>LR751352.1:63023-183456 GCA_902729485.2 Mus minutoides
ACTTGTCACTCTGGACTTTTAAACAATGTTGAGAATTTGACAGATTATGAGAACTTTTAAAGCTGTACTAAATGCATTTTATAAAAAAAAATATTGTTTCAAACATGTGGGGACCAAGGATTGGAATGCAATGGTAGTGGTTTGCATATGAACAGCTCCATAGCTTCATGTATTTGAACACTTAGTCATCAGGGAGTAGCATTATGTGAGAAGGATTATAAGTATTAGGAGATACAACCTTGTTGAACTACATGTGGCTTTGTTGAAA
The DNA here is from genome assembly GCA_902729485.2 of Mus minutoides. Classification (NCBI taxonomy): domain Eukaryota; kingdom Metazoa; phylum Chordata; class Mammalia; order Rodentia; family Muridae; genus Mus; species Mus minutoides. The sequence goes on from LR751352.1 coordinate 63,292, forward strand.
TATATGTTTCACTAGTGCTGGGCTTTGAGGTTTCAAAAGCTTGCATCATGCAGAGCATGTCTCACTCTCTCTCTGCATCAGGTTGTCTGTCTGAGCTACTGCTGCAGTGGTCGTTTGAATACCACCATGCTCCCTGCAATGACAACAGTTACTAGTCCTCAGAGACTGTAAGCCAGCCCCCAAATTAATGCGCTATACAAGTTGCCTTGGTCATTGTATCTCTTCACTGTGACTAAGACAGTCATGCCTGCAGTTCTGATTTGGTGTATTTCTTCCTAAGAAAAATATCCACAGCTGTGTGATTTAAACAGAAGTACATTTCCATTGACTTCACTCTTTCACTCTGTCATTTTTTTGTTTACAGTGGGAATGCTCATACCTTGGCAGTGACCAATCACATAGCAGTGTTTTATAAAAGATAAATGATTCCTTTCATCAATAGCATGCTCCTCTTAAGTGAAAGAAGGGCGGGTGTGAGTTTCATCTTTTTCTTTTTCTCACCTCATTTGTTTTAGAATGGCAAATAATTTCTCTATTCAGTTCTTTCTGCACATTGTTGACAAGTGCTTGGTAAAATATTTGCTGAAAAGCAAACAAAACATACATGCAGACTGCTTGTCATTTGTTGTGTTTAAACTTACTTGAGAGGTTTGCTTTCCTGTTCTCTAAATAATACTATTGTATTTTAAACATAGTCAGTTCAATGAAACAAAATTATCCCATTTAATAAATTCCTTTGCTTTCTTCACTGTGCAATTTCTTTTTCTTTAGACAAGTAATACACAGTTGACTGTGTTTCTCTTCTGGGCTTGGACTTTCCAATTAAAATCATTCCTTGGCCAGCATACTAACAAACCCATGCTGAGAACTCAGTTTAGATACAGCCTTAGATAACTTTTGTTTAAGTATTGATTCTTTCTAAAATGATATTACCTTGGTAAATTATGTTAAATACTGTGGTATCCATTCTATGTTATTAAAATTTTATTTCAGTCTTTAGGGGAACAATATACATGAGAAATAAACTACTCTTATATACTCCATGTGACTGTGTGTGTGTGTCTGTATGTGTGTGTGTGTCCACTTGCATGCTCATACGTGTGCAAGTGTATTAGAGAAAGATGCATACACATATTTATATGTGATGAATTCATAGATTCATGTGTGCCTGCAGGTGAAAGATTTTTAAAAAATGATCTTAAATGTCCTCCTCTTTCACTTTTTGTCTTAGTCCACTGAGACCCAGTCTTTTACTGAAGTTGGCCATATTTTACAGCTAGGCTAGTGTGTGGAATGTTCTGGGAATGATCTTACCTCCATCTTCTCCAGTAGTGATGGACAGGATCTCAAAGCATACGCAGATCTTATGTGGTTGATAGTGACCCACCTCAAGTCCCCATGCTTGTATAGCAAGAGCCTTCAACCACTGAGGTATCTCCCAAGTGATGAGATATTTTAGAAAAACAAAATGTTCAGAATTATTTCATGCCATGAGGACATTAATAGGTTACACACTCATACTTTTCTGAAAAAAAAAATCTTGAAAATGTCAAGCCCCAGATCTAAGACTGAGTTAAAATCATACTCCTGCTACTCATTTTTCCTAACGAGACAGACAAGTTACAGAGTTTCCCTGTACCCATGTCCCCGACCTTCAGCCTGGAGTTAAAACAGTACTTTCATCATTCAGTTGTTGTAAGAAATTTAAGCTTTAGTGCCTGACAGTAGAAAAGTACTGGTTGCTTTTAAACTGTTATGCAAAACGGGATATTGATATAATAATGGCACACCTCCTAACCGTAGATAGTAATAGAGTAACAGTAGATGAACTCTATGAAAACATAAAACCTGAATACTAATACCATCTTCCCCATTTCAGGGAAGTGTAGCTATAATTACCAACTTTCTCAGACAAAACAGTAAGCAAACAAACAGTGTAAAGTTTAATCTGTTTTATTAATCTCCACTATCTTTCCCGTCCTGTACTAGTCAAGATTTTCTAGAATGACTAATAGGCTATAGTCCAGCTAGTTGAGCATTGCTTGTCTCCTAACAGAAGCTCCACATTTCTGGTAGTTGTTTAGTCTAGGAGGCCGGATGTCTTAAATGGTCTTCAGTTAACTTTGGCTTTCCAAAGAACTAGGTTCTAACGTCAGTAAAGGACTGCCTCATCAGAAGGATAGATATACTTGTGAGAAGATGAAGACATTTTTTCTTCTCTCCCATGTCCTATATTAAGAGTTTCCAATAATAAATATTACCTGATTGATAGACAGTTTTCCTTAAGGTCAGTCTTTTTAACCGAAATGGATCTAATGAAAATTTGCTGCATAAACACTGGTAAAAAAAAAAAAAAAAAAAAAAAAAAAAAAAAAAAAAATTTGCAAAAAAAAAAAAAAAAAAAAAAAAAAAAAAAAAAAAAAAAAAAAAAAAATTCTATCCTAGAATGCTGAAAGTGTGCTTGACAAAGAAAATAGGCTTTGGGATTCTTTCATGTTGCTTGGAGTTTCTAAACAGGAAAAGGAAACCCAAATAAAATGTCTGAACTTGAAAGTCACAGGTCAACTTACAATTTAGAAAGACTAATCTCACATCCGAGATTTTATCACAGCACGGAGATTTCAGAGCAGCAAAGCAATGTGGGAGACAAATCCAACAGGCAACAGGCGTCTCCAACTGGTTAGGAGGTAATGAGCATTGGAAGTGAAAATGAACAAATGAGGAATTGAAACTACCGTTATCTGTGAGTATAAAGGTACAATATTTAGAGCTCAGAAACTACTGTCTTAGGAGATGGTGATAGTAGGTTATTCTGTAAATTTCATGGCCTCACTGTGTAACAAGTCCCAAGACCTTAAAAACCTGATGCCATGTTAGAGAACCATTGTGATTTAGAACCTAGTACATTGACCCCAACACTTACCTAAATGGGAACAAAGACTAAATAATCAAAGACATGGTCCATAGTTCTAGGATCCAAGAAAGTCCCTGAATGCAGTAAGCTTGCTTTTTCTCTTCTGTGGTTTTGTTTCTTATTCGTGCTACAGAAAGTGTGTCAACCAGAATGTAGTTCTTGTGTGTGAAAGACAAAGGATAGTGAGGCTCAGGTATGCATGATTTGGGCAAGTTCCCCATATACTCAGCAACTGGTGAACCTTCTATTCTTTCTGTTTATTTAAGAGTGTCTTCTCTGGTAGATTTATCACAGAACAATCAGTCATGGGAGGATGTCTAGATTCACAATACCAGGAATGAATTCCCTGCTACTGAGTGGGTTTTCTATCCAATTAGACAGCTTTTAATTGCCCACAAGATATAATTGCCAGTATTGTACCTTTAAAAATATGTTCCCGTCCTGGTCATTGTGGCATATAGGCATAACATCTGGGTAGAACCATTGATTGCATTTCTCTCTTTCCATCTTGCATAGCACCTTCTGGTACCATAAGAGATAGTCCACACAGAGGAGACTTGATGACTCCAAATCCTGTGTGTCCCACTGTATGATGCCTTGTACAATAGGAACTACTCATCTAATTCCAGGAGCCAACCAAGGACAGCAGCAATTGTCTATCTTGGTTTTGGGGAGGAATGTGGGGACTTTTTTTGTTTTTTAAGTTCTCTTCATACTTAGGGTTTTTCCCTAAGGGAAAGAATTATCACTACAAAAAGCATAGATTTATTTCATATTTATAAGTTTATAACATTTATTTTAAACATAAAATGATATTGTAATAGTATGATTCCATACTCTTTTTCCAAGCATACTAGGGTTACCATTTACACTATGACTATAGCCCTCATTTCTCCTTACCCCTACCCCTATTAAAATCCCCCCTTCATTTTCCCTTTTCCCTTAATATAAATTGTGTCTTATTGTTGTCTTCTTTTGACCTCTCTGTGGTCCTATTTTGTTTTCCTGGATACCATGATTACTCCAGTTTACATATATGTTAATATAATTGAGAGAATATACTTTTATTTGAGAGATGTAATTGTCTCCTTGAGGCTTACTGCTGAAAAACTCAGCCAGTCTAGTTCTTCCTGAAATCTGGTTTGCTGGTTCAACTCAGGTACCCTGGCTCAAAGTCCTCTCCAAGCTGACTGATTCAATCTGGCTTCCCTTAGCTTAGCCTCAAACTAACTTTGGCAATTTGTTCTAATCTTTGGACTCCTTATTCTCTGGATTCAACTGCCTCTGCTGACCTGCACTGAGCTAAATGGAGTCATAAGCAAACTCAACTACATTGCACTCAGTGCACTTACTCCCAAATGATGGACTCTCTGTCCTTGCCCCCTTACATAGCTTTTTTCTTCTGTGTACCACTTGTGAGATTTGGGCATATTCGATCTCTCATGCATTCTGTTAAATTTTCTCTGATTTATCACTTTGCCCCTAATTAGACATCACTGTCAAACATGGCTGCTTTCTTCTCCAAACTAATTTTATATTAAAGGTTATATTAAGAGTGTGTGTGTGAAAAAAAAAGAATAAAAGAAAAAGAAAGTGTGTGTGTGTGTGTGTGTGTGTGTGTGTGTGTGTGTGTGTGTATGTGTGTTCCAGAAAGAGGGGTTAAAGGTCTGTGCTATATCTGCATTCCAGTAGATCACACAGATTCAAGTTTTTAAATCTGATCTTTTTCCAACTCACCAGACTGCTAGATTGAAATTCCCTACATATATGAGCATGCAGGCGTATCACTTAAGTTTCTTGGACATTAAAGGCTGATGATTTTAACAGTTAAATTCTAACAGTTCAAGTTTTCAAAATCAGGTTACTTGGATATATACATGGACTCCATGCATGCCAGGTTAAACATTAAATTCATTTTCTCAACCAATTATATATAATAATTGCTCATATTATTTTTAAAAATTAACCTTTTTAAATATTGAATTTTTACATTTATACCTTGAGACACATGACTTTGAGGAGATGCTTCTGATGAACAAAAGCCTTTAGAAAAATTTATTGCAAATGTATATTTAGTCGGACTCATTTTTGAATGTTAAGGTCTATAACATTAATTTTTATGTCTTACTAGTCCAACAAAATGGATGCTTATTGTTCTGTCATGAAAGTATTTTTACAGAATGGGATATTCAATATTATATGTGCAGCTTCAGAATGCTGAAGGAAAGATACGACCACACCCATAGAGCAGCCTTATGAAGGTGCTTTAGAGTGTACCTAAACTCTGATTTGAAATTTAACCACACTTTTAAAAATAAGAATATATTTTCCCCTGTCATATTAAGCTTGGTTTTCTTTTTTTTTTTTACTCTTTTTTAATTAGATATTTTCTTCATTTACATTTCAAATTCTATCCCCTTTCCTAGTTTTCTCTCTGAAATTCTTGTACCCTCCCGATACCCTGCTCCCCAACCCACCCACTCCCACTTCCTGGTCCTAGGATTCCCCTGTACTGGGGCATATAAACTTTGCAAGGGCCTCTCCTCCCATAGCTGGCCTACTAGGCTATCCACTGCTACATATGCCACAAGCTCTGGGGGCTACTGGTTATTTCATATTGTTGTTCCTTCTATAGGGTTGCAGACCCCTTTAGCATCTTGGGTACTTTCTCTAGCTCCTTGGTTTTCAAGTAAGGAAAGCAACAAGAAAGGTTTTTTTAATCTTAGAGAATTAATATTTTCTCAAGAACCACCTACATTTGTTCCATTTTTAGTGCCTTTCATTCTCAGCTGCTCTTACATTAAACAAACATGACCATGATGCATCTTCTCAGTCAACAGTCCATAGAATCATCTGGATGCAATGGGACTCACAGGCATTTCTCCATCTGTCTTCTGTTTGCATGTTACAGTTAATACCTCATTCTCTTCCAGTCACAACGTTACTCTTAATCAGACTTGCTCTCAAAATTGTTTACTTCCACACAAAGGAGTTACATGTAAGAAGAAGATACTGATGCTACTAGAGAACCAAAGGAGGATATAACATGCAAGTAAAGGAATTTCTCAGTTCACTTTAGTGAAATAAAATCTCAAAGTTGCAGGTGATAGTGTTTAGCTTAAAGCCGTTATCATATAGTAGATTATCTTTTATTGACCAATCAATACTTAGCATTTTAGTAAACTGGCTTAACAGTAGGTTGTGTTTCATGTGTGAGGAATGAACGAAGCCATGTCCCTTTTATAGAAGAGCAAATAGCATCAAAGATATTCATTTCAATAATTTTTTAAACCTGGTACTACATTCTTGGATTATTCCCTAAATCAAAGATGAGAAAACTAATAAAGCAGAATGAAAGAAAAATACATGTCATAACAATTTGCATTAGCCAACAAATAGATGTGTTTAGCTTTATATTACTTATAAAAAGAAAGGTCACTTTGTGTTCAGAGAACATATAAAGAAGAGTAGAAAACAAGTCCCCAGAGATGTGCACTGACCTCTTTCTTTCTCCCCTAGTAAATAAGTCTGAACACTGGTTATAGATTGTATTGATCATGTATTAAAATGACAAATGGGCTCCACATTAGCTTGCACACAGTCTTTTAACAAAACCCATTGTAACTCGTCAGAAGCAAACCCAGAATTGAACTAGACGTTGATAGACAAGATCTTCCCCTGACTACTGCAAACATGTAGATTCTCCCTGATTAAACTGATACTCCTGTCTTTAATGAGCTGTTATTGATTACACATTGGCTGCTACTGTGTACTATTATATTGCTGCTTACAGTGCTAAATTTAAGAAGCAAAGAGCATTCTTACTACAAATTCTTCCTTTCAAGCTTGCAACCCTACCAAAGATATGCTCATGATAGTTTGCATTGTATTTACAGTCATTTGGGATATGTTCCCTGATTGTATATCTCATATTAGCTACTTAGTAACTCCTGTTTTCTATGAATGGCCAGAGCAACAAGGGAATAAACCATGGCCTGAAATGTATGAATATATAATGAAAATAATACTTGTTAAAAAGATTTCATATGATTTAGTTACCAAATAGCTTCAGAAGGCCACACGAAACTATGGTAAATATGCTGCATGTTTTCCTTTCATTGTAGCTCACAGAACACACATACACAGTACTTATGCTAGGTTGATATGCATAGAATACAATACAGACTCAGTACTTATGCTAGGTTAATATGCACACATATACATATAATACACATACTTTACATTGATATACAGAGAACACATGTTCACTACTAATGGTAGTTTGATATACATAAAACACACTCAGTACTTATGTTAAATTGAAATATATAGACAACATATTCAGTCCTTATGTTAGGTTAATTTGTTGTTGTTGTTTGTTGTTACTATAAACATTATGCAAGAACCATCATCAAATGAAAGTCAAAAACCCTTACATTTGTTCTTAATTGAACATTTTTTTCCTAAACCCCAAGAACATCTTCAAATATGCCAATGCTTATGTTTTACTTAAGTATAAATAACTGATTTTAGACAAAATTGATTTAATTTGGTTTTAATTTTTCATAGAAATATTTCTATACAACAACACATGTATGAATATGACACTATTTAAAACATGCCAGGCAGTGGTAGCACATGCCTTTAATCCTAGCACTTGGGAGGCAGAGGCAGGCAGATTTCTGAGTTTGAGGCCAGCCTGGTCTACAGAGTGAGTTCCAGGACAGCCAGGCTACACAGAGAAACCCTGTCTCAAAAAACCAATAGAAAGAAAGAAAGAAAGAAAGAAAGAAAGAAAGAAAGAAAGAAAGAAAGAAAGAAAGAAAGAAAGAAAGAACATTAGTTACATTATATTGCTTTTGATTTGGGGGTTAACACCTAAATATTCTCTGGCTCATTAAGTGAGCAGGTGGATGAATGAATGAGCAAATGCTATCAAAGTCAATACCAACCTCCCATTCTAATGAAATAACAGATAATACCTTAATCTGAAGCAGACCCTTCTCTGTCTTTGCTTTAACCCTTCAGTTTCGCTTTTATATTTCAGCAGTAAATAAACACCTACACTGGTACTGTCAGGTTTTAAAGTGTCAAGAGGAAACCAACAGCATAACTGCTGTGAATCTGAGCATAAGAAGGTTTATTACTCATGACCACAGGGCACTTGCTTAAATATATAGTACATAAATAAGATGCCTTATATTACATATAATACACTTTATATCTTAAATTTACAGTATTATTATAAAGAGAAATTAGGTATATCATGACATAGTAGCAAACACTTGAATGTTATTGTATATATGAAACTTTTACCAGTCGTCACTTTTGGAAATGTATATCACAAAAGAAGCTAGCAATATTTGCTATTTGTGTTTCAGGAATTGTATGGAATTATGAGCTACATTTGTTCATCCAGTCTTTGACACTCTCATGTGTGTATAAGTGTATTCTGATAATCTCCTCGTCCCACTCTCCACCCACACTTCTCCCACATATGCTCCCATGATCCCCTCCTTTCCCTTCCCTCTTCCCCTCCTTTCCTTGCACACTCTCTGTCAAGTTCAGTTGGTGCTGGCAACATGAACTTGGGTGTAGTGCAGCCACTGGACCATGAGCAAAGTAACAGAGACCAGACACCAGCCAACTAACCATCCGGGGCTCAGCAGCTCTCAGCAAGGTTGGGAGGCTCAAGAGTCCTTGTCCATTCAGACTGGAATGTTAATTGACTGTATCCTGTGTGGGTCGTCTGGAGGCAACCGCAGCTGCAGAGAGTTCATATGGATGCATTTTTAATATTTAATGAAGCAAATGAAGACACCATTTAGATGTGACTACTAAGCAAAGCATACTAGACAAAGGGGAGATGGTTATCCTGACAAGCTTTTTGCTGATTTTTTTTAAGTAGATATAGTTGGGTGTTATTGTAAGTATGCTTTGTCAACAAATTCACATGCTTTTCAGCAGCATCTTTCAATTATATATATATATATATATATATATATATATATATATATATATATATATATATATATATACATACGCATATATTATTTTGTTCAAGGCAAATATGTGAAATTGAACTGAAAGGTTTCTGCTATTCTTAAACCAATGAGTTTAAATACAAGTTCATTATAGTAGATCCATCATAATCAGAAACTCTAACTCACCTTCAGAGTCGTAGAATGCTTGGAGAGAGAGATGGAGAAAAAGTTAGAGGGTCAGATTCTCTGCACACTAAATTCAATGGGAAGTTTACAGCAGATTCTTTGAATCAAAATTCCACTCTCATTGTCAAAGAGGATGCCTTTTTGAGCTATGCAAGTTTACTGTCACTACAGATGTTGAACTTGGACTGAATATCTTTCTAGTTCTTGAAACTGTTGCATACGAAGATTGAACAAGAGTATCTCTGCATAGTTAACAAATCTTCCAAGGAAATATTTTATTAATTATATACAAGTCTATTAGTACACTATGGCTCATTATCATTCCTACTACCCATCCTCTTCTCTTTCCTCTCTGGTAGAAACCTTTCTTCTTCTGAATAATCCCCCATATGTGTTTGGACTGTGTGTGTGTGTGTGTGTGTGTGTGTGTGTGTGTATGTGTGTGTTTAATTATGACTGCTTGCACAAACAGGATTGGGGTTATTTATTAGAACATTAGCAATATCTCAATGGTGACACCATTGGAAAAAGTAACATCCACTCTCCTAGCAACCATTAGGTCCTGTAGTCCTTCAGTGGGTATAGCGCTTGGTGAATCATTGCTCCTTTATCAAGGAAATGATGGTAGGCCCAATATTGGGCATGAAGGTAATGACAGCTTCAGTGATGTCATGTCATGTCATGAAGCCATTATTACACAGCACTCCTTCCTGTCCTCTGGTTCTTAAATTCTTCCTATGTTATTTCCTGCAACGTTCCCTGGGCCAGTGAGGGTTACTATAACTATCTGAACTAAGAATGAGCATACCATGATCATTGAATCTCTACACATGGGGCTGTTATGAGTTTTGCAATAACCACCACCCACTGTAAAAAGGAGGTTTCTAATGATGGCTGAGAGCCATCCTAATCCTTCGGAATGAACATACCTTTTAGAAGGCAGTTTGGCATGGGATTTAAGAAAACAACAGCATTAAAGTCTACACAGGATCTCCCCTGACCTGGACTCGTGATCAAGAAACTCAATAGCAGGCAAGAATTTCTTTCTGGAGAACTAGATGCAGATTTAATCATAGTATTGGTTACTTTATGTTACAATCTAATAATAATGTAATGTTAGTTACCCCAAAGTAACTATGGCACTGTTGTCTTAGCAGATGAGTATATTTTGCTAGGCAGGAGATTATAGTAGCTCCAGGATGATTTCTGATGACTCTTCTGCCTCAACTGCTTGTACAGTACCTAGGGTACCGTGAAGGCTAAGGAATGGAGAGGGAACATCTTGCACAGTTCCAATGTGATTACTTTCTACTGTCAACTTAAGTCTGTGTCATCTTCAAAACTAAGACTTTAGAACCTATTCCTGGTGTGCAGCCAAGAGCAATGTTAGCAGTTGCATTGCCCTGGGAGCCCCTGGAGCTCTCTGACCAACAGGTACTCATGAAGTATGGCATATCAGGTACCAGGATGTTAATCTAAAATGTTGGATTCTGGGAGGAACAGCGTTGCTTCCATGAATATCTCCTCAACAACATCTTTGATTTTCAAATAAAAACTTGCCAATTTAAGTTTTGTTTTTCCCACAGTGTTTGGTGTAAGGAAAGATGGGTGTTTACTGATTCAGATGTATAACAGTGTATACCAATTCTAAGAATTTCCTTTTTTATAGTTTCATAATGATTTTATACATGACAAGAAAACTGACAAGGATCTCAGCTTATAATGACACTCTACAAACCAATTCATTTATTTTTCCTTTTCTTTTGTTTTTAAGTTGTTACATATCACTGAAGCCTATCCCTTTTAGTTTTTCTTTTCTGAGTTATATCTTGAAACACTGGAGAGAAAGGCAATGCCAGCAAAGCAAACGAGAAAGTGTAAACTATGTGAAGTGTCAGCAAATGGAGAAAATAGAAAGGATCATGAAGGAAAAGCTTGCCCAGCTCTCAACTCTCACTGTATACTACGGGAGCTAGTCAGTATTAATCCTCTACATGGTATTCCTTGGAGCCTTCAGACACCCTGCTAATGTTCACTACTAGTACTTATCCAATTTTCTACACTTTTATTGATAACTTAGGTCCAGAACATTACTTGTCCTCTGAATGAAGATTAACTCTTAATTTTAGTTCCTCCAAAACTAAGCATAAGAATCTTCTCCAGGATGCAAAGACTATATATAAGTCTGCATGAAGTGTCACATTCTTACATGTTCCCAAGATCTGAGCCAGTAACTACTCCATTACCCCCTTTGTTTATAGTCACGTATAATGTGTGTGTCCTGACCTTCTCTGGAGCTCTGTCCACAACACTCCCACACTGAAAGCATTTCTATAGAAACAAAAAATAATGAGAAAAATACTTATCACTTAAACTGTCTTTGGGTTTTTATTCTTACAAGTTACTTAAAATAGCCATGCTTATAGAAGGAAGCAGAAACTCCAAGGGATAATGAGGTACAACGTGTACTGTTCATGAAAAATTTACACATACAAATCCTCTTACTAAACCATAACATAATTCATTCTTTATTACAAGTGCAGCCAAGACATGGGAATTCACCTCCAACTGAGAGCTAATGCTTTCCAAAGACTAATCTAGAGGAAGCCAACTGTTTTATGAGTTTGCCAATGTGTGGCAACATTTGTAAAGGTATCTAAGCTTTGAAGAAAATCTTGCTTATCCTGAGTTTCCATGTTTCTGTCCATGTGCATGTGCCTGTATGTGCTTAATACAATAAAGGAGAAGAAAAATATCAAAACCTAGATCTAGGTTCCATATGAATATATCTTGGTGTAAATTTCTCCAGCTATGGAAACATACAGGTAGCACACATCTGTGATCCTAGCATTTGATATACTTAGACAGAAAGATCAACAAGAGTCTTTGGCAATCCTGGATTTAAGAGTTAAAACAGATATTAACCTAAAGAGAAATAGCAAGACCTTGTGGGTTTAAAACTGAAAATACAAGAATTTCCACCTAAAAGTAGAAGATAAAAGGTTCAGCTAGAACAGGTGATTTATACATCAAGTAACTTTGGGGTAGCAGCTAAATTTTTGGCTTTCTGACTGTACAATGCACTAAGTAACCAAAAGCAAAAACTTCAGTATAGTTGTCATCGTAAGACGATTGACATTTCAAAAGTAATAGTTGTTTTGTATGTATAGCAATGTCTTTCTGTTTATAAAAAGCTTAGTTGCATCCTTGGGTACTTCCAACTGGACACCATCCACACTGTCTGTCTCACAGATATAGCAAGCTCAACTAACACCTTTGCTACTTGATACATAGCTGTCAAAGGCTTTGCTTTCTTTAAGAACCATTGCCTTAGGGTAGGATTACACCTAAAACATTTTTGTTCTTATAGGAACAATATGAATAGTGATTGCACATATTTGATGGAGTTGTCATGAGGATGAAAACGTCAGTGCATTCAGTGCTTTATGACATGTTTTGACATATTAAAGTTTATTCTTATTACTGTTATCAACTAAAAGTAACAAAGGCAACTGCTTTCCTCATGCATTGGCCAATCTTTCTTTCAACTGTTTAAAGATGGATTGAGTCAATGCATCCATGTTTCTTTTTATTTTTAGGATCATTACGATCCATTTATGCATATGATCCTTGTGTTTTTAATAATTAAAAATAACAATATTTTCTCTTCACCTGGAAAAATTAATGAGCAGGAAATGTAAATAAAAATTGTTTAATTTATGGGGACAGCATGCAAGCTTTAAGTTGATATGTCATTTTAATAGATAAACTAAATCCACTATATATTTACAAGCAAAAGCAATTTAAATTTAAGTTAATTGTATAAATAGGAATGGCATAGATATGTTAGTGTTTAAATCTTTATGATTAAACATAGGGGTAGTTGTGTGCTCCTGGCAGAATTACCATGTTCTTTACTTAGAAGTGTGATTTTTTTTTCAAATTCAGTTTTCTTTCAAGTATTCAGTTACTGGATGAAACAAGGCCTACAAATATGAAAAAAGAGGCATGTTGGTGGTTTTGTTGATATTGTTGTGGAACAGGTACAGTCTGATTAGGTTGACAATCCGCCACAAAGAACCTGTGCTCTCCCCAATGTAGGTGTTTCCTGGTTATTGATTCCTGGCCCAATTCATGTTGCATACAGGTTAGTGAATACAAGAACAGGTCTAATGGCTACTTAATGATTCCTTAAAAAGCTTTCAAAAATCATTAGGCCTGAAAAATAATAGGGTTTGCATCCCAGAGACGTGCTACTACAGAAACAGATTTCGCTTTGTATTTGCTTTCTTCTTTCATTAGGAGAATTAGAGTTAATTGGTGGGTGTTTCACTGAGGTAGAAAAGTTCTACACCTGAACCCAACAGTTATGCTTGAACAGCAATTATGAAAAGATTTTTTTAGATACGACTTTGCTTAGCATAAGTTGCTGGGCCTCTAGTTCTTCCAACACAGGATGGTTCTCTCAAATGATTCTCAATATCATCACCAGCTGAAGTTTTCAGCTTTATCCAAAGACTAATTAGAAGTGAGACTCTAAGGCCCCACATTAAACATAGCAAATCAGAGACTAGGGAAGATTCCAGAATATATGTAACCCAGCAAGACCCCACATGTTTTGTTTGTTTGTTTGTTTTTTGTTTTTTAATGAGTCTGAATTTACTGAGCTAAACTGGAGGTCAAATTTATTTTATTCAAAATAGCAGTAATACTTTCTGTTACAAAGGCCAACCTCTTATGTAAAATAGCAAAAAATTGAAATTTTATGTTCATGATTTAAAATATAACATTAATAACTTTTTTCAGCCATACACTTCTATGAATGAGAATAGAAATTTTTCTAACAGAAATTCTATTTTACTGGGCTGAGCTCAGAGTTCATGTTCCCTATCAAGTTGATTGAATACATTCATGTGTAAAATTCAGTCTTAGCTCATAGGCTGAATAAATTGGTTAACAAACAGCCTTTATCCTGCAGGTAACTGTTCACTATTCTTAGGGTGAAGAACTAGAAAGACTTTTTCATGTCTATTCTTATATCAGTCTAGCAACCTCTTCACTGAACATCCTCAGCTATCTCTCTCTCTGCTTTTTTCTTCATTTTTCCTGTTAAATTAAGAATTCAAATTTCACAGGCAGAAAATCCATACTTAGTTCAAGGTTTCTACTCACATTGCCACCACAGGCAGATTTTTTTTTCAATTTTTTTATTAGATATTTTCTTAATTTACATTTCAATTGCTATCCTGAAAGTTCCCTCCCCCTCCCCCCGCCCTGCTCCCCTGCCCACCCACTCCCATTTCTTGGCCCTGGCGTTCCCCTGTATTGGGGCATATAAAGATTGCAATACCAAGGGGCCTCTCTTCCCAATGATGGCCAACTAGGCCACCTTCTGCTCCATATGGAGCTAGAGACACGAGTTCTGGGGGTTCTGGTTAGTACATATTGTTGTTCCTCTTCTAGGGTTGCAGACCCCTTCAGCTCCTGGGGTTCTATCTCTAGCTTCTCAAATGTGGGCCCTGTGTTCCATCATATAGATGAATGTGAGTATCCACTTCTGTACAAGACAGCTATATCAGGGTCCCTTCAGTAAACACTTGCTGTCCTATGCAATAGTGTCTGAGTTTAGTGACTGATTATGGGATGGACCCCCAGTGGGGTAGTTTCTGTATGGTCCATCCTTTTGTCTTGGCTCTAAACTTTGTCTCTGTAACTCCTTTCATGGTTATTTTGATTCCTATTCAAAGGAGGAATGAAGTATCCACACACTAGTCTTCCTTCTTGATTTTCTTGTGTTTTACAAATTGTATCTTGGGTATTCTAAGTTTCTGGGCTAATATCCATTTATCAGTGAGCGCATATCCAATGACTTCTTTTGTGATTGGGTTACCTCACTAAGGATTATATCCTCTAGATACATCCATTTGCCCACGAATTTCATAAATTCATTTTTTTAATAGCAGAATAGTACTCCATTATGTAAATGTACCACATTTTCTGTATCCATTCTTCTGTTGAGGGACATCTGGGTTCTTTCCAGCTTCTGGCTATTATAAATAAGGCTACTATGAACATAGTGGAGCATGTGTCCTTTTTACCAGTTGGAACATCTTCTGGGTATATTTCCAGGAGAGGTATTGCTGGATCCTCCGGTAGTACTATGTCCAATTTTCTGAGAAAACGCCAGACTGACTTCCAGAGTGGTTGTACAAGCTTGCAATCCCACCAGCAATGGAGGAGTGTTCCTCTTTCTCCACATCCTCGCCAGCATCATCTGTAACCTGAATTTTCGATCTTAGCCATTCTGACTGGTGTGAGGTGGAATCTCAGTGTTGTTTTAATTTGCATTTCCCTGATGATTAAGGATGTTGAACATTTTTTTCAGATCTTTCTCAGCCATTCGGAATTCTTCAGTTGAGAATTCTTTGTTTAGCTCTGTTCCCCATTTTTTAATGGGGTGATTTGTTTTTCTGGAGTCCAGTTTCTTTAGCTCTTTGTAGATGTTGGATATTAGTCCCCTATCAGATTTAGGATTGGTAAAAATCCTTTCCCAGTCTGTTGGAGGCCTTTTTTCTTGCTGACTGTGTCTTTTGCCTTATAGAAGCTTTGCAATTTTATAAGGTCCCATTTGTCAAATTCTTGATCTTATTGCACAGGCCATTGATGTTCTGTTTAGGAATTTTTTCCCTGTGCCCATATCTTTGAGGGTTTTCCCCACTTTCTCCTCTATAAATTTAAGTGTCTCTGGTTTGATGTGGAGGTCTTTAATCCACTTAGACTTAAGCTTTGTACAAGGAAATAAGAATGGATCAATTCGCATTCTTCTGCATGATACAGCCAGCTATGCCAGCACCATTTGTTGAAAATGAATCCACACACCTATGGTCACTTGATCTTTGATAAGGGAGTTAAAATCATCCAGTGGAAAAAGGCAGATTTTTTTAAGGTTTATTTATTTTATACATGTGAGTATAGTAGAGTTGTCTACACACACATACCAGAAAAGGTATTGGATCCCATTACAGATGGTTGTAAGCCACCATGCAGTTGCTGGGAATTGAACTCAAGACCTCTGTAAGAGCAGTCAATGCTCTATACCCACTGAGCTCCTGGGCTCCTGGAAATATATATATATATATATATATATATATATATGTGTGTGTGTGTGTGTGTGTGTGTGTGTGTGTGTGTGTGTATGTGTGTGTGTGTGAATATGTGTGTGTATATTAGAACAATGCTGAACAAAGGATGGCCAAAAGAAAAGCACAAAACAAATTCTTGTGTGCCTAGACTGGTTTCTAAGAGATTAAAACCTAATACTAATCAAAACTTTTTAATACATCTCATTTAGCGCTAACACAGTTAGTCATTTTTTGTATCATTGAGGAATTGAATTTGGAGCTTCAATTACAGTACACAAATGTTTTGTCCTTTAACTAGATCTTCAGTCTTTCCTCTCTCCCCTCCATTTACCCTCCTTCCCTTCTTCTCCCTTTACCTGTCCTCTTCTATCTTTCTGAGACAAAATCTCCCTAAGTTTCCTACACATATCTTGATGTGACCCTCTTCCTTATAAGTATTATTATATACCCTCACAACAGTTTTGGCTAGTGTATTGACTTTAAGGATGATCCAATTTCCATAAGCAGTATTTTTTTCCATGATTTCTTTATGGTCAATCAGAAAAAAATGTCATTAAAAAATCAACAAATACTTGGTGTATTAACTGAAATCATGACTATCAGTGTCCAGGGTTTTCCTAAAGAAGATATAAGCAGAATCTTGTTATCCTAAGCAATTAGCTGTCATCAGACTCTGAATAAGACATTATCCAGTTTTACTTTCATCCATCCAGGTGGGAATACCAGAAATGGTTATCTTTTTAATCAAAGTTTTCATCTTAAGTAAAAATAAAGAGATCACAAATTAGTTGAATCAATTCATTTGCTCTTGCCTCAAGCTTGCCTGCTGCAATTAATTTACTTGACTTGTTTAATTTCTTTGTACATTCATTAGGGCATCAATGGGGATATTATTATTCAGTTTTGAACATCAGTGGGACTCCTTTTCTCTATCTTACTTAACCCACAACCACTACAATTCCTCTGGTCATGCTATGGGGAATAAGAACTACTACTTCTCTCAAGGATGGAAATAATGCCATTTACCCACTCCACTGTGGTCTGAAGGTCGTCTATTGAGGGTGTTCTGTATGTGTCAGAACCTGCATCACAATCCCTGGCATGAGGCAGGCAATTCTATCCTTTTTGAAAGGAAGGGGAGAGGAGAGGAGAAGAGGAGAAGAAAAGTAGAGAAGAGAAGAGGACATATGCTTTCTGTTCCCTGAAACTCTTCTTTTGTAAAAATGTGTTCTTTCACATTATTTTGGAACTTGCATTTGTATATATAAGTAAAATCTTGACTTTGTTAGCTCTGAGCCAAACCTGTATGGCTGATCATTCTTCTCACAGATGGATAAAAGTTCATTTGTCCTGTAGTATTTATTGGTAAAATTGACATATGGACTGAATAATTATACTTTCTAACTTTATTATTTTCTAATGAAGGGAAATATACACATGATGTTTATTATATATTCTGTAAAGTCAACATAGGTACACTTCTCTTTGAATGACTGTATTACATGCTGTCACTGCCTTTCACCAAGTTCACTTTAGATAACCTCTCACATCCTTAAAGTCAATATCCATTCCACTTTGGAAGTGCTACTCAGACTTCCTTCTCCAAAGAAGAGATTGATCCATCTTTAAAATAGTATGGAATTGTATGTAACTAAGAGCTCAGCATGTATCTTTAGGAAGGAGGTTGTAGGGGCTTGGAACCAGAACTTTGATCTTTCTTTTTCTTGAATGTATAAAGATGGGTCCTAGTTGAGGTCACATGACATAAACACAAGCTGTCCAGGTCACTGGAAAGGATGTGAGAAGTCTAGTCTAGATGAGTAAAAGGATAGTAAGATGTATTAATCAAACTAAGAAGCTATTTGTTTTTGGCTGTCTAATTTAACCTCAATTATCTCATATGTAGAATTACATGTACAGTTGTTATATAAATTGTATTAGAATGATGTGTTCTCTTTAAGCTTGTTGACAGCAGGCTCTGGGAGCAAGACAGCCTCTTGTCTTACATTCATGCAAGTTTACATCAAATGTTCTTCAAATGACCCCTTCCTGAACAGGATGAGTCCTACCTTAATCACCAGGAGAAAAAAGGAATAGCAAATATCTAACAAGCAAAACAGTGCAGCTCTGAAAACAGCTGGATAGTGGACAATGTTTAATATCACTTGCTATTGCTTATCCTATGATAGTTTAAAAAGTGTCTAAGAGAATATGTGGCTAGTTGCCAACATGATATACTCTCCTCTACACGGAAATCTCTTCATCAGAGACTCTAGCATGACTGCTTCACCATGACATCCCCAGCTACATGTGAGCACATGACTTGATGATGTCTTATTATAATTTGATATGTGCTCTTTGTCTATATGGTTGATGTAGTCACTTATTTGAAACTTATAGCATTCCTAATTTATATAACACAATATACAAATTAAATAATGAATTATATGTGTTATATGCTTCAGAGATTATTAATAGCTGGTAAATTTCAAAACGTATGTAGGAGTTCACAATGATGAACTGTTTTACTTCAAACAAATATCTAATATTCATTGACATTATTCCCTAGTTTATGAGCCTAATTTTTCAGGATCTATTAATTCACTTTCTTCTGGTGGATTTTAAATAGTGTTTGGATTCCTATCACTGTCGTTTTGTCTTCAAGTTTTTACTGCTCTTAAAAATTATTGGCTCTTATTCGACTCATTTCTCTAGGTTTTTTTTTCTTTTTTTAATTAGATTTTTTTTCATTTACATTTTAAGTGCTATCCCCAAAGACCCCTATACACTCCCCCTGCTCTGCTCCCCAACCCACCCACTCCTGCTTCCTGGTCCTGGCATTCTCCTGTACTGGGGCATATGATCTTCAAAAGACCAAGGGCCTCTCCTCCCATTGATGGCCAAATAGGCCATCCTCTGCTACATATGCAACTAGAGGCACAGCTCTGGGGGGTACTGCTTCGTTCATATTGTTGTTCCTCCTATATGGTTACAGATCCCTTTAGCTCCTTGGGTACTTTCTCTAGCTATTTCTCAAGCATTTCAAGCATGTTCTATGTACATTAACTGCATTTTTATGCAGGTTTAAGGATGATGAGTTATTATTTCTGTTTTCATGATTTATTCAATTAAAAAGTAAAACAAATATCCATTTCCCCATGATAATTTTTCTGCAACCCTATTACTTGTGCTTCCATTCTGTCTGTTACCAATGCTGCTAGTAGAACTCCTTGACTGCCTACCCAGTTGTCATAATGCATGTCATAAGTCACATTCTAATCCAGAGATTCCCCATCACAGAAATACTCACATGCGCAGCTTGAGCCCCAACCCAGCAGAAACTCCTCTACTCCACACTCTAAGCAAGTGACACCATCCCCCTAGTGACTGGATGAACAACTTGAATCAACACTCCTCCACTATCAAAACTACATACATCCATTCTGATGGGAAAAATAATCCATAAATCATCAATATCAGTACAAATCCTTTTCATTGAAACATAATTTTAAAGGACAGTATGAACCCATTTTAAAAATCCTCCTTTTACAGATTATATATAACTATGAAAGCAAATTGTAATGAACACAATCAAAATTATACAATTAATATTAAATTAATGAAACATTAATTCATAGTTATTATGTCAATACTGTTTATAAACTGGTACTTTTGCATATTGAAAATCTTGAAAATGTGAGGTAACTGGAATATTTGGCTGATATTGCCTGATATAGAAGCCTGAGGACTAGAATTTGGTTCCCTATCACCCACATAAAAGAAAAAAACTGCCTGTAATTCTAACACATGAAAGGCAGAGATGGGACATCTCAACATAAAATGGACACTGAAGATCATGCAGATGAAACAGGCCTGCCAGGTGGACAAGGAAAGCAACACACTGTAAGATACATAATCATACAGGTTAAGTAAAAGGTATATGCTTGAAAATATATCACATGACCCTGGTTTAAACATTTCAATATTCATGACACAATTCTCCTTAGCTATTCACAACCCAGATAATCAGCCAGACTGTGTTTCTTTAATAAAAACACATGAATCTTTCCCTATCTCACTAATCAGATTTTAATTCTTTTAAAGCAGAAACATCACTTTGGTTCCCCCATGTTTTTATAACCTTGTCCAAGAACTTACTCTTTTAAATCTCCACTAAAGACCCCACTGATTGATTTTATTCTTAGTTTAAAAAAACAAACAAACAAACAAACACCTTTAACTCTATTTTCCTGTCCTTTCCCCCTTCTCATGAAGTCAGAATAACTGCCTAGCATCTTTCTTTTGCATCTGAAACCCTCTCCACACTGAAAAAGTATGTTCAGGAAGGGGCCTTTGTTCATGACTGATTCAAATTAAGGTAATTATCTTCTTTTTAAATGCTTTATTTTAACCTGAATTTTTAATTTTGCATTTATTTTTATTTAACCACTAGTGTTTCTTTCATTTGCTTTTGTTCTACATGTATATGTCTTGATAATTGAAGAGTTTTTGTGAAAAATATAAACCTTTTTCCAAAAAATTCTAATATCTGGTGTTGGCAACATCTTCTGAGCTTTTATTTTGATGGGTGGTTTTCAGTTGGATCATGGGCATTTGGATGTTATATGTAGAGCACACTGGTTCTTACTTCAAATTGCAAAGTACAAGGTTTTCATTACTACTACCAGAGAAATATGAGGAAGATCACCTAGTCATGAATACTGATTTTTTTTCCACGATTAACTTATGAGAAAGATACCCCTTACTTCTGCTAAGGTTAGAAATCTCTAACCTGACACCTGACACCTCAAGACTGGGAGTATCCTCCTTAACAATGGGTGTCAGAAACAACTCTGATTCTCCACAAGGTTTCTCTGGCACTATAGTGCAGGGACCAGAAAGAAACTCTCCATACTGTGGGGAAGAGGAAGCTCAGATTCGCCTCTCATGTCCTGACACAAAGAGAGTCATCATCATAGTGCAACATGGATAGAAATCAGCCCCTCTCCTTCCCTGTGACTGAAGCTGACTAGTAAGAAACAAACCTTCCAGATGACAAGGTGAAGGCCCTGGCTCAGAACTCATGCATGGTCTCCATGGCAACATCGCAAAAATCTAGATGGAGGCATTTTGTTTTTATTTTCAAAACCTACTAATTTTGCATTAATTTCTTCTGAAGACTTAATGATACATGGAAAGAGCTGTGTCCCAATGCTTATGTAGCAGTCTTTCCTTGTCAACCAGCTTTCATTCCAGGAAACCGCAAAGCAGTCCCTGCACTTCTCACACACTTCTAAGCAGTCCCTGCACTTCTCACAAACTTCTAAGCAGTCCCTGCACTTCTCACACACCTCTAAGCAGTCCCTGCACTTCTCACACACCTCTAAGCAGTCCCAGCACTTCTCACAAACCTCTAAGCAGTCCCTGCACTTCTCACAAACCTCTAAGCAGTCCCAGCACTTCTCACAAACCTCTAAGCAGTCCCTGCACTTCTCACAAACCTCTAAGCAGTCCCTGCACTTCTCACAAACCTCTAAGCAGTCCCTGTACTTCTCAGATCCCTAGTGATATAGCTCAAGTCTTAACCTCTCCTTCCTTATAAGACCTAGTGTACTTAATTTAATTTTTTGCTTTTTCACTTTACAACTCCCACAAAGCCCCCCTCTTAGTAAACCCCCCACAATCCTTCCTCAATCCTCATCACCTTCTCCTCTGAACCAATGAGGGCCTCCCTGGGTATCCCCCAATGAGGGTACTTTGTCTTTGTGAGGCTAGGTGGTTCCTCTCCTACTAGCCCAGTTGGAAGAACATAACCTATGTCCAGTCAAGAACTTTTGTGATAGACCTTCTTGAGTTGTTCAGGACCTACCATGAAGACCAAACGGCATACTAGCTACATATATATGGGAAGGCCCAAAAATATATGTAGCCTGTGTATGTTCTTTGTTTGGTAGTTCGGAATATGAGAGCCACAATGGTACAGGTTAGTTGACTCTGTTAGTCTTTCTGCGAAGTTTCAATCCCCTTCTGGCCCCACAATACTTCCTCCTATTCTTCCATAAGTTTCCTCAAGCTCCATCCACTGTTTGGCTGTGGGTGTCTGTATGTATCTGACTTAGCTGCTAGGTGGAACCTCTCAGAGGACAGCATGCTCCTGCCTGCAAGCACAGTATCATTAACAGTGTCAGGGACTGGTGCTTGCCCATGGATGGGTCTCAATTTAGGCTAGCTCAACACTCTACTAAGAGACATTGGATTCTATTTTTCCTCCATGAATCTCTTAAACCTGTTTTTCCCAAAATTTTCTAACTCACAAACAACTTTAGTCTTCCTGATGCCCATATTAAAAACAGTGAATTTAGGGGAGTGGAGAGATGGCTCAAATGATAAGCACACTGGATACTCTTTTAAAGGTCCTGAATTTAATTCTTAGCAACCCCATAGTGGCTCATAACCATCTATAATGAGATATTCGGCCCTCTTCTGGCATGCAAGCATATATGCACGCAGAACTCTATTTACATAATAAATAAATAAATAAATAAATAAATAAATAAATGAATGAATCTTCTAAATACTGACCCCCCAGTATACTCACACATTGAGTTAACTAGACAAATATTTTCATAGTCACATTATATGATATATATGAATCATAGTTGAATGAGATTAAAACTATAATTCATATATTTGGCTCTCTGTAATTGTTGGGGATTACCTTTAATTTAATTCTGTCTCTAGACTATTTATGCTGTACTCCCCAAATACTTCCTATTTTTAATCTTCCTGGGTTATTAATGCTTCAGCAGTCTGGTGTCCTGGGGAGGCAGGAGGCATTTCACTCTTGCTGCTGATCCATCATAACTAATGGACATGTCCTGCTTTCTCTCTGTTTCTCTCTTTGTCTCTGTCTGTCTCTGCCTCTGCCTCTGTCTCTGTCTCTGTCTCCCTCAACAATGGTTTTAATGTAGGGAGTAGGTTTTGCACATCAAAGACTGGTGTATATATGAATTTTCTCATCTTGGGGCAACCAGATCTTGGGGTATAATATTTAGCATATAAATACAAGCAGCACCAGACCAACCTCCAACAGATATTTTTAATATCTTCTCATTTCACCTTAAAGCAAATATAGCAAGCCCAATTCTGCTCATCTTGCTGATTCTGTCTTCCCTCAAGTCCTCGC
Source organism: Mus minutoides (assembly GCA_902729485.2). Taxonomy (NCBI): domain Eukaryota; kingdom Metazoa; phylum Chordata; class Mammalia; order Rodentia; family Muridae; genus Mus; species Mus minutoides. The sequence goes on from LR751352.1 coordinate 86,704, forward strand.
AAGTCTATGACCAGAACAGACACACTCTAACCACGGGGCCTTGACATAGTTTGCTATGTGTTGAGCATCTTATTTGCCATGGTATTGTACTTTTGCTCAAATCTCCCTTCAGAATGGTTGTCTATGGTGCTCCAGCCCTAATAGTCTTGTGTTATCTTTAGTCCTATCTCCCTGCTCTGCTTTTCTCCACAGCCCTAATTAGCACCTCTCCTGGTTTGCTTGTTGATTTCATCATCTCCAATTTTACCCATGGAGCACACTGCTCTTTCCTGGATCTCAGCACTTATAGAGCTTGGGGGCTCATGGTAGGTACTCATGATCATTTAAAATTAATTTAATTCAATAATATCTCAGTCTATATTTAGGATATTTTTCTTCATATATCATATTCAAATACAGGTTAGATGAAATCAAACACATATTTATTAAAATGTTGACAGTTTTGTGTCCTTTCATCTTTCCTTTACATGAAGCATGTGCTAAAATTTCTCCCAGAAGAGAAATAATAACTATTTCTTGTTAAAATCCAGACTCCAAAATTTCATATTGATCTACTGTTTTTCTAATCACTAAAACATTCTCTTTGTTTGAAATAAAGTGTTAAAATGGAGTCACTCCACTATGCTATAATATCTAATATTAATTATAGAAAAGCAACAGGAATAACTAATATATGTCCATAATGTGAAAAATTGGTTTCTTTAGAGTGAAGCATGCATGCCTTTAAAAGCTTGCTATGAGCTCCTATGTTAGTAGAAGACTGAATTTAATCTGTATCCTTTTCCTTAAGGACTAAAATTTTATAAGATCAGGGTTAAGCAGTGTGTCAGAAGCCATGGTAATGGAAAAGGACTTAGTCATTTTTGTGATTTTATAGATTAGTTGAAAGTCTGGGGACATTGTTCCTTGATAGCATGATCAACATTTATTTCTAAAGTTAGGGTTAACGCTCTTCATGATGAATTAATTACTAGAAATAATTTGATAACAGAAAGAATTTATTTCACTGTTTATCAACTAGAACCAATGACTGAAGTAGCTTTAATAAATAGGACAACATTCACTAAATTATTTGTACAAAATTCTTCAATATTATTTTGAAGATAAAATGGGTAAATGGCTTCCATTTTCCTTTGAATACCTAGGCCTTTCCTTTCTTACAGGAGGAGCCCTTTATACCCCTAATAGACAAGACTTAACATCTAATGAGCAGAACTGTCATCTAATGTTCTCTGCTTCTTGCCTAACGAACAATGTTTTATATATTTTACAAGATTGATTTGATCATCCTTATTTTTTTAATTTTGAGTACATCAGAAAAATGTAGTTATTTAGATATGAAAGGCTTGTGATTGAATAGTATATATTCTGTTTCCAGCCTTCTGGGAGGTCCAGGGTATATTGCCATTTGTGACTGCTACAGTTATGTACCTATTCTCTGCAGCATAACAGTCAACCCTTAATCCTAGGCTGAGAAACCAATGACACAGAAGTCTACAACTAAAATGTTCATTTTGTAGAATTGTGCACTCTCTTTATATATCCTTTTAAAGAAGACTATGACTACTCAATTTTTCCACAAATAAGTAAACTCTATGGTATTAAAAGAAAGATAATCATCATAATAATATATTTCTTTTATAACAAAAACATGTTAAATTATCTTAATTTACATGAAAAGATCAAGCAGCTATTTCTTTTAGAAGAGAATTCCTGATCTCTAGGAAGAATTTTAATTGCTGCAGAATTTTGATATGTACTAAAAAACTACATAAAATGGAGGTCCCCATCATCTTCTATTCACAAAAGTCGAAAATTTGAACTTTTCTCTTTTATGAAATGTGACAGATTTCTTTAGCCTGAAAAGGCACTGGGTGTCTACCCTTGACGTCTTCCATTTCTTTATGTTGAAAAGGAGGTACCTAGCAATTTAAGCATCAGGGTTTTAATGAGCCACAGTGTTAGAAGGCTATGAACTGAGTAATATTACCTGTTTGTGGTAGTGTCCTGCAGCCGCAGTGTTTTATACAGCACAGTGGGAGACAAAGAAGACAGCTCTTTAATCAGCTTCACTACTAAGTGTGGCCAAACCATTTTAGGATGCAGTGGTATTTCACAAAAAGAGAATACAAAACACAAAGTGTTACTTTCCACAGATAACTAGAAAGGAAGTGGGGAAGAAAGCAGAACTGTTGGGATAGAGACTGATAAATAGAGTCTTCTTGGCATTGAAGTCACTGAAGAACAAGTCCTTGTTGCTGGCTCTTGATTCAAGTGCAGCCATTGGAATCAATTGGAACATATTTTACCAACAGGTTCCTCTCCTAACATATTTTTCTATAGTGAAGCAGTAGTGACTGATAATTTCATGCCTTCTGAAAGGCCACATTGCAGGCTAATAACCAAATTTGGGATTAATCTTCTATCCTGGAAATTTCCAGAATATCTGCTAATAACATCTTTGCTATCTCTGTATCCCTCTTCATGTTTTCCTCTCTTCGGCCTGTCCTCATGACTTCTTGCCTAAATATTTTCAATTGGTCTCTACTTTTCCTTGGGTCCCTCACACTTAGGAGGTACTAGGACTAAATCTAATCCGAACGTACTTCTGCTCCAGAATTTTCACGTGTATTAATCTCCTGTAAGATTCTCATCAAACTTACAGCCCTCTGGTTGAAACCCATAATTGCAGGTACTTTTAATAAAGTACTCACATGATTTTCACATGTCTGCTCTGCCCTAAGAGACCAGGCAAGCTACATGAATTTCCTATCACAGCTAAAACAACCACCCACAAACCTGGTATTCTACAAACAAATTTGTGAGATTTCCACTCTGTGAATCACATGTCTGAGAACCCAGCAGGACTGCCTTTCCTGCCGCATAAAGAAGGAAGCTGATTCTCTTGATTCCTTGACCTCCTGGGGCTTGTTGCCTTTTCTATTTCTTTAACATAAGCACTGGTGTGTGGCATCTTAATTAGTCTCCTCTCTCTCTTTGCCACATCATCCAGGCCTCTTTGCTTCTTTCTCTCACTGCCTTCCTTATCTCCCCAGTTACTGTTTTTCCTTCCACTCTTTCTCTCCTGTTGTCCCTGCTCTTCTTAGCCCCTATCCACTCCCCTCCCCTTCACTCTCTCTTTCTCTCTCTCTTCTTCATCCCACCTCTGCCCCCTTCCTCCCCACCCCTGCTCTCACAACACACAGTTTCATACCCTTCTGGGTATGTAATCACCTCAGAAAGACTCCATTGTTTTATTAAATCACCACAAAGTTGATATCTTCATAGTTTCCAATGCCACAGAAATAATACATTTGCATACTAAGAAAAATCTAGTATAGATAACTTTAGTAGGTGTGTTAGATTATTGGTCATTGTTCTACCTACCATCTGTTTCATAGAATGCAGGAATATTTTTGAGACATCTTAAAGATCTGTTGGCTCTCTGTTTCCCAAATTTTCTTTCATTCATAGATACTTTTCACGTCATAGAAAGAGACATTTTATCATTTTTAAATTTTTATTACTTTTTTGATTTTTGATATTTTAATATAATTATAAAATTTCTCCATTCCTATGCCTGTCTCCAAAGTCTCTCATATATCCTTCCTTGTTATCTTTCAAATTCATAGCCTAGTTTTCATTAATAGCTGTTACAAACACACACACACACACACACACACACACACACACACACACACACACACATTTCCAAGTACATAAATACAAGATGCTCAGCCTATATGATATATGTGCTTCTACAGACAAACACGTGGCTTCCTCTAACAGGTCCATCCTGCCTGACTTCACCCTTTTTCTTTCTGTTCTCTTAGACAGTTCTCAGTAACAGTGGAGGACAATATTTTCTTGATATGCCTGCCGTTTTCATGACCCACATGTCCAGCATCAAATCTGGGGGAGATGTTACTGCCCAGCCTCTCTCCTCTGTGGACTAGGGGGAGATGTTACTGCCCAGCCTCTCTCCTCTGTGGACTAGGGGGAGATGTTACTGCCCAGCCTCTCCCCTCTGTGGACTAGGGGGAGATGTTACTGCCCAGCCTCTCTCCTCTGTGGACTGGTGCCTGACAGAGCTGTTTGAGCTGCTTCTGCCTCTTCTGTGTCCCCTACCCAGAGACAGGATCTCTTTCTCCAGAAATTTATAGAATTAACCAGGCTGCTTCATCCTCCAGGACAAATCTAATTCTTTGCCTTAGTGTACATTTGGACTGACTAAATAAAGCAATATTTTTGTAGAAAAGCAACACTAAAAATATTTATGATAATGAGTCCTGGAGGCTCCAGTATGTGGCACATTTGTTAGTATGAACTATTAAAATCTTCTAATTATTTCTGAAGAGATACATCAATGCCTACATGTCTACCATAGCTCTCAAAGTACGTGCACTGCTGACAGAGTTGGTGATGAGGGAGGACTCAGCCCCTGAAACTATTTCCCTGAATGTTTTGCTGAAATTCAAGTGCCTGTCTTCTGTAGTAAGAATTGCACTTGCACTGATATTTTACATTTGGTTTTAAATGTGCGTCACAATGAGTACTTCAGCTTACCTCACAGTGTTTTGTCACTGTGGATTTCTAGGCAGAAGTAACTCTTACAAGGTAGCAGTTCTCTAAGAGATGCTGCTGATTTGATATTTTAACAATTATTCTCCATTAGTTGTTCTCCCAGAGTGAGAATAATTATCAAAAACTCACTCTAATTCTGGTCATTGTTAAAAGAAAATATGAAACGTGCTATATTACAGAGTGAGTGGGAAAGTTGCTTCCAAAACCACATTGTCTTGTTGCTCATCCAAATACCCAAAGGAAAGCAGGTTGGTGAGTCATTGTCTCAGTCAGTGTTCTATTGCCATGAAGAGACACAATAATCATGGCAACTCTTACAGGAACATTTATGTGGGGGCTTACTTACAGTTGAGGAAACTTAACCTAGAGGTTAGTTTGTCATTTTATTTTATAACATGGAGCATAAAGGATACATATGGCACTGGAGTAGCTATAAGTTCTATATCCTGATCCTCAAGCGCAGAGAAGGAGTCTCTTCTATCTACAGTTACACTCAAATTGGCGACAAATAAACCCCAGTTAGTCATTTTGCACAATCAATTTTTATTCCTTTTAGTTGTTCATATTTTTCTACCAAGAGATAATAGAATCTATGACTCCAGGCATATGTAAGCTTACTCCTCATGATACCTGGTTCTGTGTTTGTGTTTATGTATACTTATATATCCACTTTGCACATAAGCCTGAAGATTCATGTTGTAGCATGGTGCTTTGGTTTATATAAGGTGACAACTAATTTAAGTTATATATGTGACATATATGTTGCCCAATCACATCACAGGTCACATGAAGTATCAGAAAGAATACTTTTCCAGAGCATCAGTCGCCCTTGCTCAGAGCACTAGTACAAAGTATACAAATGGAAGACTCCTTTATTAATTACCTCAGAATCAATTTATCTCTCAAGAATCATATAGGTTTTGTTTAGAATGAAAAGTTTACAAAATAGAGAGGTGATTTATGTATAATTTCTAGACATATTTACACCCAGTATTTTAGATTGTTTCCAAATGTGAGCAAGCTACTTCCTGTATGAAAGATTTTGCAAGAAAATTCAAAATTAGAGCATTTCCAACTGTGTGTTGTCAGTGAAAGAGTTAACCAATCTTTTGATGACACCAGGCTACAAAGTGTTAATGTCTACTGTATTTAAATTGATTAACGTACTGGTAAGTAGACAGTGATGTTAACTGTTTTCTGCAGAGTAATCTCCTTTGAACTCAACATATTGGAAACATAGTTATTATATCGTCTTGTCAGGCTTCCTTTTCAAAATCCTGATCATTTAAAAGTCTGTCAGTGACTTGCTTATTAATCACCTGTTACTGTGGCTTAGCTCAAACTCTGTGTGAATTGTGTTTCATTTCATATTGTCACATGCTATTACCTAAATTTCTTCAAAGAGCTTGCCCCAAGTGCTGACTCCATGTTTATTTTAAGGCTTTAAATACAAGCTCATTCATAAATATTAGTCTCAATAACACTGGGAAATTGGCTTCAAAATCAGAGGGGCTGGATGCTAAATATCTACCAGTTTTGATACTTGACACTTGGTCTAAAATATTAATCTACTATTGTCACTGCGTGGAAGAGGTTGCTCTCACCAAGTAGAAAGCACTGTGCCGGGTAGCAATGAAACACCAAGTACTGAAAAACAGAAAGAAAAGTAAGTGTATGTATTCAATGAGAATACCGAATTTTGACTTAATAGAAAACGAAATTACTGTATTTAAACCTATTCCTGCTTTTTAAGCAATGTATTGTTTAAATAAATTAAAATGAAACACAATAGAAAATATTGTCATTTAAAATGAACGTGGTACCGAGACCTCAACGTGTTACATGCCTCAAATCCTAGATACTCAGAAGGAGTTCAAGACTCCTGTGAGCTAAAAGGAAAGGTGCTTGCCTATCAGGTAAAAAGCTTTGGTTTCAATTTCCACACACTTTCAGATCAAAAGTATCAAGTTACTGTCCATAAACATATAGATTCTGTAACTACAAACAATTACTCCTTACTTAAATGACAGAGGTGAACAAAAGGGCCATTAAGTGACACCCACAGAATGAATTCAGGAGCAAAACAATAAAAGTAATAGTTCTGGAAAAGATCTTTCATTACAGATATTTTTTTTGGAGGGGGGTACTGGGAATTCTGAAATCAAACACTGTGGTTATATAAAATTAATGATTTGGAAATGTACTTAATAGCTTCAATAAAAACAAAGTATACTTTTATTTTAAAATATACCTGGTGAGTAAAAATTTAAAGATAAGTTAATATTTATAGACTATCCAGGCATGTATTTACTTTCTTTTCTTAAGTTTTTCTTTATTGTTAACAATTTCATACAGTAAAATGTGATTATATTTACCCCTGTTTTTTCTCTCCGATTCCCTACAAATTCCCTCTCAACTGATCCCCTTTTCAAATCCATATCTTTTTTTTTTTTAATGATAATCTAAACCCATAAATGCTATCTGTATTGTATGGGAATGTTTCCCATGCATGAAGCCTGGCCAATCTACCGGTGGCCACATCCTCAAAGAAGAGCTTTTCTCACTGCCTCCATAGCTACCAACAACAGGTAGCTTTTCAGTAAGAGATGACCATATTGTTAATCATATTTGGGCTGACTTGACCCTGTACTGGACTTGTACAGTTAATCAAGAGACATTAGTTCATGCGTCCTCTAGCTATACTATACCAAAACTGCAGATTTGTCAGAGAACCATTTCCATTTCTGAGCTCTTACATTCTATTTAGTTTCTCCATCCTGCCATTCCCTGAGCCTTGGGGAATGCATCTCATCAAGGGCTGAGTATTCCATCTATTATTCTAAGTATTTTGATAAGCTATGATTTCTCTTTGGACAGTTGCCTATCCTAGAAGAGTCTCTGAACAAGACTGAAAGTAGAAGAAAAAATCAATGGATATAAATGTAAATATTTTAGAGCTCACTTTGACAGCAGGGACATTGAGCAAAATATTGATAGCTATTTTCACCCTATATTCTAAAATTTTCTAAACTATGAGCTTTAAGTGGAATTACAATGTCAGGCATGAGAATCTTTTCTGTGGAGTTCGTCTCAAATCCAATCATAAAGTGGTTTGTTACCCCATCATGAACATGCATTATTGCACAGGTGGGCATTTCTTGCTGGTAGCTTGATGCTGACATGTACAGTATCTATAGAATATACACATATTATTATATTTCTGAAATTCAAAGTTACTTATGATGTTCCCTCAGTATGTTATTTGTTTTGTTTTTCATTTAGAACCAAGTCGCTTATAGTACACGGAACTGAAAGCATTATGATTGCTTTGGCTGGTGTAGTGGCACAGGCCTATAATCCTGGCACTCTAGAGACACAGTCTCGAAGATTACAAATTTAATGTTATTTTGGCCCACCGAATGAAAACTTCTCTAAAACATAACCATTTTCTGGGTATCTGACACCTTTTCCTAAATTCTCTCAAGTTTAGTCACAGATGCAGTATGTCTATCTTGTCAGATCATTCTCATCAGAAAGCTGAATGTCATTTGCCAAACTGCAACTGACACTCAAAGGGGTTTGATTTTTGTTTAGTTTGATGTAAAAGTTTATTTCATAGGGCGAAAGCTTGGTACATGATAATCGATGCCAAGACAGCATGTCTACTTGCTATGTGTGCTCAAGAAATAGAGTAACAGGAGAGGCAAATAAAGAAGCCATACAAGTCTCACTGAGAAGTACATTTCTCTTCATTTCACTATTTCTGAGGTAGCTTACTGACAGTTATATATGATGTGTTCATCAATAGCTAATACTTGCTTTCTTAAAAATTTTAGATAAGATTTTAAGTCTGGAAAAGATGGTTCAGCAGACAAAAGTACTGGTGACTCTTCTTGAAGAACCAGGTTCACTTTCTAGAACCTGTAACTCTTCTTCTGAAAAGGCATCTTCCACCATCTTCTGCCTTCCATGGACACTGTGCACATGTGGTATACAGACATATATGCAGTCTAGACAGACATACAAAATTAAGCATTAAAGATCAGCTAAATTAACTATGACTGATAATATTATGATACTATATTAATGTAACAGTACTAATAGCTGTCAACAGCCAAAGATCAACTAGTCTTTAAGGTTTCTCAATTGTAATGCTACATATGTTGTCTTAGTTCCTGTTCTATTGCTGTGGAATGATACCAACTTACATTAAAAAAGCACTTAATTGTGGGCTTACTTGCAGATTCAAAAGATTATTACACTATTATTATGCCAGGGAATAGGGTAGCAGGCACACAGGCATGGTGATGAGAAATGACTGAGAGTTATATCCGATCCCCAGGCAATATTCAAAGAGCTATCAAGAGAGGAGGGCAGGGTTCTGGCATTGGCCATGGAAAATTCAAAGCCCACAGTCAAAGATATACTTTATCCAACAAGGTTGTACCTCCTAATCCTTCTCACTTTCACTAATTTACAACCAAGCTTTCAAACATAAGACTGTGGGGGTCATTCTCATCCAACCACCACAGATGATATGTACAAAACTTACACATAATGTCAGGGATGATATTTATACATATTGTGTATTTAATATAGTATGGATAACATTGTAGCCTGTGGCTAAAATGAAGAAAATGATAAGGGAGAAAGAAAGAAGGAAAGAAGGGAATCGCACATTTAGCTTCACCATTCATTTTGATCATTTTGAATTGTTTTTCTTTCTCCTTCCTTTTTTTCTTACTTCCTCTCTTCTTCCCCTCATTTCTTTCTTTCATCTTCCTTCCTTATTCTCCCCCTCATTTATTTTCTCCCTTCTCTTCTCTCTTTATTTCTTCCTTATATAATTCCTCAAATCCTCATGATGTGTTTCAGAAATGCTCATGAACAAAGGAGAATGCTTCATGTTCCCATGCATCCTCTGCTCCACAATGAGGATTCACAATCAATGAAAACGATTACGGATTGTGACAAGTTCCAGAAGAAAACACAAGAATGTGATAAGTTGGGGTGCCAGCACAGCAATGGGGAGACTAGGTTGGAAGTTGCTCATATACTGGGAAGGGCATTTGGATGACATTTATTTGGTTGTTAAAGAAAAAGATGCAAACAACTTTGTAGACAGGTGCCCAAGACAAGGTGGCCAAGACAAGGTGGCCAAGACAAGGTACCCATGACAAGGTGCCCAAGACAAGGTGCCTAAGACAAGGTGCCCAAGACAAGGGGCCCAAGACAAGGGGCCCAAGACAAGGGGCCAAATACAAGTTGCCCAAGACAAGTTGCCCAAGACAGGGTGACCAAGACAAGGTGCCCAAGACAAAGTGGCCAAGACAAGTTGCCCAAGAAAGGGTGCCCAAGACAAGGGGCCCAAGACAATGGGCCCAAGACAAGGAGACAAGACAAGAGGCCCAAGACAAGAGGCCCAAGACTAGAGGCCCAAGACAAGGCGCCCAAGACAAGGCTCCCTAGGCAAGGTGCCCAAGGCAAGGGGCCCAAGAAAAGGAGACAAGACAAGAGGCCCAAGACAAGAGGCCCAAGACAAGGCGCCCAAGACAAAGCGCCCAAGACAAGGCTCCCAAGGCAAGGTGCCCAAGACAAGGGGCCCAAGACAAGGGGCACAAGACAAGGGGCCCAAGACAAGGGGCCCAAGGCAAGGGGCACAAGGCAAGGGGCCCAAGGCAAGGGGCCCAAGGCAAGGGGCCCAAGGCAAGGGGCACAAGACAGAGGGCCCAAGACAGAGGGCCCAAGACAGGGGCTTCTTGGCCTCTTCATTGTTGCCAGTGCAATAAAATGAACAGGACCTATCAGTACCTGTATCAAAGTCTAACAAGGAAATTAAAATGTATACATCAAAAACTACAATGAGATTTCAGATTTTTTTAAAATCAAATTTGGATTTCCCTGCCTTGAGTCTGTTTTACCTCCTTATTTTCTTACTGTAATTGAAGCTAATACCAGATGTTGATGAATTTTGGAAGCACAAACCCGACTCTTGGCAGTCTGAGAGGGTGAAACAAAACGTTTTGAGGTTGAGGATCACTTGATATAGTCAATGAGATGCTTTCTGGGGGAGAGAAAGAGAGTTGTCAATAGAAATAGATGACATAACATATAGATACTAGATTATTGACAGATAAATAGACAGAAGACAGATAGATGATGGATAGATAGATAGATAGATGATAGATAGATAGATAGATAGATAGATAGATAGATAGATAGATAGATAGATAGAACTGCAGGTTCTTTAAAAAATATTTTACTAAGTCACCTTAGAAAGGTTAGCCCAGCAACCTAGAATACCCAAGATACAATTTCCAAAACACAATAAAATCAAGAAAGACCAACGCGTGGATACTTCATCCCTCCCTATAATAGGGATTAAAATATACATGGAAGGAGGTGCAGAGACAAAGTTTGGAGCTAAATGAAAGGATGGACCATCCAGAGAGTTCCCCACACGGGTGGTCCATCACATAATCAGCCACCAAATGCAGACACTACTGCATACACCAGCAGGATATTGCTGAAAGGACCCTGATATAGCTGTCTCCTGGGAGGCTTTGACAGTTCCTGACAAATGCAGAAGTGGATGCTCACAATCATCTATAGGGCAGAACACAGGGTCCCCAGTGTAGGAGCTAGAGAGGGTACCCAAGAGCTGTAGGGGTCTGCAACCCTATAGATGGAACAACAATATGAAATAATCAGAATCCTCAAAGCTCATGTCTCTAGCTGCATATGTATTAGAAGATGGCCTAGTTGGCCATTATTCAGGAAGAAAGCCCCTTGGTCTAGCAATGTTTATATGACGCAGTACAGAGGAATGTCAGGGCCAAGTAGTGGGAGCAGGAAGGGAGGAGGGTATAGGGGACTTTTGGGATAACACTTGAAATGTAAATGAAGAAATTCTCTAATAATAAAGAAAAAGAAAAAGAAAAAAAAGAAAGGTTGTGTCATGTAGAAAAGCATAATTTTTATAAAGACAATATAGTCAAAACACATTTTGCTTTTGTTTAAATGTCACAACATGAAGAAAGAATGCCCCCTTGATATTGAAAGTTAGATTATATAGAATGCTCAATATACTATCCCTTATGCTAGATAAATTACCTTTCAATGAATAAAAATTATGAAAGAAAGTAAGAACAGAAGAAAGAAAGAAAGAAAGAAAGAAAGAAAGAAAGAAAGAAAGAAAGAAAGAAAGAAAGAAAGGGAAGAAAGAAAACTGTAATTAAACTGTATTACTCAAAAAGCAAATGCAACAACAGACTGTTTCATGGGAAACATCAGCTATTTGAACAATCAACAAACCATTGAAATCTTGATTTCAAACAGTTGATAAATTCCCCAATAGTGAGTGGCCTTCAGTGAGAGAAAATCGGTGACATAAGTAGGCGGGTCTACATTTAGACAGAGCTAATTTTACCAGACTGTCAGTGAATGAGTCATCTCTGCAGTAATTATAATTAGTGAGTACTGCTACAGGACTATTCATGATTATCTATTATGTAGAGATTTGACTAAAGTTTGTCAAGAAAGTTTTACTGCCACCAGAGTGGAAAGCTTGTTAGGATGAAACTTGCCATAGGGAATATAACTAATTATCATACTCGTGTAGGTTTAAAAGGCTTTCCTTTATTAACTGTCCCTCTTTTCAAAATATTAATGTCTGGGTTAATATTAACTGCCAGTGTGTTTAAAAGGTCACCTCTTTTGTGACATTCCATAGGTAATTATTCCATCAATAGAAAACAACAGTAAATGTCGTACTTTTATGTGGTCAATTTTGGAAACTTCTAGAAAATGCCAACTATTGTAACCTTTATCATGACTCAATGTGGGAGGAAACCGGGGGTCATTTTTATTCTTTTCTAGTTAATGGAACAACAGATTACAATGCTCCTTCATAAGTCAACCTGAAAGCTGAAAACTCCCCAAGATGCGTCAGACTTTCTTTGGATTTGATTTAAAATTTTTGATCAGTTTTAAGAGCATATTTTTAAGGCAGTATCTAAAACAGTATTATCTCCATGTCATACATTTAACCAAATAATCTGGAAATCTGTACTGGTTCTCTTCTCTTATCCAAACTTAAAAATATATTAACCTCCTTCCTCATTGCTGCATGTGATCACTGCTACTGTAAAGGGACAGTGACCATCCTTATATGTTCATCACCATTTTTATATTACAAGGGTTTCATTCTTATGGAAGAAAATAACTATGATAACCAATGTCTTTAAGCAAAGCACCCATATTTTTGTCCCACCTATAGGGTGGCAGACCCCTTCAGCTCCTTGGGCACTTTCTCTAGCTCCTCCATTGAGGGCCCTGTGTTCCATAGTATAGATGACTGTGAGCATCCACTTCTGTATTTGCCAGGCACTGGTTATATCAGGGTCCCTTCAGCAAACTCTTGCTGGCATATGCAATAGTATCTGGGTTTGGTGGCTGATTATGGGATGGATCTCCGGGTGGGGTAGTCTCTGGATGGTCCATCCTTTCGTCTTAGCTCCAGACTTTGTCTCTGTAACTCCTTTCATGAGTATTTTGTTCTCTATTCTAAGGAGGAATGAAGTATCCACACGTTGGTCCTCCTTCTTCATGATTTTCTTGTGTTTTGCAAATTGTATCTTAAAGCCAGGGCCAAGAAGTAGGATTAGGTAGGTAGGGGAGCAGGGCAGGGGGAGGGTATAGGGAACTTTCAGGATAGCATTTGAAATGTAAATAAAGAAAATATCTAATAAAATAAAATAAAATAAAAGCAATGCACCTACAAGCAATTTTTAAAGAGAATGCTAATATTAACATCAGTGCCATTAAAAAGTATCATTATAAAGTAGAATTCTCAAGCCAATGCTTTATGGGATATGTGTCAATCTACAACTCCACCATGCATTGGCATGGCTTATTTTCTGAAAGCCACAGGAAGTGACAAATAGCTTCATTTGTTTAATCTATTAAGAGGTGGCATGAATCAAAGACAACATATGTGTGTTGAAAGGAGGTTAAAGAGAATGGCCACTAGAATAGACTCAAGGGGAATGCTGTTGCTTTCCAAATACAAGTTTACAATTTGCTATGGAACCTTAGATGGTGCTTCTCTGTCTACCAAAGTCTTCTGTGGTTCAGTTTTGTCACCTATAAAATAAGATACCTGTAAAGTTGCCTCACAAGTCTACTGTGCAGATTAAGTGAGTTGCCATATGTTAAGTGAGCGTGACAATTCTTGAACATGAATTCTGTATAATGTGCAACTTTTTTTCTGTCATGATTTCTTATACTTAGTCTTAGTCCCACAATGGATAAGTCAGTACACTCTATTTACAGATGCTGTAATAATGAATTGGTAGGAAGAAAAAAATCGTATTATTAATCTAAAATATCAATTATTTAGCCAACTGCCTTGATATGCTAGCATAAAGTATTTAATGTGAGAGTATATGGAGTTTGACAAAATGCAAGATCTAGAAGAGTTGAATGAAGACGAAGACGTGAGGAATGTTGAATTTTGGTGATCTTTGGAAAATTTCATTTCAAGTGTTCTAAGTTGAAATTTAATGATTTTAGCTTGTATACATGGCTAATAAGGAGGTATAAGAGAGATGGTTAGATGAAGACTACACTAGAGATGCCGAGGACTGTCAATGTCTCACTGAGGAGACTGGTTCATTTAAGACAGAAGAACTAAGAGAAGACTTGTCCAAAAGCAGAAACAAGAAGTCAAACACACTGTAGTGCCAGAAATAGTCAGAAATACGAACTGAGAGCTTCTGTTAATTCTTCTCTCATGAATTGGTGATGATGTTTCAAAAACTCCTCACATCCTTTACAACATAAAAATTACAGACACCATTTTGTGAAGAGATTACCAAGAACAGCCGAAGAGATTATGAAGTATGGCTGGTACAACCTTAGCTATCTCTGAAACACAGAGTTTTTGTGCTTTCCAAAAACACTTCCCAGAAGATTTCACCTCAGTGATGCTGGTCTTCTCTTAATCACCACTAATTTCTTAGCTCCAGCTAAACAGGATCAATTGTCTCAGGAGTCCCTTCTATTTTTCACTCTAAAGCCAGAGCCACATGGCCAAAGCTGCTGAGTTCTGCTGCTTGCTGGGGCTGAACACTACATTTCATTATCACCAGGTTTCTGTTTTCCAACTTCCCTGCTTAAGCTTGACTGTCCTGGAACTTGCTCTCTAGACTGACTTTGAGCTCATAGATCTGCTTGTCTTTGTCTCCTGGGTATAAAGGCTTGTACTACCATGCCTGGACCTAAATTTAGCTGGGTGGGATATTACTCCATGGTCACTACTCCTGCAATTCAACTTAATGTCCTTGAATACAGGATTCAGCTCCTCTTTACTTCCTGGTGCCCCTTTAATATTTAAACCATATATTTTATATTTTACCTTTCTCAGCTTGCTATGCTTGTTTAAAATCTTCTTCATGAGACTTTACTAGAGAAAAAGTCTATGATGGGTATTTCTAAGACCTCCTTTTTCAGTGCAATTAATCTGAGTTTCTTCACCTTAGCCTCAGGTAGACTCTTCAGACAATGGCAAAAAGTAGTCATGTTCTTCACCAAAATACCACAAAAAATGTCTCTAGGCCACATATTGAGATTCTCCACTGAAACCTCTTGGGCCAGGTTCACACAATGAAAATCACTCTCAGTCTTCCATATTTCTACTAGGATAGCCCATTAAGCCACACTTAAAACATTCCACTGCTTTCCAAATCCAAAGTTCCAAAATCTACATTCTTTGAAAGAAAAGCATGGTCAAGCCTATCACAGCAATAGCCCACTCCTGGTACCAACTTCTGCCTTAGTTAAGGTTTTAATGCTGTTAACAGACACCATGACCAAGGCAAGTCTTATAAAGGACAACATTTAATTGGGGCTGGCTTACAGGCTCAGAGGTTCAGTTCATTATCATCAAGGCAGGAACATGACAGCATCCAGGAAGGCATGGTGCAGGAGGATCTGAGAGTACTACATCTTCATCTGGAGGCTGCTAGCAGAATGCTGGCTTCCTGGCTACTAGGATGAGGGTCTTGTAGATCATACCCACAGTGACAGACCTTAACCAACAGGGCCATACCTTCTAATAGTGCCACTCCTGGGTCAAGCATATACAAACCATCAGAAACAATATTGTTGTTGCTTTTTTTTTTTTTTAATCTGGAACCAAGATGAGTGTTGTCAGAAGGGCAGTGATCCTGGAAAGCCCTTGATCCAGGCCAACTGCTTTAACTAAACTCTCAAAGACCTCAAGCCCCTCCCCCTCAAAAGACCTAGATGCAACTCCCTACCCAATCATAACCTGCAACTTCAGCAACAGAGAACAGATGTCCTCTTCTGAACTCCTAGGGCACCCCAACACACAGTATTCACTCATATAGACCCAAACTTTTACAAAGGGAAAATAACAATAAATCTTTAGACACTTGAAATATTAAGACTAAACTTGGTTCAAATTTGTCTATCCTCAAGGAAGTTTCCTTCAGTAAAGAATATGAAACTTGTTATTGAATATTTAGGATTTTGGTTTGTTTGCTTGCTTGTTTGTTTTTAGACAGAGTTTGTCTGTGTAACAGCCCCATCTGATCTGGAAATCTATCTGTATACCAGGCTGGCATGGAACTCACAGAAATCTGCCTTCCTCTGATTCTTAAATTCTAATATTAAAGGCATGAATCACCATACTTGGCTTATTACTGGATCTTAATTTTTAGTGGAATATTTTTATTAATTATTTTATTTGTTTACATTTTAAATATTGTCCCCCATCCTGGTTCCTCCCCCGAAAGCTCCAGATTGTCTTCCCTCAACCGTTTGCCTCTAAGAGGGTGCTCCGCAACCAACCACTCACCCACTCCCACCTCACCCCTCTAGCATGCCCCTTCTCTGGGGCATCAAGCCTCCACAGGAACAAACACATCCCCTCCCACTTAGACAAGATAAAGCAGTCCTCTGATACACATGTAGCAAGGGCCCTGGACTGGTCCATGTATACTCTTTGGTTGTTGGTTTAGTGCTTGGGAGTTCTGAGCAGTCTGGTTAGTTGATACTATTTTTCTTTGTATAGGTTCCAATCCCTTTCAGCTCCTTCAGTCCTTCCCTTAACTCTCCCATAGGGTTCTCTGGGCTCAGTCCAATAATTGGCTGTAAGTATCTGCATCTGCCTCTGTCAGGTGCTGGTAGAGCCTCTCAGAAGACAGCCATGTCAGGCTCCTGTCTGCAAGCACAATATGGTATGAGTAATAGTGTCAGGGTTTAGTGTCTGTGCATGGGATGGATCCCAAGTTGCAGCAGTCTCTGGATGCCATTTCCTTCACTGCCTGCTCCATTTTTCATCCCTATATTTCCTTTAGAGAGGAACAATTCTGGGATAAACATTTTGAGATGAGTTAGTGATCCCTCAGGTGGAGGCCATGCATACCTACTGGAAGTGGTCTTTTCAGGTTATATCTCCCTGCTGTTGGGTATTCCACAACTAATGTCATCCCTATTGACTCCTGGGAGTCTGTCACATTCTTGGAGTCTGGAACTTTATAGTATTTCACCCCTTCTCCACTCCACACTGGTGCTTGTTTCTATTCATTCTCCTGGCCCCCTGGACTTCACTCCTATCTCTCCCCGTACCTGATCCTGAATCTGCCCCCTTTCCCCTTCCCTTCCCCTCTCGCACCCAGGTCCCTCTCTCCTTCTGTCTTCTATGATTATTTTCTTCCCCGTTCTATGTGGGACTGAAGCATCCACACTTGGCCTTTCCTTCTTCTTAAGCTTCAGATGGCCTGTGAGTTGATAATGATGACGATGATAAATTTAAAAAATTAATCCACTGATGAAAATATTCAAAAATCAGAATATCTTTCGAATTATAAGCTACTATCCACACAGTTTTAGGTGACACCTTTTATGAAACTGAATTGGCACATGTAAGTCAAGAGGAAATGCATGATTTAAAATCTGCCTGAAGTCTGAGGTCATGAGGGCTAGAAAATTAGTCCCAACCCTCTCAGGCTCTAGCACTCAGGATAGTGGCCAGCACCTTGCCTTGGTAAAATAGTAATTCTGTCCTTGGTGGTCATGGATTTGGATGAGCCAGCCCCACTTCTCTGCTGGCCACAGAAGCAGGAGAGCTACTAGGCTAACCAAGTCAACCTCCATCCTGGCTCAGATCCATAGCTCTGAGTTTACCCCAACCCTAAAATCCACCATGCCTATGAACAGCTAGAGCATGCGAAGGGGTGGGTCCTGCAGATCCAAAGCTGAGGATCTCCATGACACAGGGCAACAAGAATATATCCAAGAAGAGTCCCAGTGAGGATCCAGTATTGATAGAGTAGGAGAAGGCAGAGGTCTCAAGCCAGACAAGGACTCATCGCAATCAACATTTGCAATTTAAGCTGTTTTGGGGGAAATATATAGTGTGTGACACATAATAACAGAAGGCATTGTCCAGGGTGGTGATATACTTTTGCAGTGGTTTTGATTTGGTTCTTTTTGGAGGAGGTTGCAAGGGCAGAGAGCAGGTAAGGGATAGATAGATGAGTGGAATTCTGTTGCATGATCTGAAATTCACAAAGAATCAATAAAATGATTTTATTGTTTTAAAGAATGTATCTTAGAAAAATAAATATTAAAATTTCCCCTTAGGAATTACTAAAATGTGGTCATTGAAAGAATACCAATATTAAATAAATATGATTATACTTAATTATATATAAATTTAATCATATGGTTTAATTTGTATTGGTTCAAATGGAAACAGTAAATTAAAAGAAGATATGTATATAATCTGGGCAGAATATAGCAAAATGGTAGCCTTTTTTGTTGTTTTTGTTGGTTTAGTTTTTGGTTTTGATGACATGGTTTGTCTGTAAAGTCCTGGCTGTTCTAGAACTTGATTTGGAGACCAGGCTGGCCTCAAACTCAGAGATCCTTCTGCCTCTACCTGCCAAGTGCTGGAATTAAAGGCGTGTGCCACCATGCTAGGATGAAAGTGACCTTTAAATGACAGAAAATGTGTAAACACTGTAGAATAGTGATTGTTTTCATTAATTTATTTGCTTATTTATATCCCTATCAAAGCTTCTCCTCCTTCTTCTTCTCCCACTTCCTCCCTCTCAACTCCCCTCACATTCTGCCAAAACAAAAAAATGAAACAGAACAAACAACAACAACAACAACAACAACAACAACAACAACAACAGCAAAAGCATGGTCAGACCCATTACAGCAATACTCCAGTCCCTTGTACCAACTTCTTTCTTAGAGTTTTACTGCTGTAAACAGACACCAGGACTAAGTAAATCTTATAAAGAACCACATTTAATTGGGGGTCTGGTTTACAGGTTCAGAGGTTACGTCTATTACCCTCAAGGTAGGAGTATTGTAGCATCTTGGTAGGCACAGAACAAGCAGAGTTGAGAATTCTATATAGACTATATACATCTCAACAGCACCATCAGTAGCAAGCAGCCTTAGGCTAGGGACAAATTATATCTGTTTGAGCTGATGGCTGTGACCACTGATGTCATTCATATTGGTAACTTGAAGTATGTTACTTGTATATTTATACCACAGATATTGGGATGTATAATGAACCAAATACGCCAACTTTTTTAGGCAATCACATATGAAATATTTATTAGCAGACCATTGGGAAAGAGGATGAAGTACACTTTTAACGCAATGTGCACAGGGCTAACTTTGTGTAGCTATTTGCTAAGTAAGAAAGAGGGCTGAAAACCACTAGCGTTGAATAATGAGAGGTACAGGAAAGATAAAGTCATTGCAATCCTGCTGTACCAAGATTATTTAGAACTAGCACATGATGACTATGTAGTTGTGAGACACACTCTATTCAAACCAAGAAAGCCAACTTTTAAGCGTTTTTCTTTCTTTTATAAGTTTTTCATTCTCCCCCTTTCAAAATTATCTCACAATACCTAATCAATATCAGATCCATAATCAAATTAATAAATTGGAAACCTGTTGACGTTCCTTTAATATTTTCACTTTGAAAAAAAATAACTTAGGTAATTATATTTAAAGCTTATCTTAATGCTAGTGTTTGTATTTTTAACGTTTAATTTATTCTCTCATGTATTACATCACAAGCAGTTTTCCCTTCCCTTTCCCTCATCCCAGTCTCCCTCCCCATCCCCTCATCTTCTGTTTCCCTTAAGAAAAAGGCAGGCCTCCTAGGGATACCAACCAAACATGGCATGGCAAACTGCAATAAGACTAGGCACCTCAGATTAAGGCTGGAAGAGCCAGTAGGAGGAAATGGGTCCCAAGAGCAGGGCAGAGTCAGAGACAGACCCTGCTACCATGACTAGGAATCCCACAGGAATATCAAGCTAATCAACCATAACATATCTGCAGAAGGGCTAGCTCAGAAACATGCTGGCTCCCTGATTTTCAGTTCAGTCTCTGTGAGCCTCTGTGAGCCCAGGTTTGTTGATTCTGTGGGTTTTTTTTTAAATAGGATTCTTGACCCCTCCTACACATATAATCCTCCCTTCCCTTCTTCTGCAGAATTATCCTAATGTTGGACTGTCTCTGCATCTTTTTTTTCCATCAGTAGCTGGATAGAGCCTCTTTGATGACGGTTTTGCTGGTCTCCTGACTAGGAGTATAGCAGAATATCATCAGGAATCATTTCTTTTTCTTTTCCAGGAATGTTTGGTTCTTACTTAGGTCTGACTCTGTCTGACTCTCTAGGCAGTGTCAGGGTGCGCTCCTTCTCATGGAATGAGTAGCAAGGTGGACCACTTATCGGTTGACTCATTGTACATCTTGTAGGTAGAAAAGATTGTGGCTGCCCAATCCCTCCATTGAAAGTCATTCTACATTCCCCCCATGACTAAGGACATTGAACCTCTCTGTTGAGATTTTCACCAAGTTCACATCTGAAAAAGGGCTAATTTTCAAAATTCTTCTACATGCTGACATTCAGTAAGACCATTTGTTAAAGATGCTATCTATTTACCATTGATGCAATCAGATGCCATAGGCATGCGGATTTAGGTTTGGGTCTTAGATTCAATCCCCTGTATTAATCTGTTTGTTTTTATGCAAATACCATGTGAGTTTTATTACTGTAGCTCTGCTGTGCAGTTTGAAAACATGACGGTGATACCCCCAGGAGCTCTTTATTGTACAGAATTATTTTAGCTATCCCAGGATTTTGTTTTTCTCTTAGGTATTAGTCTTTCAATGCCTGTAAATAGCTGTGTTGAAATTTTGATGTGGATTGCATTGAATCTGTAGATTGAATTTGGTGTGATGGCTGTTTTTACTATATTAGTTCTACCGATTCTTGAGCACAAGAGATAATTCCAACTTAGGATATTTTCTTAAATATCTGCTTTAGAAGACTTGAAGGTCATATAGGTATTTCACATAAATGGTTAAAATTATAAATATATTTTATATTATTTGTGGCTATTGCTAAGGATGCTGTTTCCATGATTTCTTTCTCAGGCCATTTACAGTTTGTACATAAAAGGGCTACAGAATTTTTTTTCCACTTAATATTGTAACTAGTCTCTTTGGTAAAGGTGTTTATGAGCTGTAGAAGTTCCCTGGTAGAATTTTTTGCAGTCACTTACACATACTATCATATCATTTACAAATAGTGATATTTTGATTATTTCCCTTCTAATTTGCATCTTCTTGATCTCCTTTAGTTATCTTGTTCTAGCTGGAACTTCAACCATTATATGGGATACACATGCATAGAGTGGGCATCCTTGTCCCGTTGCTGATTTTAGTGGGATTTAAATATATCTCTATTTAACTGGATATTGCCTATTGGCTTCATGTATAATGTCTGTATTATGTGAGAGGGTGCCCCTTGCATTCCTGATCTCTCCAAGACTTTTATCATGAAGGGGTATTGGATTTTGTCAAAGACTTTTTCAGCATCTAATGAGATAAACATTTGAGGTTTTCTTCAATTCTGTCATATGGTGAATTTCATCTTCTTTCTCCACTTTTTATAGTTGTCTCATAATAAGTAGTAAATGTCACATCTATAATCAAATTAGCAATATTGTAAACATGTTAAGTTTTTTCACATTTTCACTTTGAATAAATATATCTTAAGTAATATAATTATATTTAAATCTTAGTTTAATGCTACATTTTATTTTTATCTATTGCTTTTTGTCTATCAAGGTATTGGCTCGATAGCTGTGCATAAGATTGTTTAAAAGTAGAAAATATATGGACTCTGATATTATAAATATCAAAGTTTTTTGTATAGTCAGAGTAAGACCTGACCCTTTAGACCATTACAAGATGAGAAGATAGAAGAAATGCCCATCACTGTACTGCACATTTAAAATGGCACCACAGAATTTACATGAGGCTTTTCATGCTTACTGTCTGATTAGGATATCAAAATGTCAAAGTAATAATAACAATAAATACTAATTTACTTATTAAATGTAAAGACTACTTTTAACAGGAAAATGATATGACTTTAACAGAAAATTACCACTTTCTGTAGAATGTTTGATCACTTCAATTCTAGTGTAATCTGTTACTGTACTTTTGACCCAATCTCCGGTAACCTTTCAATGATTTATTTGAAAATTCAGAGATTCAATTTCACAATACTTAAGAAACACTTCTAGCTCAGTAATTCTATAATAATGCTTTTAGATCTGCATTCTGTCAGTATGTATACAAATAATTTCCTTCCTTAGACAATAAAAATATGTTTGGGGATCAAACAAATCTCACCTCAAATTATGCTCTGTCATACTCAAAGCTATTCTTTGTTATTTCTGTCTTCAATGTTTCTATCTCTGAAATAAAAATGTAAACAAGACACTTAATATGATGAAAATTATTTTAAGTTTATCCAATATTTCATACACAGAAATAGAGTAAGCACATACCAGGCACTGGGAATTGTATATGATGATGTATGATAAATCAATACTAGACAGATAGATAGATGATAGACAGATGATAGACATAGAAAAGATGATAGAAAATATGTAAATAAGATATAGACATGTAGATAATAGATATTTAGATGATAGATAGGTATAAAGATAAATAAATAATAGGTAAATTGAGTCAGAAAATAAACAGATGATACACACCATTCCCTTCTCCCTTTCTTTTCCTTGCAATGGTCTTAACAATCCCTTCCCACCATGAACTTGCTATCCTTCCTCATTGGATAGCTCCTCTGTTCCTTTCTGGGTTTTGGAAGGAGTGATAAAGAGCATTGGTAGAGCAGAGCTGGGGGAAGGAGCTCTGAAAATCTGAACACTGCAAAGACTAATTATGTAGCTCCTTTATCCAACCAGACCCTAATATTTGGCTGCAGCCTTGCTATTAATTTTTATGGATAAGTTATGCCCCAAATATGAAATGTGCAGAGCTATCCAGACACAGGCAGGCACTCTAACTCCTCTGTCACAATTTATACTAAATTAAATGCAGGCATATGTAATGCAAGTTTTGTCTTTCTAAGCTTGAGCTAGCTATTGAATCATTTAAATATGTTTTTTTTCTACCTACTAGAAAATTAAATATTCTCCATATTGAGGATTTTTAGAGTATTTCTGAAAGGAAAATTGTTCAGTCTGTTGTCTGTGATAATAGCCAACATTGTAATTCAAGAAAATATACCTCTCACAGAATAAGATTTGAGACCTTCATACACGACTATTATCTCATCATTTTGAGCAATTTCATATCTCTTTTTTAATTTAATCTTTAAATTGCATACTGGAGATGAAGCTTCATTATCTTGGTATGATTTTTAACCTGTGTGACTAATGCGACAATTTTAGATTTGTCATTCATTGGCATGCCATCCAACAACTTCTACCTTATGATCAGATTATATAATCAGCAACAAAATGTACAAACAACAAAATATGAAATTGTTACACTGGCATTGATTTCTTATGACCCCAGTGAAGTAGGGTCAGGATGTTCAGAAGTTCAACAACATCATTCTTAGCTACACAACAACATTAATGTTCTCCTGAAATAGACCATATTCTCTCAAAAAAAATTATGTTAATTTAATTATGATCACACACTGTTGAAAGTGGCTTTATGGTTGTAGTTGTCTCATATTCTAAGTGAATTTCTGTAAGAAAACATTACTAGATCTGTTCCTCTTAAGAATAATTGCATAAAATTAGGAATAATTAAATTAGAAAAGTCTTTAGAGATCGCTGCTTTCTTTATCAATCTATCCAAGTATTGAGAGATGTAATAATCAGACCTTAGGGATTTTCTTTTCTGTTGGATGAAGTAGAAATCACATTTGTAAGGTCTGTCCCCTTTTCTTGTATAAGTGAGAACTTGTTACTCAACACTTCGCAGTATCCACCACTTTCACTTTCAATAATTTAATGCTTATAAAGAAACACACACCAAAATAAGATATTTGAGTTTTATTGATAGCAGGGAGAAGTACACATAATACCTGACTTCTTGCATTGTAACATAAAGAGGTGATCATCAATGCCTGAGAGATGATCTTTAAAATACAGGGAATTGAAAATATGCAAGATCAGGTGAAATACAAAGATGACATTGCTAAGAGATAACCAACCTCAGAAGAGTTCCTTCTCTGGGGCCAAATATGCCTTGTTGACTTGATATTGAATGTTTTCTGAATGGCCAGGTCTGCTTCTGGGTACTGGTACTTCCATATAGTCCAACAAAAATAAGAAAAAAGCAAGACCAAGAGCAAGAGAGGTTAAGACCTACGTACCCCATTCTTTGCACCCAGGGTTAGGAAAGCCTGTTGATGATCGCTTTCCTCCTTTCTCTTTGTCATTTTACATGAGGTAACAGTGCACTCAGATGATTTATGTTGTCAGGGCAGAAGAAAAGAAAATGAATGATACTCATGATGACACATTCAGGTTTTCTGTTTCATTGTGTCACAGTTGCAGAATTAGAGAAATTTTCATTAAGGATGATTAGTGATCTTCTCTTACCATCGGTTTGAATTTCAGAGGTATTACAGATATCTCAGACCTCCAAAGTCGACTACTCTAATAATGACTACTCTTTTTTTTTTCTTTTTATATAAGATCTCAACACCTCTGACATATTTGAGTTCTCTTTATAATATGGCCAACACTCCTGACAAAACAGCCTTCAATCAGTTGCTCTATGGAACAAAAGTCACTTCAATCACTAATATCACTGAGGCATTTGCATAAACAACAGCATGTGGAGAACCAGGAAAGACACTATGTCATTCTTCACTCATAGTCCTTGTTCTGCCTGTTCCTTTTTTCCAGGATGTGGTCATTTCATAAAGATGACAGAGCAACCTCTTTCTGGTTACTACTTTTCTTAATTCAGAATGTATAATTATATAGCATTTGGGATTAAAAAGCTGTCACAGAAATGCATAGAACATGAACTCTGTGTTCACATGATCAGTACTGTGTGCCATGTTAAAGAGATGTTAAACCCTCTTGAACATGTCATTCCAGAACTTCTTGTTTCTGTGCAATAGGAACAACCATACTTCAAGGAATACCACGTCCATTCTATGGATGCACCCAGCATTTAGATCAGAGAATAGCCACTCTACCTAAGGAATGATATATATCCATCTTGTAAAGTACTATTTTTATCTAAAAGGCCTGTTTTTTTTTTTTTCAATGTAAAGATACAGGAAGATACACAGAGTCTAATGACTTCTTCACTGATATTGAATAAGTTAATAGAGTAAGGTTTAATTTTACATCCCCTCCATTTCAATGACAGTACCTTCAGGTATGATTTCAGCTATGTTCTCTTGAGAGGAGGCATGTCAGACTCACTATCTTTAAAATAATGTTTTTTGGTTTCATTTTAACACTTCCTATTTCTCATAACCCATGACTTTACAATATCAAATGTAAATTTGCAAAATTATAATAAATAACAATATAAGATCATTTTAGAGATATTTAGAGCTATTTAATTATATAAGAAGAAAAAGAAAAATATTTTTGAGCAGCAAGCTACACACATAAAGTTGTATACACACATTATATAATTTTATTTATATATTTGTCTCCCTAGTCTGTTTGAGCAGGAATGGCTTTCTATAAGTTTGTCTTCATTGCATATAGCAAATGACTATAGCACAATATTTGTATTTGACCAAGGGAATTCTGCTTAAATGTTCCCTTATTACCTTGACAATTGATATTGCACTACTGGGAAGCTGAGGTTTACAGTGAATCCTGCCAAAGAATTTTCTGGAACGTGGGTTTAGATAGTTTAAATACTAAACAATGAAATTCTAAGTAGCTTTGGAAAAAAGAGAAATTCTGATATTTATTGGCTTAACTAGAAAAATTTTAAATAAAACTTACATCAATAAATTTGCATTTTTGAAGCAAATGAAAACATTTGCTTTAGAGCTAAAGAAAGTAAAGCACCTGCATTTGTAATCAATTTAAATTTTTTAAATGTACTGTTGATCTGAACAGATGATCAATAATAAACTGCTTAGTGTGCTCATTTCATAATTATTAATAACAGGTCTCAATACCTGACTTCAGCAGCCTCCACTGTCAGCAGCTATGCTCCTGCCTCAACTCACGAGTCTCCTGAGCACAGAGAAGTTTGTGTCATTGCTTTGCTTAACCTTTTACTTTGGAAATCCCACAAAGTCTCTTTAGACAAAAATTTCCTTCCCATTTCCAAGGTCTTCTGTGCTTTAATTGAAGTAAGACTGTAAAAATCTTTGCTTTAGTGTCCTTGTAGTAATGATCCATCATCGCATTGTCCTTTTATCAACTGAATCCTTCATTTTCCATATCTGTGTACACACCCATTGAAATTTTCCTCACACATTTCTTTTTCTATTTCCTTCCTACTTTCCTACTTGTTCACCCACTTCCATCTGAGTAGTGTGCAGATTCTCTAATATGAGATCTATGTAAGAGGGTGGTTGATGTTACATGGCAGAACAAAATCATTGCTTTTCTATTACATATAAGGAGCATATTTCCTATGCCCCCTATCTCTAATGTGTTTGCCCAGAGTGATAATCCCATATCCATCCCAATGGCTAAGTCTTTTAAAACTGAGAATTTCTCCAAACCACAAAGAAACCAAAGTCAGGCTTACACCCTCCCTCTAATACAACAGGAAATTGTTGCAGTAGTCATTCTGCATTCCACAGGTGACAACATACACATCACCTATAAAATGCACAAGCCTGCCCTGAAAACTGTTCTCTATAGTTACACTCAGTCTCATACACACACACACACACACACACACACACACACACACACACACACACACACAGAGAGAGAGAGAGAGAGAGAGAGAGAGAGAGAGAGAGAGAGAGGAGAGAGAGAGAGAGTCTTTCCCTTAATTATTTAGTGCTGAAATATTGCAGATAAATTTACCATTTATTCTCTCTTTTTAATCAGATATTTTTGTCATTTACATTTCAAATGCTATCTCAAAATTTCCCTATATCCTCCCTCTGCCCTGATCCCCTATGCACTCACTCCCACATCTTGGACCTGGCATTCCCTGTACTGGGTCATAAAATGTTTGCTAGACCAAGGGGCCGTTCTAGACCAATGATGGCCAAATAGACCATCTTCTGCTACATATGCAGCTAGAGACACAAGCTCTTGGGGTACTGATTAGTTCATATTGTTGTTCCACCTATAGGGTTGCAGACTCTTTGGGCTCTTGGGTACTTTCTCTGGCTCCTACATTGGGGACCCTGTGTTCCATCCTATAGATGACTGTGAGCATCCACATATGTATTTGTCAGGCACTGACAAAGCCTCACAGGAGATGGCTATATCAGGGTCCTTTCAGCAAAATCTTGCTGGTGTATGCAGTAATGTCTGCATTTAGTGGCTGATTAAGGGATGGACTCCTGGGTGGGGCAGTCTCTGGATGGTCCATCTTTCATCTTAGCTCCAAAATTTGACTCTGCAACTTCTTCCATGGATATTTTATTCCCTATTCTAGGGAGGAATGAAGTATCCATGCATTGGTCTTATTGATTTTTTTTTTGTTGTTTTAGAAGTTGTATCTTGGGTATTCTAGGTTTCTGGGCTAATATCTACTTATCAGTGATTGCATATCAAGTGACTTCTTTTGTGATTAGGTTACCTCACTCAGGATGATATCCTCCAGATACATCCATTTGCCCATGAATTTCAAAAATTCATTGTTTTTAATAGCTGAGTAGAGCTCTATTGTGTAAATGTACATTTTACTGTATCCATCCCTTTGTTGAGGGACATCTGGGTACTTTCCAGCTTCTGGATATTATAAATAAGGCTGCTATGAACATAATGGAGCATGTGTCCTTATTACCAGTTGGAACATCTTCTGGGTATATACTCAGGAGTGGTACTGCTAGATCTACCAGTAGTACCATGTCCAATTTTCTGAGGAACCACCAGATTGATTTCTAGAGTGGTTGTAAAAGCTTGCAATCCCACCAGCAATAAAGGAGTGTTCCTCTTTCTCCACATTCTCGCCAGCATCTTCTGTAACCTGAATTTTTGATCTTAGCCATTCTGACTGGTGTGACGTGGAATCTCAGGGTTGTTTTGATTTGCATTTCCCTGATGATTAAGAATGTTGAAAATTTTTTTCAAGTGCTTCTCAGCCCTTCGGTATTCCTCAGTTGAGAATTTTTTGTTTAGATCTGTACACCATTTTTTATTAGATATTTTCTTAACTTACATTTCAAATGCTATCCTGAAAGTGCCCGCTACCCTCCCCTGCCCTGCTCCATTACCCACCAACTCCCACTTCTTGGCCCTGGTGTTCCCCTGTATTGGGGCATATAAAGTGTGCAATACCAAGGGGCCTCTCTTCCAAATGATGGCCGACTAGGCCATCTTCTGCTACATATGAAGCTAGAGACACAAGCTCTGAGGGTTCTGGTTAGTTCATATTGTTGTTCAACCTATAGGGTTGTAGACCCCTTCAGCTCCTGTGGTACTTTTTCTAGCTTCTCCATTGGGAGACCTGTATTCCATCCTATATATGACTGTGAACATCCACTTCTGTATTTGCCAGGCACTGGCATAGCCTCACAAGAGACAGGTATATCAGGGTCCCTTCAGCAAACTCTTGCTGTCCTATGCAATAGTGTCTGAGTTTGGTGACTGCTTATGGGATGGATCCCCAGGTGGGGTAGTCTCTGGATAGTCCATCCTTTCCTCTTAGCTCCAAACTTTGTCTCTGTAACTCCTTTCATGGGTATTTTTTTCCCTAATCTAAGGAGGAATGAAGTATCCACAAGTTGGTCTTCCTTCTTGATTTTCTTGTGTTTTGCAAATTGTATCTTGGGTATTCTAAGTTTCTGGGCTAATATCCACTTATCAGTGAGTGCATATCTAATGACATCTTTTGTGATTGGGTTACCTCACTAAGGATGATATCCTCCAGATACATCCATTTGCACAGGAATTTCATAAATTCATTGTTTTTAATAGCTGAGTAGTACTCCATTGTTTAAATGTACCACATTTTCTGTATCCATTCCTCTGTTGAGGAACATCTGCGTTCTTTCCAGCTTCTGGCTATTATAAATAAGGCTGCTATGAACATAGTGGAGCATGTGTCCTTTTTACCAGTTGGAACATCTTCTGGGTATATTTCCAGGAGAGATATTGCTGGATCCTCTGGTAGTACTATGTCCAATTTTCTGAGGAACCGCCAGACTGACTTCCAAAGTGGTTGTACAAGCTTGCAAACCTACCAGCAATGGAGGAGTGTTCCTCCTTCTCCACATCCTCACCAGCATCCTCTGTCACCTGAATTTTTTATCTTAGCCGTTCTGATTGGTGGGATGTGGAATCTCAAGGTTGTTTTGATTTGCATTTTCCTGATGATTAAGGATGCTGAACATTTTTTTCGGGTGTTTCTCAACCTTTCTGTACCCCATTTTTTAATGGGGTTATTTGAATATCTCAAGTTAAGCTTCTTGAGTTCTTTGTATATATTGGATATTAGTCCCCTATCAGATTTAGGATTGGTAAAAATTCTTTTCCAATCTGTTGCTAGATTTTTGTCTTATTGACAGTATCATTTGTCCTACAGAAGCTTTGCAATTTTATGAGGTCCCACTTGTGGATTCTTGATCTTACAGCATAGGCCATTGCTGTTCTGTTTAGGAATTTTTCCCCTGTGCCCATATCTTTGAGGGTTTTCCTCACATTCCCTCCTATAAATTTCAGTGTCTCTGGTTTTATATTGAGTTCTTTGATCCACTTAGACTTGAGCTTTGTACAAGGAGATAAGAATGGATAAATTCCCATTCTTCTACATGATAACCACCAGTTGTGCCAGCACCATTTGTTGAAAATGCTGTCTTTTTTCCACTGGATGTTTTAGCTCCCTTCTCAAAGATCAGGTGACCAAAGGTGTGTGGGTTCATTTCTGGGTCTTCAATTCGATTCTTTCTTTTTTTAACTGATTTTTTTTCTTTTTTTTTCTCTTTTGCAATTTTTTATTGGATATTTTCTTCATCTACATTTCAAATGCTTTCCCAATAGTCCCTTATATCCTCCTCCTGCCTGCTCCTCTTTCCACTCTGGCTCTGGTGTTCCCCTGTACTGGGGCACATAAAGTTTGCAAACCAAGGGACCTCTCTTCCCAATGATGGCTGACTAGACCATCTTCTGCTACATATGCAGCTAGAGACAGGAGCTCTCGGGGTTCTGGTTAGTTCACATTGTTCCACCTATTGGGTTGGAGACCCCTTCAGCTCCTTGGGTACTTTCTCTAGCTCCTTTATTAGTGGCCCTGTGTTCCATCCAATAGATGACTGTGAGCATCCACTTCTGTATTTGCCAGGCGCTGGAATAATCAGCCAAATCAGGGTCTTTTAAGCAAAATCTTGCTGGCATATGCAATAGTGTCTCCATTTGCTGACTGATTATGGGATGGATTCCTGGGTGGAGCAGTCTCTGGATGGTCCATCCTTTCGTCTAGGCTCCAAGCTTTGTCTGTAACTCCTTCCATGGGTATTTTGTTCCCCATTCTAAGGAGAGACGAAGTCCACACTTTGGTCTTCCTTTTTCTTGAGTTTTATGTGTTTTGCAAATTGTAACTTGGGTATTCTAAGTTTCTGGACTAATATCCACTTATCAGTGAGTGCATATCATGTGAGTTCTTTTGTGATTGGGTTACCTCACTCAGGATGATACCCTCCAGATCAATCCATTTGCCTAAGAATTTCATAAATTCATTTATTCTCTTAAGCAGTGTGAAGGCCAAATGACTACAAGTAGCAGGCATGTAAGAGTTGGTCACATTGACTGGGAAGAAAAATGAAACCTATTTTACTTTGTTCTAGCTCAGCATCTTTACCTGCTCAGCACAGATGATTACAATGGTACACAGCACTGTAGAATTAAAAGATACCTACATAAAAATTGCCTAACACAGCACCTATGATTAAGCAAGTGCACTAATAGATTTTTTGCATTATATTCTTGTTTTTAATTAATACAATAATTGTTTATCTCTTTTAAAATGTTCTTGAAGTTGTTTGCTGGTAATCGCCGTGCACAATTCCAGAATGTGTGCATTTGTTACACTAAAGAAATTATATCAATGAAGAGGAACAAGATGGTAAAGCAGGAATTGGAATAAAAATTGAATGATATAACACTTTGTGATCACTGGACATCTTGTGTAACTTGCTCAGGATATTAGTTTATGGAAAAGAGTGGGTATTCTTTTTTTAGTTATGCTTTGAAACCTAAGTTGGATTATCAAAAGCAAGATTCCTGTCAGCTCTCTAGTTACCACTGCTCGCCTGTGTATTCTCAGTCCGAGGTGAGATTCCTTGCGTTTCTCTACTATTCTTTGTTGGCTTTGAATTGTTTTGCCTCCTTGTCAAAATTCAGAGTTGGCTGCATGAAAGCAGCCTCCGACATTTGTTTCTTCTGGCAAAGGGAAGCTGCAGAAGAGGCCTGGGAGCCTTGTTTATAGAGTAATTGGCATTAGTGAGCGAGTTTGATCTCATCGCTTTCATGCCACTAAACCATGAGGGAAACCATACAAACAGTAGGAAACTGTAAAAGCCAATGCACAGACAGATCACAACATACAATAATATTAATACTGTGACATTGCTTTTTCTCTTTACCTGAGTAAATATCTCAGTTATTATATTAAACTAGTTTCACAAATGGGTAATTTATTTTACACATAAAGAAAGTTTTGCACATGAATAGTTGCCATAACAAAGGCATCACAATTTTTGATTATTTACAGTTTTGTTATATTATATGGATTATTAACATGAATAAACTAGTTACCTATCAGCATCATGTAAGTTTTATATAAACAAACCTTACATTTCCAGTAGTTCAGACACTGTTACACCAGAATACATAAAACTATTAAACTGCAAGTGAAGAAAACACATCTGGAAACCTATTAAAGATTTTATTACAATGTCCCCACTTTTACATCTAAAATGAATTTCTTCCATGGATTCCTTATTTTTATTTACTTTTCATGCTGCATCTTAGTCTACTTTGTGTTTAGATTTGTATTTCCTTTTGTAGATTGTGTGTGTGTATTTCTCTGTGTGCGTATATCTGTGTGTGTATGTTTCATTCATTTTTGTATGTGTATCTTATATATGCAATGTCTGTGGAGAAGAAGATGCTGAGATGCTGGGTACCCTGAAAGTGGAGTTACAGATAGTTACAGTGTGCCATGAAGGCATTTGGGTCTGAGTCCTGGTCCTCTGAAAGCATAGCAAGCATACACACTTGCCTTTTCATTAGAAGACATAATCATACACATACAAATAACATGTCAACATGTCACACACACACACACACACACACACACACACACATACACACACACACACACACATATATATATATATATATATATATATATATATATATATATATATATATATATATGCCACACACACATAAGTACATATATCACACACACATAAGTACATATATCCCACACACAAACATGTATGACTCATATCACAAACACACACACACACACACACACACACACCATTTCCTTCTTAGTATTGGATATATTCCTAGTGTGTCTAAAGGCATAGTTGGTCACCTAAGCTGCAGTGAAGAGGCATGTGCTTGGGACATGTCTCTTGCTGCTTCCTCCAGTTCCTGTGTTGCTATAGATACAATTATACTGATCATGAGGAGGAGGAGGAGGGTGATGACGGCGATGACGAGGAGGTTGCTGATGACTCCACAATGACAATTCTTTGACAAAGACTAAAAGACTAAGCACATGAAATCTTTATTATAAAAAGTCTGAATATTTTGCTGGTATGTAGAAGTCAAATGACTGATGTTTTATAAAATAGCCATGACTTTTTTCCCAGTAAATTTATTTAAAATGCTCACTATAGTATATGTGAAATTAAGGTAACATATTAGCAAAAATATGATTATGATATACAAACTATTGACTCATTTGGCTACTTCATTGCTGTCAATTTCTATCTCTTTGCTGACTATTTTTGCATTTAATGCAGTGCATCATTTTGAGAGAATACTTAGTATGCTTAAAGGCTTTTCCTTTTTTCTTTTTCAATTCTTAGCACTGTAATAAACAGCATTTCTATAAACATTGTTTGTTGTTGTTGTTGTTGTTGTTGTTGTTATCTAGATAGTTCAATAATTCCTTGAAAATTCTTAAACAAGATCATATCTTTCCATGAGAAGTGCGTATTTCTGTAGGAAAGAACCCTGTACCTCCTTCCCTCTTAGTATCACTACTACACATTGCTAACCCCAGTCTATAGCCAGAGATAGATTCATTGGTCCTCACCTGGACCCCTGAGAGCTCGCAGAAACTACGTTACCAACCAAAGAACGTACATGGGCTGATCTGGGGCTCCCAGCACATATGTAGCAGAGTACAGTCTTGTCTGGCCTCAGTCAGAGAGGATCTTCCTAATCCTGTAGAGACTTAATGCCCCAGGGAAGCAGGGTGGAAGGCACCCTCTCAGGGGCAAAAGGGAAGGCGAGGAGGAAGAAGTCTGCAAGAAAGATTGGGATGAAGGCAACACTTGGGATGCAAATAAATATAACAATTAATAAAAAATAAGAGGTTGATGTCAATGACCTGAAATGACATCACTGAAATGTTGTGGACAACTCAACGGAATTTTCACAAACAAAGCGGGAAAACAAAATGAGACAAAAATGTGAGGGTTACTGATTTTCTTTGTGCATTTTCATGTTTATATGCATGAATTCTCTCTAAATGCAGAAAAACCGTCTGAAGCACATACATAATCAAGAAAGATTCTCCTAATATGTAAGAGATCCTTTTTATATTTTAGTCACTTTTTGAAGTCCCATTTTCCACCTTACAAATAAATATCTCAGATAACATCCTATTTACTTCACTCAAAAACCTTTCCACAGTCAGAACTAATACTTCTGATAAGTAATAACTAAGTTGTGTCTTATAAATCACGCACATACACACATTGACACACAAATGCATAAATAAAAATATTTTTAAATGTTTATTTTTAAATGTTTATTTGTCACCATCTTAAGTATGCTGTTTATTGTCACTAATTATATTCATGACAATAATATCAATTTTTGTACTTTCACAACTCCGTTTCTAAATATTTTAATTATGCTAAGCAGGAATTCTGTAGTGATTAAGAGATATGCTCATGTATTCTCTATTTTTTTAAATTTTATTATAATCATTTTTTAAATTTAATTTTATTTGCAAATCATTTTTTACACTCCATATTCCATTCCCCGCCCCCCATCCTCCCTCAGGCTGCTCCACATCCCACACCTCCTCCCAACCCCACCCCTTCTCCACATGGATGCCCCCACCCCCACCCCACCTGACCCCTAACCTCCCTGGGGCCTCCTGTCTCTTGAGGGTGCTTCATCTCCAAATGAACACAGACCTGGATGTCCTGTATGTGTGTTGGGGGCCTCTTATCAGCTGGTGGATGCCCTATAGTTTCAAATTCGCAAACCATCTTGGAGGCGTTTTTCTTATATATTACATTTCTTGTGAAATTGTAAATAGAATTGTTTTCTTAATAGTCTCTGCTTTTTGGAACCCAGTATCAATATACAAAGTTCGCTCTCTTTTCATAGAAAAAATATAATTTGATGTTATTACTTTTATGCAACACTTTTTATATAATTTACAAATTTTCTATGTTTTTTCTACTGGTTTTATTAGATATTTTCTTTAGTTACATTTTATATATTTTCCCCTTTCCTGGTTTCCCCAAATTGTAAATTGTTTCAAAAATTTTATCTTTGAAATTCTCTAAATAAACCATTCCTGATTTTCCTCTGAGTAGAAAGTGATCTTCTAATGCTCTATATACTAATTATTATGAAAAAAGGAAGATTATCTATCATATAAGGAAAATTATAGTGGGGTTGGAGGTAAGAATGCTGTGTAGTAGGACTGGGAGAATGGCAATGGTTGGGTGTAAATAAATACAATAATTAATTCATAAAAATATTAAAAAGAAAAATGATGGTGAAAACTCTTCCATTTCTAATATTGATCAGTCAGACCTTCTCATACTGTAGGATAGCGTCTCTATGTTTCCATTTGTCCTGACCATGTATAACTGGTCCTTATTACTCTGGTTGTATTTTTTAATGTTTGCTAGTCAGAAGTCAGAGGCACCTGAACAATACCAACAAACACTTATTTGTTTGAAACAAACTTCCATTTGTCGTGAAATGTTGAAATTTACTGAGAAAATTAATTAATGAATACATATTCAAGCCACGGAACATGGTTCAAAATCCTTTGGTTCTGATGCTGGTTACCCATAATCCCAGGCAAACACCACATTTTAAATAAACACAGTGTTCTCTCCTGAAATTCCAGTGCTCATATAGGCTAGCATTGCACACAGTTTCTCAAGGGTTATCACTGTTTACTTAACACCCCCACTGCTTCTGACTGCCACCCTGGGTTCCCCAAATCCCAAACAAGCTTTATGTAAACACTTGGGGTAGGTTTGTTTATGGGAACTCATCAGCATGAGAGAGCATTAAGTGAATTCAGTTACAAAGTGACAGGTGTGTGCTGGAGGATATGGATGAGTCAAAGATGTTACAATATTTTTAGTGAAAACTTTCCTCCGTGTAATATAAACAATAGCTCTCTTTGAGAAAATAGTAAAAACTGCCTGAAATGTGAGCCTGGAACAGCTAGAGCTGCAAACCTT
This sequence comes from Mus minutoides, assembly GCA_902729485.2. NCBI lineage: Eukaryota > Metazoa > Chordata > Mammalia > Rodentia > Muridae > Mus > Mus minutoides. Next base: position 122,552 of record LR751352.1, read on the forward strand.
GCCAAAGGGAAACTAGAAGCCTGAGTGAAGAAAGAGATATATAATGTTCCTGTTTCTAAGAATCAAAACAGAATGTTACAGGAATTAACAGAAACTAAAATTAATTAATATAGAATTACAAGAAACTTTAGGATAACTGGAACAATTTCAAAGAAATGTTAGAAAACTTTTACTATATGACTTAGGAGAAAAGCAGTAATTAAGTAAGTAATGTTTGTATCAAAGTAGACAAGCACATGCAAGCATGAACCTTGAGAATACAGAACCCAAGAAGGCATTTTTTTTGGAGGGGGTTATTTTATTTATTTATATTTCGAATGTTATTCCCTTTCCTAGTTTCTCCTCCTCAAACCCCCTACCTCACCCCCACCCCTGCTTCTATGAGGTTGCTTCCCCACCCACTTACCCACTCCTGCCTCCCTGCTCTGGCATTGCCATACACTAGGGCATCCAGCCTTCACAGGACCAATGCTTCCACCCCCATTGATGCCTGACAAGGCTATCCCCTGCTACATATGTAGCAGAAGCCAGGGGTACTCTTTGGTTGGTGGTTTAGTCCTTGGGAGCTCTGGGAGTTCTGATTAGTTGATATTGTTGTTGTTCCTATGGGGTTGCAAACCCCTTCAACTCCTTCAGTCCTTTCTCTAACTCCTCCACTAGAGTTGCTAAGCTCAGTCTGATGGATGGCTGTGTACATCTGCATCTGTATTGGTCAGGCTCTGGCAGAGCCTCTCAAGAGACAGTTCTATCAGACTCCTGTCAGCAAGCACTTCTTGGCATCAGCAATAGTGTCTGGGTTTGGTTTTTAACAAGGTTACAGGAGCAATTCAATAGAAAACACTGCTGTTTATAAAAAGTATCCTTGAGAATTAGATGTATATATAAATTTAATCTGTACCTTAGCATCTATCTCAGATGTAGGCATAAAATAAAGCTACAAAAATGCCCCTAGGCCACTAAAGACAGGATCTGTGTAACCTTTGCTTGGAAGACATTCCTAGATGACAAAGCACAGGCAGTTTTGTTAATTATTTTTGTCATGGTGGCCAAATTCACAGCAGAAACAGCTCAAGGAGGGCTTCTTTTAACTCACAGTTTCAAGTGACTGAATTCATGAAAACTTGTCTCTGGTAATCAATAGCTACAAGCAGAACGGCATGGTGGAGAGGCCCTCTGCCGCAGGAGTCTCTTCATGGAGGATAGATTGTACTGGGAAATGAAGAGTTATCACACAAGTGACTCTGTGTGTGTGTGTGTGTGTGTGTGTGTGTGTGTGTATTTGTGTTTGTGTGTGCATGCACAGGCGTGTGTGTGAGCATTCACAGGATTGTATGTGTTTACATGTGTACAGGTACCTGTATTTACATACAAATGACAGTATGTATATATGTGACAGTATACACAAATCCCAGAGGTCAACCTTGTCTGCATCTAATTTTTAATAACAGTCTCTCACTGGAACCAGAGCTCAGTGGTTACCTACAGTGACTTGCAGTAAACTCTGGGATTGGATCCTCCTGTCCTTGCCAGCTGTGGTTTTATCGAAGGATATCACCACGACCACTCTATCATCTATCTATCTATCTATCTATCTATCTATCTATCTATCTATCTATTCTTTAGTCCAGACTTTATCCCCTCCTAGTCCACCATCTGATTGTTCCATATCCCACACCACCACCACCCCCAGTCTCCAAGAGGATGTTGCCACATACCCCCAACACAACCAGACCTCCCCACTCTCTGGGGTCTCAAATCTCTCAAGGGTTAGGTGCATCTTCTCTGACTGAGTCCAGACCTGGCAGTCCTCTGTTGTATGTTTGTTGGGGCCTTTTATCAACTGGTGTAAGCTGCCTGGTTGGTGGCTCAGTGTCTGAGAGATCCCGGGGATACAGGTTAATTGAGACTGCTGATATTCCTCTAGGGTCTCCCTCCTCCTCAGCTTCTCCCAACGTTTCCTTAATTCAACCACAGGGGTCAGCAGCTTCTGTCCATTGATCGGATGTAAATCGCTGCATATCTCCAGCTCGAGACCACTTTGTATCTGACTGGTGAACACTGGAATGCAGGTCTCCATACTTGGATAGATGATCCTTTTCTAGCCGTGCTATCCTGATGGGTATCTATTCCTAAAACGTTTAATTCTATCTAAGCCTAAGAGGTGGTGATGCCCACAAGTAAAATGTGTCTCCCCCAATCAAACCTTTCTGGAAGTCTCCTCACCTTTCACTGGGCGATTTAAAATCTAGCTAAGTTAACAAGGAAGATTAAACATAATAACTATACAAGGAAAAAAAACCCAAATACTTTATGTGGACTTAATCAAACAAAAACTTCTATCTCTGAAAGATAGCCCAAGACCATGAGACCATCACTTAGTTTCTGCGATGTTGATATCTCAAGAAATCAACATACATCAGTCTATGGCCTTTAAGCATGTAACTTTAAAAAATATGCATTATCCAACTTTTCTTTTTAAACATCTGAAGAATTTTTAATTTAAACATAATTAGAGAAAATCACATATTATTAATATTTAATATATTTTAATTATTAATTCATTACTTAATTACCTACTCATTTACTTAATACTTAACTTATATTAATACATAACATATTTAAATTACTTTAACTACATAAGCCCTAAAATATGTCAAATATGCATGTTTAGAGAACCCAAAGCACAGGTTGCATTTTAACAAAATACATTCATGATAAGTATAATAAGAACAATAATTTTGAAACTTAGAAAGCTTAAACCCATTTATTGTATTTTTATTTAAATGTGGTCATATGGCAGATGCTGTTCCAATTCCAAATATGCTTCTTTAACCAGAAGAAATCATGCTTTCAAGTTTGGAGGCATAGTTCTGATTGAAAAAAATATATGCAGTGCATGACATCAAACTGCTTCCTTTGAAAGAAACAAGACAATGTGTAGAGATAAAGATAAAGGATATGGGGAGCTGTGTTTTAGAAAGCAAGATTAAAGTCAGACTTCATGAAGAAGGGCCATGTGAGGAGATTACTGCTGAAGCGGATGATAAAGGGAGAGAGTTGCCTTCCAGGCAGGAAAATCCCCTACTTAGACAATCCTGCAGCAAGGAACATTTTATATTATTAGAGGAAAGCATGATGTCTGAGTGGATGAAGCATGGCATAGGAGTAGAAATAAGGGAGGGAAATCAGATCGCAGTTGTGGTCAGAAATTTGTCATTCGTGTGTGTGGAGTTTTATTTTAGCAGTTTTGTAGATAGATAGATAGATAGATAGATAGATAGATAGATAGATAGATAGATAGATGTGAGAAGTAAAACCAGAATAATCCTGCATTTAAAATTACTGTGCTGGGGATGTTGATGATTGACAGGTGCTAGAATCTAATGGCCCAAATGCAGACTCCAGTGTAGTTACAGAGTAAGTAAACCATGGTCAGTTATGAGACATGTTGGAGACAGAACTTATGAGATATACGAGAAAGTTGGATGTGAAAAGGTAAAAGGCTGAGGATCATTGAAAAAGAACATTGTGAAATCAGGGTAGAAAGTGTTAGAGTCTAGGATGGGGAGGATGCTATGAAACGCTGCCGTTTGGTCATGATTTGAACATTGAAATCATACACTCACAGAAATTATGGTTCCTTACACAACTCCTGCACAAGAAAACCCCATCAGCATTCCAGCCAGGCTAGGAAATGGACTAATGAGACCCTCTCTGTCATCGAGTAACTAGGCACATGATGCCTTCCTGAGTCATCTCTCTCAGTATTATAGGGAGCTGCCCAGCACCTCCAGTGTACAGTTCCTCATCCACACTCATGAAAGCAATCAGAATTAATCTCAGTGGGACACAAACACATGCATGAGAGAAGGTGCCAGAGAGGAGAGATTAGAACTACCTGGAAAATAAAAAATCTTTAACAGGTAAACTGTCAAACATTGCTAAAAGAAGTAAGAGAATAGATTATTGGTGGGTAAAGCCTTTGAAGGTGACTTTGTCTTGCCTGCTCCCTCTTCTTCCTGGTTATACCAAGGTGCGTTATTTTCCTTCTCCATGTGTGTCTTCCCATAATACTGTGTCTTAGCACTGGTCCAGAAGCATGGGAGAGTTAACCATTTTTTTTTTAAAACCAAAACAAATCTCTTTTTAGTTGTTTATCTTGGGTATTCAGTCACAGCAATAACAAGTAACAAGATCTTTAAGACTTTTATGGAGATGTTGGGTATGGAATATGTATCAGTGTCATACTTTTATATGATAGAGCAAGCAACTTAAGGCTTCTATGGACACCAAGGAGTGACTGTGTAAAAGAAATGTCTTCTCTCAATGTGCCTGTTACATACAGGGACTCCATGATGGTTCATTATTTTATGGTTCTGGTGACATAAATTTAAAGTGCTGATTGGAACGTTCATGGAAAACAGCCATTTAACCTGGATCTATTTGTAACTTAATCTATAGACTTGAGCCACTTGATTTCCCTGTTTGGACTTCAGTTTCATCTATAAATTATAGCAATGAAGCCTGTTGACAGAGCAGGAGGAGTCAGAGGAGAAAAACATAAAATTAGCACTAAATTTTGGGATTTGTTTGCTGAATGACAAGAAAGCTAGTTTAGGGAAGATTTAGGGACATGGAGCATGACCTGTGTCGTCTACAATGACCAGGAATACTTCTGCAGCTGTTCTTGACCAGTGCTGGTTTCTTCCTTTTCCGGACTCACTGTCACTTCAATTTATTGTTCTATAACATCCCAAGGATACTCTCATTTCAAAGCTCAGAAACGCTAAAACCAGTGAGAAGAGGAAAAAGGCTGTGTGGGAAGTTTTCTGGATGTTTGCACAGCGTGGGGCATAAAGCCCTGCTAGCTGTCCTAGGGAAGGAACAAACTAGCACATACAGGACAAGACAATGGCTTCCATTTCTCTTCTTGACTTAGCCAAGCAGGGATCCTGAGGCTTTGAAATTTGTAAAAGCTAAATCAAGTTTCTCCATATTATTAGTCTAGTTTCTCTATCTCCCAATTTTAAATTCATAAGTAAGTTAACTTCACACACTATGTAGCCAGGTATTGAGTTATCAAAATCATCTACCTACCCCTGCACTAATTACCTGTGATCAGGGAGTCCTGAGGTTGTTTACTTTAAGATTAAAGAATAATAACTATAAGTATGAAGCTTCTATAATGAGTTATAAAAAATGAATTAAGATTTAAAATGGTCTACCAAAACTTTTAAAATATCCTCATTAACACACACACAGAGAGAGAGAGAGAGAGAGAGAGAGAGAGAGTCAAATTATGTTATTATATTACAAGAAGAATGTATTTTCTAAAACACAAGAATATTGCTGTCTTGAAATATTTCTATTTGAGGATTTTATAAGCTTTTTCATATATTATTAATACTATATGTTACATAAAGTAAAACCACAGAGGAAATATTTTAAGAATGCTCAAAGACACAGTTATCTTGACACTATTAAAATATTTCATCTATTCTTTGCATTTCATAAGTACTATTCATTCATTCATTCATTCAAAAAAATAGAGTAAGCAGCCATTATTGTGAGAAACAACCTCAAATGTCCTCAATATTTAAAAACAAGTTACTGCCTTTGTCTTCAAGAATCTAGCAACTCCAATCAAGTTGTACCTTATAAAATTACATATACCAGAAATTAAAGTTAGTGAGCCACATCAGAGCATCAGTAGAAGGCTATCTGGGTTTTAAGGAGGAAGCTATTTTCTGAACTATGCTACCTGATATGGCGACCATTCTTTCTGAAACCCTCCAGTCATTGTAAGTTGGTTGTCCATTGTATTCCTTAGCCATTTCCAAATGATTTCCCAATTTTTAATACTTACAGTCATAGCAGCTAGCAATCACTCATAATAAATGCCAAGCAATGTACAATCTTTATAAATTTACAATATGCAATCTTTATAAAGCATTCTGTCATATATATGATACATTCTACAGAATAAACTGAAGTAAGCAAGGTCATACTCATTATTATATAGAAATTGACTGACAGCTGACAACAATACCAACCTACATACATGGTGCTATTTCCGTCCTAGATGCATCTCTTCCCGTTTTATTCCCAGTGGGCAACTTGGCTTCCTGGTTTTCTGTAAAGGCTGAAATCGCCTTAGATAGAAACTCTTCACCTTAATGTTCTCTATATCATTACTCTGCCTTTCCAAAATCACACTGAATTGTATGTCACTGTAACCTTTCTTTTGACCTTCATGCCTCCTGTCCTCCATGAAACCATCTGACTCTAGATATGTTAATCATCCTTGGTTTCGAATGTGTCTGCCATTATTAACTGGTCTTACCTCTACTGTTTTTAAAAGAGAATTAGTTGTTGGTATTTTTTACTGCTACAGTGTAGTGTTGTAAAAACATATTCACAAGTGGGTTATAGCTAACAAATCAAGAGCTTTAATTGTTATTACTTTAAGAGTACAAATATTCAAGGTTGGGCGATGAGGTGATACATATATTGTTTTCAGATAGAACCTGTATTAATACTTCTAAAATTTAAATTTCCTTTTGTCAAGATATTATTCATCAGCCGGGTGTGGTGGTGCACGCCTTTAATCCCAGCACTTGGGAAGCAGAAGCAGGTGGATTTCTGAGTTCGAGGCCAGCCTGGTCTACAAAGTGAGTTTCAGGATAGCCAGGGCTATACAGAGAAACCCCGTCTCAAAACAAACAAACAAGCAAAAACAAAAACAAAACAAAACAAAAAAAGATATTATTCATCTATAATTTTCCATGCATAAAATATAAAAACTAGTAACTAGGACACCATAAAGTTCAGCCTTTTGTTTGCATAGCGTTCTAAGTTCCATGGTGCCTTATGAAATGTCTACATAATTAGTTTAAATAAGAGAATCAGTCAAAATGTTTCATTTATATTTTTGAAGATATGACATTTGATAGCCTCTGTATGTGATCCAATAATATTTGGAGACTTAGTGAGAATAGGTGTAATGGCTGCAGTGGCTGCAAAGGTTACCACCTTCAGGAAGCTCCTCCGTGCTGTCTGCATGTTGCTCGGTGGGTTTTACTTCCAAGGTCATCACGTTTCTTCTTCTTCAGCACATTTTAGAGTGAGGCAAATACACAAGTGTCCCACAGGTTTGAGAAACAGGGCTAATATTTACTCCACCACCTCAGAAAGTAAATAAATAAAGCAAACATTTCAGCATATTTTATTTTTACTTGAGCCTTCGAAACCATATCAGTTATTCTTGAGACATTTGAGACAACAACAACAAAAATAAAACCTTTTAATACAAAAGAGTCCTTGCTTTGTCTACAGTCTTTCTTAAGTATTCTACATAAATGAACATTTTGGTTAGAAGAAAACATTTTAATGGAACATTCCATTTAGATAACAGACACCTTGCCCAACTGATTCTCATTCTCTTTCCTTTCATGTTTTGAATTTTATAAGAAACTCTTTAGTTACTTGTTTCATATGTTCCCGTAAACAAACTTTGACTATTAAAACTAAATGCCTTTATCCTGACTAAAATGAAGGCAGGAAACAGCAGCAGTCTTCTAATGGATACAACTTTCTTCTGTGGGGAAGAAGCTAGCCCTTATTAGTGAGGGAATCTGGGAAAGGGGAAGATGAATAGTCAGATGGCTGGAAGTCGGCCTTAACAGCTGGTACAAAGTCAACACTCTGCAGGCACCACAGACTCACAGGTTTCCAGTCCATTTCCTTCCTTGCAAAATGCCTGGCTCCTGTGTTCTTTATTCAGATGGGCTCATACCTGGCAGAGAAGTTTTTTGGCTACATTTTTGTGGAATATCTGTAGGAAATGAGTTAAGAAACTTGACAGGAACAGCTTGAGGTATTTGATGAATAATAGAGAAACTTCTAGCATTGAAGTGTTCGACTAGAATGAGAAGTATTAGGAACTTGGAAAAAAGGAAGGGTTGATTCAAAAATAATATGCAGTTCGAACCCACTGGAGAATGCAGTTCCTTTTAAAGCACTGTACATAGATCACATGGGGAGAGCTTCAGTGGGTTTCCTTGGGTTTTGTTTGGACTGTTTCCTGCTTGTTGCTGCTTAGTAGCAAGGAATAATTTAGAGATGCAAAGTGAGCCATTGCACAAAAGGCACCCATGTTTTCAAGATGTGCCCTGTATTTCCTGTGCCTCTGGGGACTAGATTTTCTGTTCTCAGACCTGACAGTGGTTTAGTTGTCATGGTCATTATTTCATTTCACACTGACATGAAAATCCACACGGAATAATTTTTATTTACAACCCCTTGATCACATCTCAATAGCTTTTGTTTTTGTTTTGTTTTTAAAAAGAATAAAGTGTTTTCTTCATATATATGCTTAACTTGGGTTGGTTCAAATTACTCTCATGCAGTGCCTGTTTCTGAATTTCTTGGTCACTGAAAAGATGTTTAAAATCCAGCACACAGCAAAGGAATGAGAAAGTTATGAGAACAAATATATGGGAAGTTAGTTTAGGATACCTTTACAGAAATCAAATTCCTTCATTGATAAAATGAGCTGTGAAATCTATTTCAGTTCAAGGAGGCTGTGTGTCTGAATTTCTTTCTATGAATAAAAGTTTAGCTTTAATCACCAATTGACTTTTTTTTTTTCATTTAGATCATACGTTTTACTACTTTTCTGTAGGAGTTTAGATTGTTTCCAGAGTCATCTCCTTGGGGTAGGTACGTGTTGGCAAAGAAAAGGGATTTAATAAAATTCAGAACATAAAGTACAGTATCACTTACTATTCTATTCATTGTGGGTAAGAGAGGAATCTTCTAGCTTAAAAATTTTAGAGCTATTTGTGGGTAAATTCATTACACACTTTTCAGTTTTCATTTTACTTTACATACAAGCAATTTTCAACATTGCCCTTCCTACCCCCTAAAATAAAAAAATAAAAAATAAAAAACCAAGAGCTGTGTGTAGAGCTCTTTCTCGTTACTCTGTCCTTCTAATCTCTCTGTCATGCCACCCTGGTCCATGCTCTCATCAGTGCTTGATGCTGTCCCAAGCTCTCTCCTCTTCTGTCAATCTCACACGTCAATCCACATTTTAAGAATCCCATTGCATACCCATTACTTCATTGTGTTTTCCTAATACATTTTTTTTCATCAATCCTCTCACAATATTTCTTTCAATTGACTGACAAGTATATCCACATTGTAAACCCTTCTTAATTTCCTTGGATATTCAAATGACACCTTGTATACCTTCAAAGCTCCAGTCTATGCAACCACCACATATAGTGTTCCTTTGTCAATGACATCCATCTATCATGCCTTCTCTAACTCAGTCAGTAAACCCACCAGCATCCCAGTATCTTTGACTCATCATTAAGCAAACCCCATATACAATTTTGAATTTTTGAACACATTCAGAAACATAGATCCCATTTTCATGGTTTGTTATTTTTATATCTACTGCCTCCATTATTTTCAAATGTTTCTAGCCGCTTATCTTTAAGATACATTCTTCAGCTCCCAATCTCCTTTCTCAGCATACAACATGATGCTCTTAAAATCTGGGGCTGAGGAGATGACTTGGTGTTCTGGCTTCCTGTTATGACCACACATGAACATTTAGATGCTGATAAAATGCAACACAGATACACACCATGTGAGTACTCCACACACTGATATTTAAAAATGCATTGTCTAATCTAATTATTTTCACCTGTGCCCATGAACATTAGAATTAATCAAAGCTTATTTATGAGCTTAAAAGCCCTTCATTACTTGACACTTGTTATCGGACTCCCAACTACCGCTCTTCCTACCCTACACTTAATGATATTGCTACACTTTTTTATTTTCAGTCTCCCAATATGGTTCTTTTGACAATGCCCTCCAAACTTTTCTATAGGTTGCAGTCTGCCAAACAACATACTTGTCTCCTTGTCAACACTCAATTTCTAACCAACGTCCAAAGTCTACCAACAAATCCTCATGGTCTCTCTATGTAGTCTTCCTAGACATGTTTACAAATATCAACTTTCTTAATTCACATAAGCACCTTATTAGTTTTGCTACTGGGAGTATTTTATGTTAGTTTATATTTCCAGGAGCTGCCCAAAATCAGGTAAGTACTCACAGCAGAGCAGTCACTGTGTGCTTCTGAGCCAGTGACCATGAAATTTATAGAAAAGTTATTTTTTCTGTTAATATTTGTACTCTTAAATCAAACTTGGTTCTGACATTCTTCCTCAATTCATACCCTCTCCAACTACCAAAACCCTTCTGAGTGTCATTGCCATTTTAATTTATCTTCTTTGATAAACTAAATAGAGGTCACAGACTGCAATCAGATTTATTGAAATGATAAATGAATAAATGATTGATGAATTGAGGAAAGAAGGAGGACACAGCATGGGAAAATTATTATTACTCTTTACCACTTGGCAAAAAAGATTATTGAGACTCAGGCAAAAGTTTTATCTGTGTTTCTAGGATGGATTTTGATAATTTGTAAAATAAGACTTATATATGTGTTATCTTATGAACATGCGATCCATAAGCATTTGTGTACTTCACAAATCAACACGTTCTCTTCCTCTGTCCCCGTGAGTTAGAACTGGACTCCCAGGCTCCTGCTGCTCCCTGCATAATGTCTTGCTCTACTGACATAGCACTGGGCAATGTCTGTCTGTGGCACAAGAATTCTTTTCAACAACAGCTGGTGCAGCTGCAGTTGGAAGCCTTCGCTCTCTGTCTCTTTGTTTGCATTTCTTCCAGTGTTCCCACGTGCTTGCTCTACATTAGCCACAGAGTGTATTTTCTCATAAACTGATATTTTAAAAGTATTTTTGCATCCCTGAGCTGGCTCACAAATACACATTTAATTTACCAGAATGCTGAAGCATTTCAGATGAAATATCCAAATGTTGTCTCTTAAATGAAGAATTTCTATTTAGTATTTACTGGTTTTTTTTGTTTTTGTTTTGGTTTTGGTTTTGGTTTTGGTTTTGGTATTCTCAGTGACCACTTTAAGTAGTATTTTCTTGTTGCAAAGCTAATTCCATCATTTCACTAATAGACTTAGAAAAGGGCTCAAAAGCCAGTCTTACTGTGAATCGGAGATCTGTTTATATTGCACCTCAATGAATGTCCATAACTTAAAGGCAGGGAGAGACTGTGATAGCATAAGCAGGATTGCCAAGAGGATGTATGTGCTCATTGTGACGGGTAATCCTAGCATGGATTAAAGCAATCACATAGGCTAGGACAAAATGATATCTGTATCACTCTGAGTAAGTTATTTAGCTTTTAAATTTATTATTTTTCTGATAGAATATGTCTAAGTGCCTCAAAAGTCATTACAAATTTTAAATAAATATAAAAGAACAAGGACGTGATAAGTAGATGCTGCTTTCAATAAGTTCTTAAAGATTTATGTATTTTATACATGTGAATATTTTGTCTATATGTATGTGTATGCACCATGGGCATGCCTGGTGGCCATGGAAGCCAGAAGAGAGAGCATCACATACTCTGAAACCGGAATTATGGATGTTTGAAGGTCTTTGTGTGGACGCTAGAATGCGATCCTGGATCCTCTTCAAGAATAGCAAGTGCTTTTAGCCCGTGAGACATGGCATCTACCACCTACAAAGTAAACTTACAGCCTAAGTAGAATGATTTTTATAGCTAACATTCAGGTAGGACAGACTAGATGATCATTATGAGGCTGCTTAGACCACAGCTGATGAGGTGAAAAGTGTTACTCTTGCTATTTATCAGACGAGGGAAAGAAATGAGGAAAGATAGTGGAACCTTCAACTAAAGCCAGTACATCAATATAAATGAAAGGATGGACCATCCAGAGACTACCCCACCCAGGGATCCATCCCATAATCAGCCACCAAACCCAGACACTATTGCATATGCCAGCAAGATTTTGCTGAAAGGACCCTGATATAACTATCTTGAGTGAGACTATGCCAGTGCCTGGCAAATAAAGAAGGGGATGCTCATAGTCATCTATAGGATGGAACACAGGGCCCCCAATGGAGGAGCTAGAAAAATTACCCAAGGAGCTGAAGGGTCTACAATCCTTTAGGCAGAACAATATGAACTAACCAGTACCCCCAGAGCTTGTGTATATAGTTGCATACGTAGCAGAAAATGGCTTAGTCGGGCATCACTGGGAGGAAAGGCCCTTTGGTCTTACAAATTTTATATGCCCCAGTACAGGGGAATGCCAGGGCCAAGAAGTGGGAGTGGGCGGGTAGGGGAGCAGGGCAGCGGGGGAGGGTATAGGGATAGCATTTGAAATGTAAACAAAGAAAATATCTAATAAAAAAATAAATTCATGGTACTCTGCATTCATGGCTTAAAGGAATTTTACCCACTTTGTTTGTTGTTCAATGACCACTATGTTTGCACCAAACATTAAATTTGTGAGTAGCAAACAATTCTGTCGAAAATGAAGTCACTGCAAGCCTAAGATGATTTAAATTTATCTCCAAAATATAAAACTAAGATGGTGACATAGAAATGGACATGGAGTTTTGAAGAAATAATCTGTCTTTACATCATTATCATCTACACGTGTGAAAACACCCGCATTTTCACCTGAATAGAGAGAAGAACTGATCTCTGTAAAGCTCAGCCCTCTTGATCTTCGCTATCTCAGAGAGTGCTGTTTACTGAAACAGCAGTTTCCAGAGTAGGCTGAGTTCATGGATCACATTTTGGGTTTAGTCATATTCTTACTTTAGAGAAAGGAAGATTCATTGCTAGGAGTTACACAGCTTTCTGAAAAAGTGTGAGGTAAAAAGACCACATGTGAAGAAAAATTCCACAGAAGAGGGTTTGGGAGGTGTTGTAATGATTAAGACCACTTGTTGCTCTTGCAGGTGACCAATATTTGGCTTCCAGTATCCACACGGTGGCTCACAACACCTGCAGTTCCAGTTCTAGTGAATCTCAAAACTTTTCCTGGTTTCCAAGGGCATACATATGCTGCACATACATAAACCCAAGGAAAAGGCTCATACACAGAGAATCAAATAAATAAATCTATTTTTTAATTATAAATGTCCACAGAAGATACTGCCACAGATCTTAGAATTTCTCTCTACTAAAATGTTAAAGATAGCTGTATTTAGGAAAGGGAAAGAAACAATCAATACAGAGAAATAACTGTGTTTTTTCCAAGCTTCAAGTTAAAGTGTAATTTTAAAAGTTGCTATTGTTGAAAAAGTGGAGCAAAAAGTTTGAAGAGCCATGTTAAATGAGGAAACCAGGTGCATAGGGAATATACTTGATTACAGCAAACCACCCTACCACACAGCTGTGCAAATACATCTTTCTCCCCAAATGTCAGAAACTGTATGTATATTTCTACTTGCTTTCAGATGACATAATGTATTAGAAATAACATGGTAAATAAAAAGGACCACACAAACACAGCATATTAGTGTAATTACTCACATTCGACAGACTTGACTGAGACAGAATTTAATAAATACAGAAAAGAATATGCCAAGAAATTTATGTGAAAACTAGATTGAACTTAGAAATATTTGACTCTAGAAGGATTTTAAGACCATGGACTAGGTTGCTTGAATCAGTTAATATACATAAGCAGCCAACTGTAGCAGAGATGCTAAACTTCTAAAATATGTCAGCTGCACCCAACATGTCTAGTACTTATAAATTTCCATTGAAGATGTGGCAAATCTGCTTGTCTAATAGCTCAGATAAAGGTGAGTGAAATCTCATGGTCATTCTATCTCATTGCATTTTTTTTTAACCTGTGTTTTCTCAAGTCAGTGTTTGAAAACAGCATTTGCATTATCAATAGCTTACAATTTGTCCTTTGGAATGCTGTCTTCTTCTCCCCTCTCTGCAGTCCACAGAGATTACTGTCTATCTTAGCCAACGGTGACTCTTTCTCACTTATCCAAAGCGAATATCTTCTCCATGGGAAAGCCACATCCTCTATATTCAGTTTTCTGGTAGGCATTGTTCCAAACTGGGCACCACCCCATTTTCTCTCAGCAGCCCTCCTTTCAGACTAGGCATCTGATGATGTCTTCCTCTGGAGCTCCTACTGATTATTTAGCATTTTAACACTCACTGTTCTCCCAACTCCAAGAAGACATTGATGTACTTCTTGAATTATCTTTATCTGAAGCCTATGGACTTGGTTACCTAGAACGTGGGCTTTCTAGTGTGAAATCTGTAGTGTCTTCAAATGAAAAGATCTTGAATCAGTGCTACTAGGTAGATATGGAGTAGTAGAGGAGAAAGTACATAAAGACTTCTGAGTGCCACCATCCTTTGGCTCTCTACACTATTTCTATTGTCCAATACTTTGCTTTATGAATCGATAGAGTGAAAATACATGACTTATTTCAAATACAAGTAGCAAATGTTTCTTGAAAACAAACAAACAAATATCTTATGTAGATATGATATCTTATAAATCCATATCAGAGAATAAAGGCTACCCTTGATATAAATGATCTACACTGTCATTCATCTTATACAAAAAGAGTTTGATTATTATTACAAACAATCATTATATTATTATGAAAGAAATGGTATTTTTTTTAATATTTTGCTTGTAGGAAAATTTTAATTTAGTTTTTTCCCAAGCAAGGCAGATATTTTTAAAGTATTTTTAACCCTTTAAGGCAACTCAGATAACTTGTATAATTTAGGTATATGACTATGCCTTAGGCAGGGTCTTCAGAGAAAAGTTGAAGTTCTGCTATGATGCCTGTGAGAATATGCACAGTCTTGCTATCCAGTCACCAACTATGATCATGGCCTGGGCTCCCTTCCTTCCTTTCTGGGGCTCCTGTGAATCTGTATGATGTTAAGAAAGAAGGACTCCAGAAAATATTCCATAAACTATGATGTGTATCAGCTCATGTTTACTCTTCAAATACACTAATAATATTCCTAGGATGTGAAATAGAGGAATCAATATCAATGAGATGGGCATTCACAGATGCTCACTGACATATGTTGAGATGTCATTCCCCTACCCAAATCCACAGCACATAGGGAGCTGCTCAGGTTTCCACACTAAACATGCTTAACACATTCTAAATCTCCTTTTATCAACACAGTCTACTGTGAGATCAGTCTTCTCCCACAGTTACCTAACGACCGTCTCAGAGCTGCAACAAAGCAGACCACCCAGAATCACAAGAGAAAATCATAGCGTGACACATTTACCTACAAAAAGACCAACATTCAAAATTTGAGGTAAATTTTCTGCTAAAATCTTACTGCTTTCATATAAATCTTGAAACTAAAAAACACTAACCTGAATATTCAAAAATTAAAACCCAAATACAATCTACATGTTAATAAAAAGATACCCAAGCCCCGTAGAGCAAGTTTGAAAATACAAATAACACTAACTAATTCAATACATATTATAGGCAATATACAATCATGTTTATGACTCTGACTGTCGTTTCCAAAAGTATTAAATAGTATAATAACTTTGCAGTACATTAAATATATATTATATGCAAAATATAGAATATGATTTACATATTGTTTAGGATATTGTATGGAGATATTAGTTGTACATACTGAGTATAAAGTGCTTTCCAAAATATTTATATGTGACCAATCAAATTAATTATTCAATTTATTTTGTGCATGTCTGTGTGTATGTGTGTGTCTGTGTCTTTGTGCTCATATGTGTATGTTGGAAATCAAATACAAAGCCTCATGTTTAATGGGAAAATGCTCTCCTATTAATCTAGCACACCTCTGTTTATATTACTTTAATTCTATCGCCCTTGATAGTTCTCACTAAACCTAATTTTTACACATGATTGTGAGCAGTTTAAAATTTTAAATAGGACTTTATGGTATACAATTATTTACTTTCAAGACCTTTTCTCAGTATTGTGAATCTATAGTATACATGCTGCCACAAATGCATGAAATACATGATTCCAAATATTATATTTTCTTTGAAATGCTTTTCTTATTTCTTATCCTTTCATTCTGCAGGCACAATCCTCAAGTGTTCTCTCAATATCTTGTCAGAATGATGTTCCAATAAGAATTCTTGTGAAGATCTAATCTAAGACAATGGCAATTGCCATGTTCGTTCGTGTGTAATTTCTTTTTGTTGAGAGAGAGTAGGGCTTATGAACATGCCAGAAATCCACTCCTGTGATTATACTGCACTCTATGTGGCACAAACAAAGGAACTTTGCATACAGAGCTAAGGGCCCAAGTCAGTTTGGTTTTAGTTAATCAATAGGGAGATTATATTGTAAATGTATATTTTGGAAGAAAGAATTTTCTTAGGGAAGAACACATAATCGATTATCAAATACCAAATGAATAGTCCGGAAAGCAAATGTGTGTAAGTAACTTTATACAGACTGAGAAGGTGAAAATAAATATTTAGAAACACATTCATATACTGGTGTATGTATAATTAATATTAATATCAAGAAATGAATTTGAATATTCCAATATTCTTGCTAACATTAAAATGTTTATAAGACCAGAATAAATTATGAAAATGTGTAATTGATGTCTTGTGTTTCCTTAATTCCTACCTTAGATACTTCAGTCTGAATGTATTATAATGCCCTTACTCTCTTGAGTTCCTTCTATGCACTGTAAATATTCTTTCTTATTTTACCACAGGATCTGGTGATTTTTACTGTTCTCTTTGTAAGAGATTTAGACATATTTTAATCATTATTAGTATTTGATACTTTGATATATTTTCATTACATCCTGACTAATAATACTTGCAAGCTGACATGTTGGAGTAAATTGATACTTTTTATGTCATAAAATTATTTCATATTTTCTTCAAAGTTTGGACACTATTATTTACAAAATGTAGCTTGCCATTTAACCATAAGTTTGAATCTGGAGTCTCATCTGTCTTAAAACATGTACCAAAAGGCAAGCAATGTGTCTGTGAGTAGAAGGAGAAATGAAAAAGCAAACGGTAGATGACATCCTTCTCTAACTTTCAGATGTAACTGTGTCTACAGACTTCAGCCTTTTAAACCATCACACATGACACAGAAAGGAGCCTCACATCTATCATATCAGTGGATAATCCTGAGCAGTGAAGATGAGAACTCTTTCCACTATAGAAAGAAGTCTATGTGCTCCTAACCCTCAGAAGCTAGATGTGTGAAGACTGCCATGAGTTTGAGACTAGAATGGATCACATAATATGACCTTGTCTCAGAACAAAACAAATTCAAGGCATAGGGACAGTGGATGGTTTGGTGGCTTGAAACTCTTGTTTTTCAAGGTTTATCATCTTAGTTTGAACCCTCAGAACACCTTGGAAGAAGAAAACTAATTCCTGAATGTTGTCCCCAAATATCCCCACAAATGTAGTATCATACATATGCCTGCACTCACACTATATGTGTGTCATATAATTTAATTCTAAAATTTAAGAAATCTTAAGAAAAGACACAGATATAAAACATCCACATCTGTAAACTTGTTGACTAAGCAGAGGATGCCATCTCATAAAAAATAAGCATACAACTCTCTAATTTGGATAGTACGGAGGATACAGTGATATAGACATAGGCACGTGTTTATATAGTTCTGAGTTACAAGAAAGAGACATGGATATTTTAATATATTAATAAAGAGGTGAGAGGAGGAGTCCAGATCCTCTTACAATATTAGATTATAGAAAGTCAGTGTTTTCTGTCTTCACTTGTACCAGCTGCAGTTCTTGTAGGAGGACCAAGGCACCACGTTCAGAGAAGAAAAATATCTTTATCTGGAGGATTTAGGTGGTTTGGCAATGGAGTTGGGGCAAAAGTAGCTAAAAATAATGTCTTCGAAGTCCAGGGATACTAGGCACCATTTACAATCTACAGAGAAGGCCTGTGTGGTCAAACTACATGAAAGACAGAAGCAGACATTAGTAAGCTGGGGATAGCATGAACCCAAGCCTGAAAGTTCCAGTCCTACCAACAGTATCCCAGATAGAAACCAAGTAAGAAACATACATTAGTCAGCTGGGGATAGCATGAACCCAAGCCTGAGAGTTCCAGTTCTACCAACAGTATCCAAGATAGAAACCGAGTAAGAAACAGACATTAGTCAGCTGGGGATAGCATGAACCCAAGCCTGAGAGTTCCAGTTCTACCAACAGTATCCGAGATAGAAACCGAGTAAGAAACATACATTAGTCAGCTGGGGATAGCATGAACCCAAGCCTGAGAGTTCCAGTTCTACCAACAGTATCCGAGATAGAAACCGAGTAAGAAACATTAGTCAGTTGGGGATAGCATGAACCCAAGCCTGAGAGTTCCAGTTCTACTAACAGTATCCGAGACAGAAACCGAGTAAGAAACATACATTAGTCAGCTGGGGATAGCATGAACCCAAGCCTGAGAGTTCCAGTTCTACTAACAGTATCCGAGATAGAAACCGAGTAAGAAACATAAATGGAATGGCTGAAACACTGTGTCTGATAACTTCAGTTCTTGTCATCTCTGGCTTATGTCACTCCCCTGAATCTGTACACACAAATACTTTGGATCAAAGAAAGAATGGCACTCATATGAAGACTAAATACTCTTACCCAAAGGAATTGACAACCTTCCAACACAAAGGAGAAAATTAAATGGAACCCTCTGCCCCATGATTCTGTGCTCCAAACTAGCTTCTGGGGGCTCAAAGAAGCCTGGGTCCACTAAGACAAAGTGAAGAAGTTGCTGGTTTTTCCACACATTTTCATGACAGGGAGACTTAGATATTTCACTATGTATTGTGTCAGTAGGAGGACACTCAGAAATGGTGTGCACTAGTGTGAACCACATCTTTGGTTTTATTTAGCATAAATTACCTATTCATATCATACCAATGTCTTTTTTCAGGATGTCATTTAACATAATAATTGGGATTTCCAGATGTTTCATCCTATATCGACATGTTTGCCAACTCTGTGTAAAACATCTGGCTGGCTGTCTACATTTCACACTTTTCCAGTGTATGTGTGATGTGATACAAACACAGTCAAATGCTTTGAAACACCACAATATAATTCAGTGCAGCTGTAAGTCATTTAATGCCACTTTGAATCCCCTGGCCATCCATTTGTCTTGTGACTCTAGTTGGTGGCGCATGACCATACACCTATGACAACTCAATTCAATGTAATGTTAGAAGGCTCCTCTCTGCTCCAGCTGACACTGTGTAAAAGTCAGCTAAGTATTCCACCTGACACCTCATCCACTAAAACTTGCAAGTAAAGGTATAAATTATGGAACACCCAAGGGGAACATTCATCATGGCAGTTGTAGTCTACAGGGTTAGCTCCCAGTACAGGTCAAGGAATCTAAGTGAGGAACAGAAATAAATAAAATATATAAGTAAGTGAAGCAGACGCCTTACTTAGAAACTGTGAATGTTATGCACTTCCAGCATCTTTGTGCAGTGAATTGATGTAGAACAGGATAGTTTGTGAAGAACATTATGTAGGGGTTTGATAGAAAGAAAGAAAGAAAGAAAGAAAGAAAGAAAGAAAGAAAGAAAGAAAGAAAGAAAGAAAGAAAGAACTTCAGGAGGATAAGTTTGTTCAGCCATGAAAATGCATCATGCAGACACTGT
Source organism: Mus minutoides (assembly GCA_902729485.2). Classification (NCBI taxonomy): domain Eukaryota; kingdom Metazoa; phylum Chordata; class Mammalia; order Rodentia; family Muridae; genus Mus; species Mus minutoides. The sequence goes on from LR751352.1 coordinate 142,184, forward strand.
CAGCACACACCATAAACTCCTGTCTCAAATAATGACACTTTTTTCAAAGAGATTGACTCTTGCTTACACTATTGTATATTTGTTGAATGTGCACATAGAGCAAAATTGCTACTTCATTTTTATATGTTGTTTGTCAGAGCTCAGTTTATGTTGAACAAAATGCATGTATCCCTGAGAGGTCTTATCTTACAGGAGTCTAAACACAATCCAGTCTTCAGTAGAGATGTTTGAACCTCGTGGTAATTTTAGGCACTTTTAGCCATAGAACTATATGCTTTTTAGAAATTGATTCCAATATAAAATGCAGTCAAACACAAGTTCTTCTGTAAAATATTTCAGTGTTATTGTTCCACTAGTAATTATCTCATTAGAACAAAGTCTTTACTAACTTTCTATCTTAATTTTTGAAAGAAACAAAATCAAGATAAAAACTATTACAAGAAGATAAATGATCACTAAGTAATATTTTTACTTGTAGAATGTTGAGATTATGAAGTATAAAATCTTGTCTGATCTTTTTAAACTGTTACTTTTGTGGCCTACTTTTAATAAAAATTAATATTTTGGCTCAGTCAAATGTATCAAGCACAAGAGTGATTTGGGCAGTCAGAATTGATAAAGTTAACATCCAAAAGTGGTCAAGAAATTCAAACCAAGGCTTTCATGACATCATAAGTAGAAGAGCAGCCATTGTTTCAGTGTGAGTGTACAAGTACCCTGCGTCCTTGATTAATGGTGTGTGCTCATGGAAATGTCCTTGGCAGGGTCAAAATTTCTAGTTTATGTTTTAAATCAGATTAACCATTTTCCATGTCCCCTATTTTCCATGTTTCATTTCTGGGTTATAACTGCTTTTTGTAAGCCAAAACCAAATTGAAATAGGATATGTTGGAAATGTTTGATGCATGTCCTTGGATCCTATAAAATATGTTTCTTTATATCATTTTATATTTGCAAATTTATTCTTCTTCTGGAGATGTCAGAGGTTTGATTCACATAACATCTAGTCCAAAGCTCACATGTCAACTTGTACTCTGAGATTCTGTGGTACAGAAGTTAAAGACTTTTCAAAGCAATGTGAGTTAAAGTAAAAACAAAAGTGCACTGCCTCCCCACCTCTTTTATATCCAGAATAATAATGCAAATAAACTACATTCAGAAATCTAAGCTTGTATCTAAATGCATGTGCATAGCATCCCTATTTAAATCTGTAATATTATCATACATGTTAAAAGACTATTTTATGGGGAAATTACCAGGAAGCTTGATGTAGGCCGACTCAAACAAACCACTCTTCTAATTTGTTTTCAACCACCCTTGGCATCTGATCAATTGAAAAAAAAAAGTTTAAAAAGTTAGATAGTATGCAGTGTTTAGAGTCTGAAACAACACAAGCTGCTAAGATGGCTCAGCAGGTAAGGACACTTGGGCTTGATGAAGCCACAAGGAGGAAGAAGAAAGTTGTCCTCTGATATCCAGATTTGTTCTGTGATTCCTGCCTGGACACATTCATACATTACATACATACATACAAACATATATACCATACATACATGCATGCATACATGCATGTATACATACATACATACATACATACATACATACATACATACATACATATGTACATTTAAAAAGTTAAAAATATAATAAGATGAATTATTTAAATTTTGAAATGTCAGTGACAAATCAAAAGAGAGTTGGTCTGTTTTAGGCTAAATTTTTAAAGAAGTCTGTCAGTAAAATACAACATATTTGTCTTGGAGAGAGAAAAACTGCCATTTTATTTTTAAATAAGAGTTTTCTGTTTCAGAGCAGTGGTACTTGGCTCTCCTAATGTAGATCTGTTTGATTACAAATCCAAAGAAAATGTTCTAAGAACAGTAAGTTGTTTGCTCTGGTTTTAGGACTTGATGTAAGTTTCAACAGGTTGGTGAATAGTATCACAAAGATTTAATGTTAGCAAATAACACCAGGAAATGATCCCACTGAGAAAATTGCACAAAGTTATACTCATGGCAATGTTTGTCTGGAATCAATAAAGTGATTTTTTAAAAGCAAACACTGTTACTGTTTTTTGGATGTACAGGTAATTGCTCCAAATTAGAGGAAGTCACCACTCTTGCAGTTACAGTGACCAACCCTAATGAGTCATGAAACTTTGCATGCCACCTTAAAACATTCTTTAATTTAGAACACCTACATCATTTTGTGATGACTAATTTCAAACACATGTATTTACATTTGCCTCTTGTATCTCAATACTCCGACTTCATTGTATCTGTCTCAAGGCTATGAATCCCACTAGCTCAAAACATTCCTTATATATTATATTCAATAAAATGATTCGCATGACTGGGAAGTTTCAGATCAAGTGGGTTTACTGGCAATCTTTGTATGGAGAAGTCCTAGAACAAAAGAGATAAAGAGTGTAATAGTGCAATGTCTGCTTTGAATTTCAGTAAAGTTTCTTTAATGAATGTGCATGCCCTTGCATTTGGAGCATAGATGTTCAGAATCTTGGTAGATTTTAACTTTAATGAGTATGAAGTGCCCCACCTTGTCTTTTGTGATGACTTTAGGTTGAAAGTTGATTCTATTCGATATTAGAATTGCTACTGCAGCTTGTTTCTTGGGATTATGTTCTTGGAAAATTGTTTCCCAGCCTTTTGCTCTGAGGTAGTGGCTGTCTTTGTCACTGAGGTATGTTTCCTGTATGGAGCAAAATGTCAGGTCCTGTTTATGTAGCCAGTCTGTTAGTCTATATCTTTCTATTGGGGAATTGAGTCCATTGATATTAAGGGATATTAAGGAAAAGTAATTGTTGCTTCCTGTTATTTTTGTTGTTAAAGTTGGGATTCTGTTCATATAGCTATCTTCTTTTAGGTTTGTTGAAAGATTACTTTCAACATAGTACATAGGACTACTTACTGGTAGATCCAGCAATACCACTCCTGAGCATATACCCAGAAGATGTTCCAACTGGTAATAAGGACACATGCTCCACTATGTTCCTAGAAGCCCTATTTATAATAGCCAGAAGCTGGAAAGAACCCAGATGTCCCTCAACAAAGGAATGGATACAGAAAATGTGGTATATTTACACAATGGAGTACTACTCAGCTATTAAAAACAATGAATTTATGATATTCATGGGCAAATGGATGTATCTGGAGGATATCATCCTGAGTGAGGTAACCCAATCACAAAAAAAAAAAAAAATCACTTGATATGCACTCACTGATAAGTGGATATTAGCCCAGAAAACTAGAATACCCAAGATACAACTTCCAAGACACAAGATCAAGAAGGAAGACCAACATGTGGATATTTCATTCCTCCCTAGAATAGGGAATAAAATACCCATGGAAGGAGTTGCAGAGACAAATTTTGGAGCTAAGGCGAAAGGATGGACCATCCAGCGACCTGAAGGTCCATCCTATAATCAGCCACCAAATGCAGACACTATTGCATATGCCAGCAAGATTTTGCTGAAAGGACTCGGATATATCTGTCTCCTGTGAGACTTTGCCAGTGCTTGGCAAATACAGAAGTGGATGTTCACAGTCATCTATAGGATGGAACACAGGGCCCCCAATGGAGGAGCTAGAGAAAGTACCCAAGGAGCTGAAGGGGTTTGCACCCCCATAGGAGGAACAACAATATAAGCTAACCAGTATCTCAAGAGCTCCCTGGGACTAAATAAATCACCAACCAAAGAGTACACATGGTGGGACTCATGGCTCCAGCTGCATATGTAGCAGAGGATGGCCTAGCAGGTCATCAAAGGGAGGAGAGGCCCTTGATCCTATGAATGTTATATGCCACAGTTTTGGGGACTGCCTGGGTCATGAAGAGGAAGTGGGTAGGTTGGTGAGCAAGGAAAGGGGTTAAGGGATAGGGAATTTTTGGACAGGAAACTAGGAAAGGGGATAACATTTGAAATGTAAATAAAGAAAATAATAAAATAAAAGGGTGTAATAGTTGCATATGTTTGGGAGGCAAAAAACAAGAAAACAGAGCTGGCTCAAGTAAACATTGTACTCATTCCAAGTAGGTGAATGTACAATGCATGTATGTGATATAGCTCTATCAGGGAACTCGGGCAATGCCATCTGTTTGCCCTCTTTATTCCAAAACAGGATTTTTTTAAAACTTATTCTTCTCTTTCTCATTATAGGAGATACTATCTTGTAGCTGGAAAAGGCAGATGAAAATAACTTCAATTTAAAACTTGTATCCAAGTAATTCCAGTGACCTTTTAATATCTGAACGATTGTTTTAGAACTATTCTGATTAACTGCACATGTAATATAAAGTAAGCTACAAATCAATTATTATGCAGATAGGTAGACTAGCTAACATGTGTTTCTTTTGTGATTGAGTCTTCAATGAGGAGAAATAAGTCAGAGAATATGTAGCTTAAAGCAAGTCTCATTGGGCAAGTTAATGGCATAATTAGGTAATTCTGAAAGAGCTGTAATGTTGCGCTTGATAATAAATCAGTTAAAATGAAAATGTTGTAGAGGAAGTGCAGCATGTGTTTACATCACGAATGCTTTTTTTTAAAAGCATGAATATATTCAAGCACCCAGTTCAGTGTGACTGTAAATTAGTAAAATTGGCATTTCCCTGCATGAATTGCCTAAGGAACTCTTCTTTGGGGGAATTTATTTCAGCATCAGGAACATTGTTAGAGATAAAATCAAGGACAGATGACATCAACCGAGAGGAGTTATTTTATAGCTAGTAATATATAATGAATTTGTTGAGAAACACAGAAGTAAAATTATTGTAATTTTATTACCATTCTTTTCCTTATTTGTTGCTAACTTTCAACATTGCTATCTTGTTCTTTGAATAAAGGAGCTATTTAGTCTTCTAGTTTGCTAATTTTTACCTTAACCTCCTATTTAATTTTACAGATCTTCACCTACACTCATGACTCCATGGTGCTCACAACTCTGTCTACTCCTCTACCAAATTTTCTAAATCCAAATTTTCTAATTCTTGGGAGATTTAAAGTGCCTTCCAAACATCTATACCAAAACTTTATAGCACAATTGGAAAATAAAACAACAAGAGAATTAAAATAAATTATAGGTTTGTGTGAATGTAGAAAACAGAGTTCAGTAAGCACTTTAATCTTTGAAGAACATCAGATAGAAATTTGAATTTTAACTTTTGAGAGAGAGGGAAATGAGTTTCCTGATATGTATGCTTCACAACACTTATTTAAGGAAAAGCAAAGCAATTACTGAGGAACAGCACTGCTGCAACTGCTTCCCAATCCAAGGGGAATCCAAGAGGTGTTCTTGACTAATGTTGGAGAGGAAATGGCACCTTTTAGAAACAGAATAACCTGGCAGGTGACAACCTGACAGCTAAAATGATTTTAGAAAATAGCATTCATAAAAAGTATCCACAATCTAGTCTGGTTATTTAATTTTACAACAGGCTTTGGAACATTAGAAAAATTATAACACATTTCTTTTTTTTTATTTAATTATTAACTAACTTACTCCCTAATGACGTTTTTCTTTTTCCCAAACACAGAAAGAGAGCTTGTTCTGTCTTGACCATGTATGGTAGTGCTACTAGGAATAAATATATCTTCATAACTTCATAGTTACTTAGTTAATTATCATGAAAATATAAAGTGTTATTTGATAGATGTGGAAAAATGATAAACCCATTAAGATTTAAGATGGCCTCACCAGCAGTCAAGGAAAGGGAGACCAGAGAGGAGACCAAAATATTCTAAACACAGGGATAACGTGTTTGTGAAGACATGAACTTATTTGAGAGAAACATAGTGCAGCTGTAGTATAGCTGCAGTAGCAACAGTGAAGGCAAAAAAGAGACTGAACCCCCATCATACAGATCTTTGTTGGCATAAGCTGAAGCTGATTGCATCCAACAACTGACTGACTCCCCTGAATTATGTTACCTAGCAGACAACATAACCTGAGTTGAATTCTTGCAGCACTAGCTCAGAAGTCAGGAAAACATCAATTAAGGACTGGTAAGAGGGAAAGGCAGGATTGAAGATGTGAAGTGTGTTTGAGACAGAAACTAAAATGGCTGCAACTATTTGGAGAGACCGGACAATAAATGAAGTTAACAACTTAGGGCAAATTTGTTAAAACAAACCTTAGTTGTTAAAACCACATTTTATTTACTTACAAAATAATCATTGTGTTTTATTTTCTATATAAATAGCATAAGTAGAAAGTGAAAGGTTTTACCCAACTGACACTTTGTCATTTTAAAGGGGAATTAAATTATATCACTGTTTCATCCTGTTGCTGTTACATGACTCATCTAAGTACTGCATCGTCTCACAATGACCTCCGAAACCATGTTCTCTGGAAGGATAGACACATGTCTCTGTAGCTTGAACCTGTGTAGAAATTATTATAAAATAGCTACCTCCTGAATCTCAAAGTCTCAAAAGAAACTTCAAAACCATTAATCCTTTTCCTAACAGACTGCCATTCATGATGGCAAAGAACATAGAAGGATGAGTAGAATAGTTTTTCTCACAACTACTCTCCATGCCTCCATTTAAGACTGATCTCAGAGATTGCAAAATGCAAATTTTAAGAAGGAAAAACTAAAATCTTTTGCCCTAAATAAGTTAACTGATACTAACTGGAAACAACAGATAGCACTAAAGATATATTGATATGGGGTCATGCTATTCTGCTAGTTACTAAGCAAAAGTTGGACATATGGGAATATCTATTGAAGATCAATGACTACAAATCTTTTGTGACACTATCCACTAGTCTCAGATATTTACATCAACTATATTGATAATGCAGAACCAAGACCAGAGAAAAATAGAAGGTCAAGGCCCCATCAATATCTTGGATGACAGCTTGGTTTTATAATGCTAAAAAAGAGTTCTGTATCTACACTTTTGTTCTTAACGTTAATATTACAGGTAGTATGTGACATCATTTTCCTTTATTATTTTACTTCACAACAATTTAGATAATGGTATATTAACAATTCATTCCAAAACCTGCTTTGTATTATTTAATATGAATTCTATAAATATGCATCAATACAATTTTATATTAGTCTATGAAGATATAGTTGATTTTCCTATATTTTACTTTTACTATTTCTGTTTGATTAGGATAGCATATTTTTATTTTTATTTTATTCATTTTCTCCACCAAGGGAAAATGCTTTCTGTTTGTTTTTTTTTTTTTTTTTTCATTCTCAAATACTAATATACAAGCCTATGACTGCAATTTTCTTGTGTTTTAAAATTGTAAGTACATACTTCTTTTTCATTAATTTTCTTAGTCAACAGCTTAAGGACATATCTCCAGTTTGACCTAATTGACTTTTATAAATTATAATGTTTAACTAGTACTCTACAATAATATAATCACATTTATCTCTATTTCCCTTTACCTAACAATATCTGCTTGAACTTTGTGGTTCTTCATGGTGGTGGTGGGGAGCTAAAAGTTGTCTCTTCATAAAATTTAGTAATATATATGTTTAAGAACATGTCTTTATTTTTTGTTACTTAAATATTATTTATAATTTTTAAGAATATGTTTTTCTTCTTATAGATTGTTTTATTTATTTACATTCCAAATGTTGCCCCCTTCCTGATCCCCCTCTCCAAGAGTACTTCACGTCAACCCCACTCCCCATTGCCTGAGAGGGTGCTCCCCCATCACCCCACCCCCTCATGTCCAGTCCTCATTCACCCACCCATCCCCACCTGAACCCTCTGCCCCCACAACCCTCCTTCTCTGGAGCATCAAGTCTCTACAGGTTTAGGCACATCCTCTCCCACTGAGGCCAGACAAGGCAGTTTTCTACAACATATGTGCCTGGGACCATTGAACAGACCATGTATGCTTTTTGATTGGAGGCTCAGTCTCTGTGAGCTCCCAGGGGTTCATGTTATTTGACACTGTTGTTCTTCCTGTGGTCATGCCATTCCCTTCAGTTCCTTCAATCCTTACCCTGACTCTCCCATGGGGTTTCATGGTCTCATTCCAATGGTTAGTATCTGCATCTGTTTCAGTCAGCTGCTGGTAGAGCCTCTCAGGGGACAGTCATGCTAGTCTCCTGCCTGTAATTACAGCATGGCATCAGGGATATTGTCAGGTTTTGGTGACCACTCATGGGATGAATTCCAAGTTGGGCTGGTCACTTGATAGCTTTTCCTTCAATCTCTGTTCCATTTTATCTCTGTATTTCTTTTAGACAGGAACAGTTCTGGATCAAAAATTTTGAAAGTAGGTTGGTGATCCTAGCCCTCTCTCTACTCAGGGCACTGTCTGTCTACTGAAGATGGTGTCTCAGGTTCCATCACCCCATTGTGGGACATTTTGGCTAAGGTTATCCCCATTGAGTCCCTGGAACCTCTCACATTCCAGGTCTCTTGGACTTTTCACATCTACCGCCCACCCCTACTTTCTGCATCAATTAAAATTACTTCTAAGTAACTTAATCCAAACTACATTCATTCTAAATAGCTATATTCATTTGTTTTAAATAGGTATATTTTAGGTGGTTATTTCATATATAAATTTATTTATTTATTTATTTATTTATTTATTTATTTATTTATAAAACCCATGAAAGTGTTTGATTATATTATTTTTATAATATGTATCAATACCAAATAAGGCAATTATCTCTTTTATAGAAAGCATAGCTTTAAAGGTATAAGTGTTTGTTTACTCTTTAAATATCCATGCAATTACACTTTTGTGTAATATTCCCATATATGGTAACTAATATTGCCCAAGAATAATGTAATATTGAAAATATAATGCAAGATTCATCTTTAATTGAAAAATATTTTTCATAAAATATATTCTGATTATGAGATCCCAATTACCAAACTCCTTCCAGATCCTCCCTTTTCCCCACCTACCCAAATCTTCACCCTTTATTTCATGGTCTCATTACAAATATAATTTTTTTTAAAAGTTAGAATAAGACAAAACAACAAGAAGAAAAATATCTAAAGGAAAACCACAAGAAATATATACAGCTGTGGAAACACATCCACACAGAGATAAATACCATAAAGTACAAAGCCAGAAGGCTTAGGAATATATTTTCGAAAGACCATAAAGTTAAAAAATCAAATTATTACTCAAAAACTTCGAAGATGCCATTTAGTTCATGCCATGTTGGCTGGCTACTGCTGGCTATGGAGCTTGACTTTAAGAATGGTTTGTTATCCCACGTGAAACCACACTGGAGAAAACTCATTGTTTATTTGCAAGCAGTGATCAATTGGAGATAGCTTGTGGGATTCAGATGAAGGCCTCTGGGTTTGGGATGGGGGCTTTTGTCAAATTTTCTACTCAGTGTCTGCACTCCATCTGCCACAGGCTTGCTCGGGACCTGTGCATGCTGTTACAGCTTCTGTTACATTGGTCTTGTGGCTTTCAGATGCCCTTCTTTCTTTGGTGTCCTCAGTCCCTCTGGCTCTTACAAATTTTCCATCTTTTCTTCCAAAGGATACCATGGGCCCTGAGGAGATGGAATTGATGGAAAACTACCATTTAGTATTGAGTTTTCTAAGGTCTCCTACTTCCACACTGGCCAGATATGGGTCTTTCTTTGTATTCTCATCTATCTCAAATGTATGCTTCTCTAATAATGGCTGAGCTAGTCATTGCTTTGTGAATATAGCAAAGTGTTATTAGAAGTCATTTTGTTGCTATGTTGTTCTAACATAACAGTAATATTTGTTGTTTTTGCCTATGTCAATATCTTATCTAGTCTTATATGTGGGCCATGGAATCATTTTTTATCTCAAGGGGTGGGCATTAAATCTAATCAAATATTGGTTGGTTACTTCCAGAATGTTTGTGCCCCCATTGTACTAGCACATCTTGCATGCAAGTCACCATTGAAAAGTTTGTAATTGGGCTGATGTTTACCTTTCTCATTTGTTAGCAAACAGTACCTTTGAGTATCGTGAACACTATTCAGTAGGAGTTAGTGTCAGGTAAGCACAAGCTGGACTTCTCCATTTTCAATGAGCTGTGAACGTATTGTCTTCAGCAATTGGATCTTACCTATTTCTCCAGTTTGTAGAGAGCAACCAATAGCCTTAGTAATAGCCTAGGTTTGAGGAGGGGAGGGTCCAAGAGGTACACTTGACCAAAATCTAAATTATATGTAACCCAATCCCAGAACTATAGGGGTTTTGTTTTGATTTTTGATGATGATAGATGTCTAGTTGGGTGTCTATCTCCTTCATTGTTTATAGGTTTCATACAGATCACCTTCATATACGTATATACTTCAAAATGCTTCTACAGTTTTAGGTTTTCATATGACCCACAAATGATCCTATTTTTTTTTTAGCTGTTTCTCCCTGTATTCCCTCTCTCACACTCATAAACATATACTTATTCTATTTTACATTTGTATGGAGATCCAACCATCTCCTCTAGACCATCTTAATACTTATAATATCTGTCAACTTGACAACTTCAGAATGTCTCTAAGTGACCTATATACTCAAATAACATTTCAATGTGATATGAGCACTTAATTATGATAATACATAAAAAATAAGAGTTGTGAAGATAATTCCATAGAACAGCTCACAGGTAAGTAATATGATGTTCAGAAAGAAATAGAGTAGTAAAAGAATTATTTGAATATAACAAAATAAAGTAGTTTTCTTGAGAATTGTAAAAGAGATTAAAGTCCAAGAATATAGTTGGCAGAAAGAATTTTCTGAAGAAGACTGATATCAATGCTAAGAAGAAAACTTTATAAGATTCCAGACTCAAGGGCAACACTGTTTTCAGGAGAAATATAATTACTTGGGCTGGCTTCAAGTTTCTATCTGTGAACTACAAGTTAGAAGATAATAAGCTTTAGATTAATAAGATGTAACCTGTAAGGCACCCTCAAACAAAATTCTATAAGTGGGAGCTATCTGTTAGAAAGAGCCTCCTCTTTCCTGTGGGATGGAACTGTAAGCAGCATAACAATCTACCACTTGAAAACTAAATTCTGTATCCATTCCTCTGTTGAGGGACATATGGATTGTTTTCAGGTTCTGTCTATTATAAGTATGGATTCTATGAACGTAGTGGAGCATGTGTCCTTATTGCATGTTGGAGCATCTTCTGGGTATATGCTCAGGAATGGAATAGCTGGGTCCTCAGGTAGTACTATGTCCAATTTTCTGAGGAATCGCCAGATTGATTTCCAGAGTAGTTGTACCAGCTTGCAATCTCACCAGAAATGGAAAAGTGTTCCTCTTTCTCCACATCCTCACCAGCATCTGCTGTCACATGAGTTTTTGAACTTAGCCATTCTGACTGGTATGAGGTGAAATCTCAGGGTTGTTTTGATTTCCATTTTCCTGATGACTAATAATGTTGAACATTTCTTTAGGTATTTCTCGGCCATTCGTTATTCCTCGGTTGAGAATTCTCTGTTTAGCTCTGTTCCTCATTTTTCATTAGAGTTATGTGGTTCTCTGGAGTATATCTTGAGTTCTTTGTATATATTGGATAATAGTGCTCTCTCAGATGTAGTGTTGGTAAAGATCATTTCCCAATTTGTTGGTTGCCGGTTTGTCCTATTGACAGTGTTCTTTGCCTTACAGAAGCTCTGGAATTTTATGAGGTCCCATATGTCAATTCTTGACAAGGGGATTGAGGTGGAAAGGGTGGATGGGAGGAGGAGCACCCTCATATTATCAGGGAGGAAGGAAGGAATAGGAGGGTTTCATGTAGAAACTGGGGAAGAGAATAACCTCTGAAATATACTTAAATAAAATATCCAATTAAAAAAAGATATGTCAGATAATGTATGAGAATTTTTCTCTTTTTTTTTCCAACTTTTATTAGATATTTTCTTCATTTATATTTCAAGTGTTATCCAGAAAGTTCCCTATACCCTCCCCCCTCCCGGCCCTGCTCCCCTACCCACCCGCTCCCACATCTTGGCCCTGGCGTTCCCCTGTACTGGGGCATATAAAGTCTGCATGACCAAGGGGCCTCTCTTCCCAATGATGGCCAACTAGGCCATCCTCTTCTATATATGCAGCTAGAGACATGAGCTCTNTAGCCATTTTTACTATATTGATTCTGCCAATCCATGAGCATGGGAGATCCTTCCATCTTCTGAGATCTTCCTCAATTTCTTTCTTCAGAGACTTGAAGTTCTTGTCATACAAATCTTTCACTTCCTTCGTAAGAGTCACACCAAGATATTTTATATTGTTAGTGACTATTGTGAAGGGTGATGTTTCCCTGATCTCTTTTCAGCCAGTTCATCCTTTGTATAGAGAAAGGCCATCGATTTGTTTGAGTTAATTCTACATAGGCAAAAACCCTGAATAGGTCTGCAAAATGACTGAAGACCAAAACTGAAATTTCACATTTTAAGAAAGAGCACAATCAAACCCCCTGATGATCTTTGCATACAGATCATCTAATGGGTGCCTCAGAGTAACTGATTAACATGTCAGAGAGTATAAAGACAGGAGGAAATTCACAAACACAATAGGGAAGTGCAGAGATATGTGCCAGTATATAAAAATTTGAATTGCAAAACTATACATAGAGTATCATAAAATAAGAATTCAGACACTATATTACTCATAAATCTCATGTGGAAAAATTCAAAACTCTACTTCTGAAGAATGAAGAGAGCACCAGCTGCCATGATGCTTAGACCTTAAATTCAACACAGAAGCCATTCTTGGCCACTTATCACCTCCATTCACAACTTTCTGCAATATAGTCACAATCCTTGCTAAATAAATTGCAAATCTATTCAGTGTAACAAGAAATATAGAATGGGAGAACATTGGAGGTCTGTTACACAATCCACTTGTTAAGTGCCATTTAACCCCGTGAGGGATGTCATGGGATTTCAGTATCCATTGCCTAAACACACTTATGTCTGTAGTCATGTATATATGACCATATATAACAACAACAACAACAACAAAAACCTGCATGGATTGCAACATTAGGTGCTGAAATGATGTATGTGTGTTGTACAGAAAAGGCATGTCTGAAACAGAAATCCTTGTAGTGGCTCAAATTTTTGTTAATTGTGGTCAGTCTGACTGGTTGGTGACCTTGTAGGAGAAATTCTTCTAAATCTTATAATTTTTCTTTCTATGTATTCCTTACAAGTGCCATTTAAAAAAACATAATACAAATGTTAACACCATAACTTTGTTTAAGTTTATACTGTAGTAGTTTGAGCTTACATTGTTTGTAAACATGGCTCTATAACATTGATCATATAAGGCTCAGTTCCTATTAGAACAATGTCCATTTTCCTCCTTCCCCCCAGGCCAGTTGCTGCCTCTGTTCTACCCTCTGTTTAAATGATATTTGATACCTTAAATAAGGCTTGAACATGGACTCATACTGTGGTGGTTTGGAGATTGTTGTGGTGTTGGTTATTTGTTTGTTTGGCTTTTGCTTTATTTATTCTTTCTAGTTGGTGTACTTTGATTAGTATATGTTCTTTGAGTTTTATGGGGAGTTATATGTGCTCTGACACAATTTCATATCAATGGAAAGCTTAATGGTATAGAATTTTATTATATAATGAAGTGCATAACAGATCTTGTTTATCCATTCATTTGTTGATGGATGTTTTTTCTTACTAATTTATCATAAAAATTTCTACAAGCAGGAATGTCAATCACTTTCTTGAAATCCATTATCTATTCATGTAAAGTGTCCAGAAGTAAGACTGTGAGATCATATGATATATGTTAAAATTTTAAAGAATATTCATATTGTTTTATGCAGTGATTGCTACATTTCACAATTTTATCAACAGAGTATGAGAGTTCAAATTTATCACCAGCCCCATCAACACTTACTGTTTTCTACGACTGTGATAGAATCTATACTACTGGATGTGCAGTAATGTTTCCTCAGAGTTCTGATTTTTATTTCTTTTATGTTAGGGATGTAATACATCTACTTCATTGCCAAGTTGTACCTTATTTTTAGAGAGAAAATGTAGGGACCTCTCTTTCAACAGTTGCTTGATAATTTGGTTGTTGGATTTCTTAAGTACTCTTAATATTCTTTTTATTAATCTCAGATGTAGTCCACAAATTTCTTCCTGTATTGTAAGATGACTTTTCATGCTCTTGATTATGTCCCTTGTTATACAATATATTCTAAGTCATGTAAGATTCAGGGCTCTGTTAGTTGCCTTTGCTTTAAATTGCAGCCAAGATTGTATCTGGAAGATTTTTACTATTTATTTATTTTTGGATTTTTTTTTGATGCAAGGATTTAAACCATTATAAGATTTTTTTGTTAAATTTTAAATGGACCACCTTCCTTTCTACATATGGATACTCTGTTTTTATACACTTTATTAAAGATATTATGTTTTTCACTATTGTGTGATTTCTGGCATTTGTTAAATATTGATTGATCTTATTCTCTTAAAGATTTTTAATCTAAGTTCTTAAGGAAGACCTTGATGATTAGTCTTCACTTGGGCACATTTCATACTATTTTGGTGACTATTCCATTGTAAGATGTGTAAAAGGTATAAAGTGTTTGTCCTTTAGTTTTATTCTTTAGTGAATTTGTTTTGGCAAATGGGACCTGGAGAATTCATATTAAGTTGGTGAGTTTTTTTTCTGTAGCAACAAAAATGCTACCAGAATTTTTATAGCAATTGTATTATGTTTTTGCTCTAACTGATATAATGAATATTTTAGCAATATAATGTTTCCCAGTTGTTAAGCCTAAGATGCCTTCCCATTAAGTTTTTTCACTGTCTTGGTTAGCTATCACTAAGTTGTTATTTGTTTATTTTTATTTTTGTAATTTATGTTATTGTAAGAGGAAGTAATTTTTAAGTTTCTTTTCTCAGATTTTCATTGTTTCTGTACAGGAAGATAACAAAAAAAGTATCTTCCTTTTTCTGAATCAATATATCATTTCTAAGAAGTTTTCTTTTTGTTTTTAGTATATAGAATCTGCAGAGGGATCATTTTGCTTCTTTTCCAAATCATATGCCTTCTCTATCTCCTCATACCTTATTTTCTCTGCCTTCTTGACAGTGGAAAATATGAAACATTTGTTCTGGTTTGTATTTCATTTATTGCTGTTATGTGTGTTAATTATACTAATAATATCATTAAGCAAAACATTATAATAGCAAAGTCTATTAGGAGGTAGTGCCATTTGAGAGGGATACTGGAACACTCGTTTCTTTCTTTCCTTCCTAAAGTGAGCTGACCAGCCTTTTCCACAGTGATGATCCTGTCCTAAAGAAACCTAGCCATCGGCAATGGACTACAACCTCTGAAACCAGTAGCCAAGTTAACCATTTCCTCATGTCAGCTGATGACTTAGAACACTGTGCCACATGACTGTAAAACTACTTTCTAAGGGAGTGACTCACTTTTTAAAAAATGTAATACTACTTAAAATTACTTATTATATATTTATTATAATTATTTTTGTCTCAAATTTTTGAAATTATGTATTATTAGGCTGCTGTGATGATGGATACCTATAGTCATCTCTCAGAAGGCTAGACAAAGGAAATAAAAATTTTGAGACTACTCTGGGTTATATTAGAACAAAAATAACAATATACTGTGTATAGCACAAAATGTATGGAAATGTATAAAAAATGCTATAATGAACCTTTATGTACTGATTACTTGTTATAAAGGATGAGTAGTTTCTAGCCAATCCCATTTGACATTTACACTTATACATTTCTCTTCACATCTAGATTATTTGGCACTTTGTTATTCCATTCAACAATATTTCAAAGAAGATTTGAGGGACAACATTTGTTAAATTACCATATAAAAACCATTAAGTATTGATTCAAATTCTACAAATCATTCAGACATTTTAGCTAGCTGTTAAACTGAAAACCCAAGGAATATTTCTATTATAATTAGCTATAAGATTTCTTATACATTTTATTATCTATAAATTTGTCCTTTATCTCTTCTTGTAGTTAATATATAATTATATCAATTGCATAATCTTCACTAATACCCATGTCTCCCCACAAGGGAGATTGTCTTTGACAAGAACAAATACCCAGTTAAGGAGTTACAGAGACAAAGTTTGGAGCCGAGATGGAAGGAAGGACCATGCAGAGACTGCCTTACCCCGGGATCTATACCGTAATCAACCACCAAACGCAGACACTATTGAATATGCCAGCAAGATTTTGCTGAAAGGACCCTGATATAGCTGTCTCTTGATAGGCTATGCCAGTGCCTGGCAAATACAGAAGTGGATGCTCATAGTCATCTATAGGATGAAACACAGTGCCCCCAATGGACGAGCGAGAGAAAGAACCCAAAGAGCTGAAGGGGCCTGTAACCATATAGGTGGAACAATATGAACTAACCAGTACCCCCTGAGTTCCTGTCTCTAGCTGCATATGTAGTAGAAGATGGCCTAATCGAACGTCATTGGGAGGAGAGGTCCTTGGTCCTGTGAAGGTTATATGCCCCAATACAGGGGAATGCCAGGGCCAGGAAGCAGGGGTGGGTGGGTTGGAGAGCAGGATGGGGGAGGGCATAGGGGACTTTTGGGATAGCATTTGAATTGTAAATGAAGAAAATATCTAATAAAAATGTTTAAATAAAAAAAAAGAAATCCAATGTAGGAGAAATGCAAACTTAAAGATGCACATGAATCAAATGTGACTTAGCATTTCAAATCACATTACTATTATAACCCAGGAACCCCCATGGTGATTCCTCAGCATTTCCAGCAGAAGCAAAGTAATTCTAGAGAATCACTCCCTCTGTTAGATGCCACAGAATTATTCACACTGGATTCCCAAGGCGTATGAGAACATCTATGGAAATTATCAAAATTATAAAGGGATGATGTGTCCTATGCAAAAGACCAGAGACTCAATGAGAAATCCTGGAAATATAATCACCAGATTGTGAAAAATGTTTAAACAGGAGGTTAGAAAATAAATAACAATAAAAATAAAATTTTATGAAATCTTAAATTTCACATAAAAAAGGCATATGTTAAGTTTATATTTTACATAATGGAATAGATTCTAACCAAGTAGGATAGTTCAAATTAAATTAGGCAAAGTGTTCTAAGCTACGAGATAATAATATTAAATTAACAACAACAACAATAATAATAATTCCCCAAATATCAATTCAGAAAGAATAAGCAGAACATTTGATACAAATCTCCAAGATGAGAAGAGAATGGAATGTCCAACATTTGTTACAGGAATGGCCCAGAATTTAAAAAAAATAAATAACTACACTGCAAAGGAAATCAAGGATCAATGAGATTTAATCAAGATGCATATTTATAAAACCAGAAATTAAAATAAATAAAAAACCTCAAAATATTATAGCTACCTTAAGAAAAATTTATTAGAAGAACAAAGTGAGACAACTCAATAATCAAGTCTTGACACCAAGTTTGAAAACTTAAGTGCTTAATACCAATTTGATGGGAGAGAATCTATGCCAACCATTTGCCTTCTACGCGTGTAAAGTCTGTGGCATACATCAACACACATACAAACACACACACACACACACACACACACACACACACCAAAATTAAACAATGTTTAAAATGTAATAAAAAGATAAACAGAGAGTAAAAGTTGCATTACCTGTCATATACAATTAGAAACATGAAAGAACTATAGTATATTAGTGAAAATGAATAAAGAAAATAATTAATTCATTTTCAAACTGCTGAGTTAAAATATATATTAAATATTATTTTACATAATAATTTATCACTCAAAACTGAGATAAACAAGTAAACATGTTTTTGTATTTTGTTATATCAGAATAGAGGTATAAAAAGAAAATTAAACCTTATGGAATGACATAGATCTATTAACTCCTTAGCTACACGCCAGGAAAGTTCTCTTGCTTTTGGAATTATAATGCTCCAAGAAGCAATGGTAGGTCTTAATTTTAGTATTTGAAATTAAGACTCATTATGTATTATATTATGACGTACATTATTCTTATAATTTACCTGTTTTCATAGCATAGTTCAAAACTGTACACTTTCTTTCTCACTTTGCTCTCCTGCCTACCTCAGAATCTTATCAATCATGAACTTTAAGAATCTTGTTGAATGGCCTTTTTTGTTATTAAGTCCTAAAAACTTCTTTATTTCACATATCCATAGACTAAGGTAATGGCTATTATCATCCCAACATTCTGTAAACACTTACTAAACTACATTTATGTCTTTCCAATGGTGTGATTAAACTCCACTAAGTACATCTATGCCTATGCTGAACCAATGCCAAAATTAAGATCAGTAAAAGCAGAAAGAACAGCAAACACTATAACTTGGCACACTCAAATTAGGTACTGAAGACAGACAAAGGTATTTTCAAAGCTAAACACCATCCTTCTGCACTTTTGGTATTCTTAGAGAGAATCCTAGATGGATAANTAAATGTACCAAATTTTTTGTATCCATTCCTCTGTTGAGGGACATCTGGGTTCTTTCCAGCTTCTGGCTATTATGAATAAGGCTGCTATGAACATAGTGGAACATGTGTCCTTATAACCAGATGGAAACTCTTCTGGATATATGCCAAGTAGAGGTATTGCTACTCATTGCTTACAAATAGGACCCCTGTGGGATGCCATCTTTGTCAAAATCAAACAAGCAAAATAACAAGCAAACAAAACAAAAAACACTATAATTTGGCTAAATCTGTCATCAATGTTGGTAAATGACAGGCAAAATATTATACAATTCAAGTAAGAATGGAGTTTAGCCATCTTTTTGTTACTAATATTTCCAGAAGAACAATACAAGATTGGCTTTCTTTATGAGGAAGAAAGAATCTGAGGACTGGATGAAGGGCTTTCCTCACACAGCACTGCCTCTACCTTTTAGGGAAGCCAGGTGCTCAGAATCACAGTGGAGGACAATGGAGCTAGAAGTCACTGGCTGTGATCCCTGCTCAGAAACCGTCATTTTATACATTAGGGAACTGTGAACAAGGTAGTCAAAAGTATCAGACTGGCTTGAGTTGTGACTGTTAGCCCAGTCCTTTCCTGCGAACTTTGCTTTATATTAACAACTCCATTGAGTATTGATTATCACAAATAATTTACAGTGAAAAAGAATTGTTTCCTTATCAGGAGTAGGGAGATGCACTAAGAGATAGACTTCTGTTGGCAGAAAGGTTATCCTTTTCTAAAATGTAATAAATTTTCTAATGCTCTACTAAAGCGTATTCAATGTATAGAGCAAAATGAAACCTTGAACCTCCCTTGCTGAAGGCGTTAGTGCCCGGGAAAGAACACATCAGAAACTTTTCAAAGACTTAACTAGATCTAAACATAACAGAAATTCAAAGATTAATATGTTTTCTTATACATTTTTATCATGTCAACAAGAAAAAGTTGTGTGAAGGTGATTGTATGTGTTGTGGGAGGGGGTATAAATTTGTATGTTTTCTGGTCATTAGTTCTATATACTTATGCAAATTTTTATTCTGTCTGGCAATGAACAAAGGAAGCTTATAACACTAAGACACTAAGCCAATAGCATTTTTCTTTTACTTTTCTGTTAATCATTTCTCCTGTCATCATGACATCATGACAAAAATACCTAACAGAGACAGCCTCATGGAGGAAGATTCATGATGGCTCACAGATTCAGAAAAAAAAAAAAAAAAAAAAAAAAACAAAAAACTAATCTATCCAAGTGGGAAAGACTGCAAGGGAAGTTCCCAGTGTGTGTGCTTGCAGGACTCCACAGATGGTGGCTGGATGAGGACACAGAAAGAATGTGAGGATAATTTGCCCTCAGGGATCTGCCCCTCCTGACCCACTTCCTCCAGTGTGCTTCAACCTCCTAAAGGTCTACAACCTCTCACAATAGCACTATTAGCTGGGGATGGAGTGTTCATAGGAATGGGCCTGTGGGGAGACATTTCAGGCATACACCATAACATTCCATCTCTGGTTCCCACAGGTTCAGGCCATCTCTCAGTGTAAAATATATCCAGTGTAAGTTAAAAGGTACCAGTAATCTTAGCAGTATGGGTACTATTTAAAAATCTAACACTTCTGAGATTCAAGACAACTTATAGCCTTGTACTCCCATAGACTAAACTAAAATTAATTAAACTAAATTTTCATACTTCATATATATATATATATATATATATATATATATATATATATATATATATATATATATATAGGCACAAAGTAAATGTTTCAATTCCAAATGAGAGGAACAAGAAAACAATACAGAGATATTTACCAATAAAAGACTGAAACTCAGTAGGCTGACATCAGTATCCTGTAGTAGTAATATCATCTGATCTTATGCCCATTGCTTGTTACCTGCAGAGTCCACATGGTTTCTCTTGGGTGAACCTCACTTAATGACTTCAAGTTTCTCTGGGAGATATCCCATAATCCTGGCAACTTCAATATCCAGGGTCACCACAACAACTGTGCTGTTCTATTCCATTTTCTGATAGATCTCTTGCCCTCTAGAATCTTGCAAGCACAGACTTTAATGTCTGCATTCTTGTGGCATTCTGACCGTCTGCGTCCTTGTGGCATTCTGATCATCTGCGTCCCTGTGGCATTCTGACCGTCTGCGTCCCTGTGGCATTCTGACCGTCTGCGTCCCTGTGGCATTCTGACCGTCTGCGTCCTTGTGGCATTCTGACCGTCTGCGTCCTTGTGGCATTCTGACCGTCTGCGTTTCTTCCAGTCTTTAAGATCTTTTCACTACCTTGGAGATGTTGACTGGGTAGAGTTCAGAACTTTTTAAAATTTCCAAAATTTAAGGATACTTCTTACCGAACGAAGTAAGAATACATGTTGTCTAAACGTTAGCGGATAATAAAAGTTTGTTGATTTTTTTTATCTGTGATTTTGTATAGACTACAAAGCATACTAATGGGAAAAACAAGTTAAGTTGTAACATTTACCCCTGTGCGCACGGGGGCCTATCAAACTGAGCAACAACCGGCAACGTAACAATAACACACAACAGTATATTTCCTTTCCCAAAATCTTAAAGAAATATGTCACATGATTATTGAATGGCCAGGCTGTTTTATAAATTTTCTTGATATCAATGCAGTTGAATATATTGTAGTAATTAAAACGTTTTGAAATTGGTTATTTTGTTTCTAAAATTGAGAATTGGAGTCCAAGTCCTTTTAAAACTGAACCGTTTTCCACATTTAAAGACATCTACAATAATACTCCCAGAACCTACTTAACTGATATGACACAAGGTAGATAGTCACCCCATTTTTCACCTTCGGGGAGTAGATTTTAGTTGAGCTAATGTACTCTTCCTGAAAGAGTGTGGCTGTGTTTCACTTATTACATAGAAGTAGCAGGAAGTACCTCACTTGGGTTGGATGCTCTTAATTTTAAAATGCCCATATTGAAAAACAGAAAAACAGTAAAATAAAGGATTTAATTTGACTCAACGTAGATTGTCAGATAATTCACCTTGAAATGGCTTGTTTCTTGTGGTTCTGATTAGTAATTACATCTGTCAAAAATTTTCAATTTCAATATGTGCATATCTAGCAGATATATGTATAAATCTTCTTTAAAAACTAAATCTAATCTGGAAGTTCTTATCCAAATTCTGTATATATATTTTTTTAAAGGAATTGTTTTCTTATTTAAAAGGAATGATACATGTCAACAGTACAAAGGATTTTCTTGAGTCATCTGAACTCTACATAATTAATATGCTTCAGAGAGTTAAGCAAGCAGCGTTGTACAAAATTTTGGTGTGATATAAGTGGTGATTTCAATGAGTCTTTCTATTCACTCAAATGCTATGGCAGTAGTATCTATTCATTCAGTATAGAATTTATATTGACAAAAGCAAACATAAAGCTTATTTCCTGTTATAACAGTATTGTAGCTTATCTATAAAATCTAAATGTAACATTAATTTTCAGGTTTATATGCAGGGATCCTGCTATATCAAATATATCTTAGTTTTCTAAGTCATAGTAATGTATTAAAATTGTATTAAGCAAATTATGAAGAACCACCACATTATATTTAGCATAACAAAAAAGTATTAAAAAGACAAAGAAAATGATAAACAAACAGGTTACATCTAATTGTAACAAATGTCTTAAAAAACTAAAAGAAAATTACTCTATTACCTGTCACACATGACATTGTGAGAGTCAGATTGTAATCTCCAATTATGTTTATTCTCATCAATATTGCCACCACCTTCTTAGACAAGATGCTCTTTAGAAGGGGCACTGCCCCTCAAATCTAGTATGTCCCCTTAGTCAACAAAAGCATAAATTGACTCAAACATTTTATAAATCTTCATTTATCTGTTGTTCACTTTAACATTAGTGTCACCTTTACCTCTATTAAGAGAAGATGCCTTATACAACTTACGTTTCTGAGTAATTTGAAAATGAGCTTCATGTCTATGGATTCCTGACATGGGAGGGTTTCAGTGGGGTGACGACTAAATGAACCTTCATATTACAATAACCACAACTGTAATGTTATAAATCATACCTTTTCTTACTTTAGTTTTGGTTTATGTTAGCTCTAATCTTAAAATGCACACAGTCTCACTTTATGTGCAGTAAACATTGTAATCAGAATCCATTTTCTACACTGGGAAGGTCAGGGTTCTTTTCATTTCAGGTGCCTCTAAATTTTACAGATAACATTGGCACCACACTGCATAGAAAGACAAGTCCCAAGATGATAATTTAGTAAAGTGCACACTTTGAGGTATGAGTTTGATATTGACTGTGGGATTTGTTTCCGTCTTCCTTTAATTGAATCTCATAGCTATAATGATTTCTGTGATCCCACCCAGCTCTGCTCACACACCTCACTGAGCCAGGAATAGAATATTAACATGCCAGATCTTGTCAGCTTGTGTCGCAGCTCTGGTGTTCCATAAACAAGCGAGTATCGGTGAGGCTGTTATGACAGACCTTTATCATATGCATAATGTGGGCCATCTGCTATAACTGCTTTAACGTGACAATAAAGCCGTTTTGCCTAATATTTAGATCACTCCTCAAAGCTTTATCTGAACACACTACATGAACTTTACCTCACCTAAGCAAACAAATTTTAAAAATCATAAGAGTATAATGGGTTTTTTTATTCAAGCACATATACTGTAGGTAGTTATTCAGAAGCCAAATAAAATATGCACCTAATTTCTTTTAAAGTACCTTTCCGAGTTTTCTCTAATGGTGTATCGATTAAAGTTATACGTGTGTGATCGTATTCGCCGCGACATGTATTGGGGCGTAGGTGGTTCGCACTCCCTTGTCTCCCCTTGCATCTCCCTCCCCCATATTCTGCTGTGCAGCATCCCCCAACCCCACCATCATAGATGCTATTTTTTCCTCTGGCAAGCACGTGTGGAAATGAATTTCCTCACCTCTCCCTGTGTTGAAACTTACCCTTCGTCAGAGCACTGTCAGTTTCTTATTTCAAAGCAAACATTTGAAACGGAAAATTCTCTGTTTTGTGAAAGAACCACAAATGCTCCTTAAAATCAGAGCATTATGTTCCCTGAATAAACTGCAAGAAAAACCATGTGCTGTGAATTTTCTGGAAGAGTCTTACAAGAAGGTATCATGATCAAACATGTTGATTTCAGGGTGGTTGTTTTCTATAATGCTGCTGTTTATTTGGCATGGTCTTATATAATGTGTTTATTCATTATGTACCAAGGAACGACTATTGGAGGCTGTCTTCCCATATCTATTTGCTAAACTGTGAAGTACTAAGTGCTTATAGACATAAGAAATTGAATATATTTGTTTTAACAATTCCTTAATGGTAGCAATAGTTCTAGTTTCTAGATTCCTGTTTATATTTTTTCAGCATCTGAGTAGCTTTTAAACGGTGCACCTGGTTTGTTCCCAGAAGTGAGTCCTGTCCCCCAACACACTTAGGTTAGGACTAGAAGTCAGGAGGCTGCCATGCAAATTCTGGCTGTCAGGGTTATCTGGGTGAAACTTCTCTTGTCAGTTCCCTGCTGGCCTTAGCCTCTGATAACCTAACAATCAGTATAGTTTACTTGTGTAGCATATTATAGCATATTTTCTCACCTTTATACTTTCACATAATGTCCACACCTATCCTAGGAGAAGGTCTGAATATGATGAAACTTTTGTAGATAAAGTCACTGGATCTCAGTGATGAAGGCCCTTCCAGGCTTCGGAGGCGTGTATGCAGCTCCTCTCTTCTGTAATCTATTGTCTTTCAACATTAATTCTAGGAATTTTTTTGTAGCAGTAAATTTGAAAAGGAAGAAGGAACTTCTTATTCATGTTTATTTCCAGACCTGCGGATGTAGCTAAGCTCATGTGTGACATGTGACCCTGGGTTCTACCCTCATCACAGCATGAAATAGAGAAAAATAAATAAAATGATAAGTCCTACCTTCCAACCTCACTACTAACTATCCGGAACTATGAATAGCTACATGGTAGCCCAAAGAATATAAAGAATATAAAAAATATAAAATAGAAATATGTATGTATATATTTCTATATATGCATATATATATACATATATGTATATACACACACACAACTTTGAAGGCTTTAAAATTAAATAAATGAGGTCAATATATAAAACCATGTATAAGAAAGCCATAATATGTATCTGTGAAAAAATTGTAAGCTAGCCAGTGACAAGAAAAACTCATACACATATATTAACAAATATCAAGACTTATAAAGAGAAAATGTGTGGAAACATGGAGAAAGAGAATGGTTATGCTTGTTATTAAGCATGCCTAACCCAAAACTTAACAAGAAGTAGGAAGAGATAGGTTCACTTGGAAACAAATCCAGAGGCAACACTGATTGGTGAGTTTTATAGGTAATGAGGTTCAATACTTCTTATTCCCAGAGATAAGGCACAACAATAAATAATTTTCCATACTGGATCAGACAAGGTGAACTTATTATTTTCAACATATACATGATTCTGATGCTTGCAATTTGAAGATGTTCTGGCCTTCCACTTGGTGCCTGGGGTTTTTGTGTCTCTCTATTTAAAGCAAATTGTCTATGTGCATAGAAAACAGGTGATAAGTATACCATTAAGTAAAGAGATAATAAAATTCCCATAGTCATATTATAATGTGAGCCTGTCATGAGACCATCATCAGTGAACAACCTCCATGCTTGCCCCAATGGTTTAAGTTTTTGAGCATGAAGCATGAAGATATTTATCTCAAAGACAAGTGAAATAATATTTACTTGTTTTGGGGAAAGTTACTGCATTGAGCAAAGATATTCTTTATAAATAAATATAGTTGAATATATTTCTTTGTGATGCATCTAAATAGGGTGTGTAAACTGAGATAATTCATTTCCACTTGAAAAATATAATAAGCATCTATAGTCTATTGTGAGGAACATTCTTAGACAGCTGGACAACTTTTAGGTTGTAAGGATTAACCACTCAATAATCTTCATTTACTAAGATAGAAACAATTTTGAATGAAGTTAGTTTTCATCTTTATTCAAGAGGAAACTTTTTTTTAAACCAGTGTTTCCATTTTACTTGTTGCAGCAGCTTTGGAACCAATACTTGAAAAGTGATGGTGGTATACATTTAGACCATCCTTCATCTAGTATTTGAAGATATGCATTATGATTTTAACATACATATCATATATATATACACACAAAATATGCATTATGATTTTAACATGTACATGTATAACATATATACACAAAAATATGCATTATGCTTATACACACATACACATACATGCATGTACGTGCATGTGCACACGTGTGTGTGTGTGTGTGTGTGTGTGTGTGTGTGTGTGTGATATAAATCAGGACTTCTAGGCAAACTACTTAGTCAGTAAAGTGCTTGAATACAAAAATGAGAGCCTGAGATCAGTCCTTAGAACCCAAGGAAAAAAGTCAGACATGTTTACAACCAGTGGCACATGTAGTCCTAGTGACATGGAGATACACGTAAGTGAATTCTGGTGTCCACTGGCCAGCTACCATAGTCTCCTCAATGACGTTTAGTGCCACTGAGTCAGAGAAAGCAGTGAGAGGCCCTGTGTCTTCTTTGTTGGTGCTATAAAATTATCTGACCAAAGGATTTAAGAGACAATAAGTTTACTTTGGCTTGCACTTCTGAATGATATACTTCACCATAGAGGGGAAGGTAAGGCAGTAAGCAGAGAAGACATAGCAGCAGAGAAAGAGACTGCCACTGCATACTGCCTTGGAATTCAGAGAGTAGAGAGTGAACAGGAAGCAGAGACAGGCTATAAGGCTTCAAAGCTTCAATGACACACTTCCTTCAGCAAGGCTCCATCTCCTGGAATTTTCCCAACCTTCCTTCCTTAATAGTGCCATCATCTAGGACCAAATACTCAAATAGGTATGCCTGTGAGGGTATGTCATATTCAAACCACAGCACTGTCTCACAAAGGAAGAGCCATGGCTCCTGAGTTACAGCTGTAGAAGATGATCTCTGAGCTTCTGCTTCAGATGTGCGCACGCGCGCACACACACACATACACACACACAGAGACAGATACAGAGACAAGTTGACAGGGAGACAGGGAGACAGAGAGACAGAGAGACAGAGACAGAGAGACGCTCAAAATATAACAACCCCAATACTTTCCTTAAAGCTCTCTAGTTCTATTTTCTTTGAAGAGAGTAAGCTTTCCAAGTATGTGGCAAGCATACAATGTGTAAGGTGATGCAGAACCTAGCAGACTAGTCATCCCATCTTCATACATATTTATACATTCTTCTCTAAAGCAGCTGGATGATTTGCATCATGTATTATTAATTAGTGAAGATGCTAGTAACAGAAACTAAGATTCCAGGAAAAAAAAATGAAACATTGCTCAGTAATTATATGGAAAATGCTCATTTCGGGAATGATTCCCAAAAAATAATTAGCATCTACTACAGGCAAACTGGTCACTCAGAAAAGGCACTAAAGTGAGCTGTGCCTGTATCTAACAGATGAATTCCTGTCCAGAGATTTAGACGGAGCTTCAGGGACTGATACTGGAAGCCTTACCATCAAGAAGACAGATTGATCAGACACATTTAATTTTATTCCCTCCCACAACCTACTAAAATACACTATAGATCTTTTTCACTCGAAAAAAAAAAACTAAATTTACTGAATACGGAAGAAACGGAAGAGGAGATATCAGTAAAAACAAATGGAATCTAGAAAGCAGATGGGACACTGGGACATAACACAGACTACAGAAGGATAAGTCCTACCAATCACTGAGAGATCAGAATCCCAATCCAATTTGCTTCGTGGAATCCTCCAAAGACAGGCATGTAACTAGGCAGAGTCACCTCTAGTGATACAGGAGAATCATGAAAAATGATTCAGAAGCTCTAGCATGCAGTGATTGCTGCCTCCACGACAGGCAGGGCACCCATGTCTCCTATGTAGCGTGATGGAACGGAAGTGGCATACAGGAAAAGACCTCTGAACTGTGGAATTCCAGGCATAATCATGGGTAGAAAGAGACGTTACTATGAAGACGAATAAGCATGTGTGTATCTGCGTATGTAGTGAATAAATGCTGCTAACCTGCTTCTCCTACTTAGTTTGCAGATTTCCTGAAACCTAGGAAATTACTCTCAGGCAAAAATGTCTGAATGCTCACCTCTGAAATTCTGCCCTCTTTAAGAGGAAGGAAACACATGCTGTGGCATGAGACAGGTTTTTACTTCTGATTGGCCGTGATTCCCGGTCTACTGATGTGGTCTCAGACTATTGGCAGGTCTTATCTGTTGTGTTGTGGTTATCTTCTGACTTGGCACTGAGGTTTATTTCTCTTCTGTCTCCTCTTCCTTTCCCTTTTGCATCTCCTCTCTCTTACACATGCCTATTATCTAATAAAACCTTCAATGAGAAGAAAGCTAGGAGAAAGCAGGAGATTCTGGTCACATCTGTTTAATAACCTTTAGGACACCATTCACAGAGTGCCAATCAGATTTTCAGTCTGTGTCTTTGAGGCACAAAATCAAGTTGTCTTTCATCTATGAATGACTTGCACTAAACAGAGACTCTTCAGAAAGAAGAAAGTAATTAAAGTTGTAGTAGCATATTTATGTGACCTGAACACAGTGAAAGAAACAAAAACTGAAACAAATGATCAGTGTACAGAAAAATAAATGTAAGGCCTGAATTATAAAAATGTCAGTAAAAATGCTGAAATTGAGTTAGAAAATAAACCGGAAAAAAATATATACTCTCAAAGATCTCTGAGAATACTTGTAGAATATCTATCAATCAAATAAGGAAAATGCTGGATACAATTAGTCAAATATGCAGGAGTATTTATTCAATTGAAAAACTTAGCAACCTAGATGGAGGACCAGGAAGAAGGTGCAATAGCCCATCCCACCTCAAAGACTGTCACCATAAAACTTCAGAATCCAGAGAGAGGTTCATAACTTGTGCTAAAATTTGCTTGTCTTTTAATTTGTTTTAGTTTTCCTATTATCTAGGTTCTTTTTATGTTCAGAGATTCAATTATCTTTAGAAAACATGCTTCTTCTTTAGTTTTTATTTTTAACTTATTGTTCTGTGACCCCAAATTGTATATTCTTGTGGGAAATCAGTTGCTAGTTATTGATACTTACTTGAACTTAATGTGTGACCCTTTTGAGAAATGCCTTAGCTATGACTGAGTTTGGAATGCCACATGTTCACAAGCAATGAACACACACACAGAGAGAAACACAGACAAACACTCAGAGAGACATGCAAGAACACACAGAGACAGAAATAAACAGAGACACACAAATACACATGCAAAACCTTACACAAGTATTTATATTAATCCAGACACACACAAAAAGACATGTACAAACACACACACACACACACACACACACACATATTGAGTTGACGGTAAAAATTGTTGTGGTTGTTTAAATTTTTAAGTGTCCTCCATAGGCTCAGGTGTTTCCATGTGTATTGGTACTTTTTGGGAAGTTATGAAGCCTTTGGTAATGTAGCCTTGCTAGAAGAAATACATCACGAGGCTTTGTTTATTTATAGCCTTGCACCAATTTCAGTTAACTCTTTGCTTTCTGCATTTGGTGATAGATGTGATCTCTTGGCTCCATGCACTGGTATAATACTTTTCTCAATATTATGGACTCCTTTACTGGAGTCACATGCCAAGCTGAACTCTTTGATTTTGGTCATGGCATTTTATCTCATCAATAATAACTGAAAATTTAGTATTTTATGGACTCATATGTTTTAACACTGGGTTCCCAAATAACCGTGCTGCCTTGGAAAAATATAGAACCTTAAAAGTTGTGCTTCATGGAAAGAAGTGGATCCCTGGCATGAGTCTGGAGATTTTACAGACCAGATCTATTCCCTGTCTGTTATCTGCTTCCTGGTCCACCACAAGGTAAACAGGCAGCCACATTCTGCTGCCACCACAGCCATGACCTGTTTCTACCATTATGCCTTCCCTACCATATATGCTCTAAATAAGTAAAAAAAACCACTATATGCTTTAAATAAGTAAAAAAAAGAAATGCTTCCTGCTTCCATACTTGCTCACAGCAATGGAAAATGTAAACAGTAGGACATACTCTAGTTAGAAACTGGCGATTTTACCTATAGGTTTACTAGCTATGTTCCACCTAAGTGTGATTATTTACTAAGTAGATTAAAAAAACAAACAAACAACAACAACAACAACAAAAACCTATGGCTGTTGATTTTAGAACAGGTGCATTGAGGAGGATCATATCAGGAGATTAAATTTTTTAAAACTACAAGTTAGTTTACTCTTGATGGGATCTAGTATTTCATCTAATCATTGTCATCAACTTACAAGCTTAGTTTTCAAATGGAATAGATTGTCCTCGGCAGTCATTCTACACTTACTACAATGTGAGGATTGTATTCACTATGGGAAGGTGTGGTAAGTTTCTCTGTTAACTAACGACACCCTTGAATCTCCTGAAACAAAAGACTTAATGAATGATTTTCAGTACAGAGTTACCTGTAGGCGTGTCTGAGGGATGTGTCTTGTGCTTTAATTTGATATACAGAGACCAGACCACTGTGGACAGCACAGCATAGGCAGGGTATCCTGGATAGTACAGATAGTGGGAAGGGTCATAAACACATTATATAATCATGTATTTTTTATGTGTTTCTGATTTATAAATAATCTGTTTATCCTTTGAAATTTATATATTTCATTTAATATATCGATTGTAACCATCCACTACTTCTGTCTTTGTCAGGGTTTTATTGCTGTGATAACACACCATGACCAAGGCAACTATTACAAGAGAAAATATTTAATTAGGACTGCCTTACAGTGGCAAAGATTCAGACCATTACCACCACACTGGGAAGTATAGCTCTGCTTGCCAGCAGACATGGTGCTGGAGGAGCTGAGAGTTCTATCTTGTTCTGAAGGCAGCCAGAAGGAAACTACCTTCTGCAGGGAACCAGGAGGAGAGTGGCATTCTACACTGGGCAAGAATAAAGCAGGATGAGGAGCCAGTAAGCAGCACCCCTCTATGGCCTTTGCATTAGCTCTTGCCTCAAGGTTTCTGGCCTGCTTAAGTTAATATCCTGACTTCCTTCAGTGATGGAAGTATATTATGTAAAAGGATAAGCCAAATCCTTTTTTCCCCCAACTTGATTATTCATTATCGTGTTTCATAATAGCAATAGTAGCCTTAATATAGACTATTAGTATCCTAAAATAGATAGTAGATCTTACTATCTAATTTGGTGGTAAACTGACAGCCATAAAAATTTTCTATGTTTGTTGTGTTCCCTCTGAAGTCTCTTTGAATGGAAACTCTTAGGAAGATATAATATACCTGGCAATGGATTCTTATATAATATACCATGTCTTCTGGAAGCAGAAGTATCAATCCATGTAGAGTATCTTTTTTTAAAATTCCTTTTAAATATACTTTTAAATTAGCTTATATACTAGGGGATTTCTACAAGGCTTCTTCACGTGTCTTTAATTTTCACTTATCCATTCCATTGGACCATCTCATTATCCCAATCCCATGATCTCCTCTTAAACATTTTACCTTAAATAATTAGGACCCCCTTGCCTTATTCTGCTGATAGCTAAGATTATAGGAAGGTATCATCTTACTAGGTTATCTTTTAATTTTATAGTAATCAATAGTCCTTTCTTGACAAGTTATACTAGAATGGTAGAAATATTTCCAATTTGAAAAGCCAAGCTATTGCTTTGCACAAAGGTCAGCAGAAATTTGAATAGTGGGCCAAAATTTATTTATATGTAGTATAATACTATTATCTCTGAAAGATGTGGAGAATTATAGTTAATTTATCATTGCAAAAAATAAGTTACTGTTGATGTTTCCATATTTAACAATAAATGTAATTTTTTTCTTGATAGGACTTGGAAAGGATATTGTTTGTATTTTGTATTCACTACTTTTTGCTGCTGTGAAAAAATACCATGACCAAAAGTGACTTATGGAAGAATAAATTTGGCTCAGGGTTCTAGATAGAAGAAGGTGTATGACGGTACAGTAGGACTGATCACAGGAAGCCTAGCTGGAAGGCAAGAGAAATATCTTCAAACTCAAACAAACAAGAGAGAGTGACTGAATGTGGATGAGGATATAACAGCCTCAAAATCCATCCTCAGCAACTGGTCCCTGGCTTCCCTAGAGGTCACCAGCCACTGGGGAACAAGAGTTCAAACATGTGCGGTCTGGGGACGTTTGTCATTCAATCCAGTAGAGGACTTTCCTGTTCCTGGTTCTTTTCACTCTGCAGAAATCATCTATCCAGTTCTTTAAGTTTGCCTTATTGCTGATTAAGGATCTTATCAGAAACAACAAACATACATCTGATATGCAAAGTGCTTAATTAAAATAATTACAATGATGCTGCTTTTATAAATATCCTTCATGTAGAATTTTTTCTGGAATGAATTTTCAAGTAGAATCCTATAGAATTCATGTTTGTATAGCTGGCAATTAATAAAGCATATTAAAGTGTATTCATTAGTTATATTATCATCATCACTCATAAACTGCATGTAGTTGTGGAAATGTACATGTGATCTAGAAGTATTCTTATTAATGATGGTGAACTTATTTTTTAAAGTACAGATTAATAAAATATTACCAGTTATGTTAATAAAATTATAAAAATATCCATGCTGCCTCATTTACATTAGTGACAATATTGACTTAAAACAATATTACAAATTAAAATACTAAAATTTTACTATTTAACCACTGTATAGTAGCTGTTTGTGTTAACCAAGATAAACCTTTTACTGCAATCTGGAAAGAGTCTGATTGCTCTCATAATAAGAAGACATTAATTTTACAGAGTATCATAGAAGGTAAAATACAGAGATAAATTTATTCTATCCCCAGAGCAGAAAAATGCTGCCACTGATAACTCTGAAAATGTTAACTCAATAGATGGTATAAGGATGATTTACAAAAAGGAGGGTCAGTGTTTTTACCTCTTCTCACTTCATTTTAAATTAATTACTAAAGAACATACTTAACAAGAGACACCGCCTGACAGAATGCGAAGGAAATTATATTGCTGACTGGCTTTGTCCATTTTATATTGAGAGGAAGAGACACCACCATGATGGAGGTAACTAATGAAAGACAGTGTCTGACTGGGGCCTTGTTTACAGGGTCATAGGGTGAGGGGCGACTCTCATAGTGGGAAGGGTGCCAGCAGGCAAGCAGGAATGCTGCTGGCCCAGCAGCTAAGAGCTGAGGTCTTATTCATAAAGTGTAGGCAGAGAGAGAAAGAGACTGGTTCTGGTATAGACTTTTGAAAACCCACAGTCCATCCCCATTGATACGCCTCCTCTATGAAGGCCACACCTCAGGACTCTTTCCAAACAATTCCACCAACTGGGAACCAAGGTTTCAAATGTATGAACCTGTGGATGTCATTCTCATTCAGACCATACAAGCAACTATGTTTGTGTCTGCTGACATATAACAATTAGTAAATTAGGGATTTAATACCAGTTGTGTCTTTGTCAGGGTTACTATTGCTATGACAAAAACCATGACCAGAGCATCTTGGGAAGGACAAGGTTTTTTTGGATTACACTTCCACATTGCTGTTCATCACCAAGGAAGTCAGGACAGGAACTCACTTGGAGCAGGAAGCAGGAGCTGATGCAGAGGCCAGGGATGTTACTTACTGGCTTGCTTCCCATGGCTTGCTCAGCTTGCTTTCTTATTGAACCCAGGACCACCAGCCCAGGGATGGCACCACCCACACCTCCACCATTGGTCATTAATTGAGAAATGCTTTACAGCTGTATCTTATGGAGACATTTCCTCAAAGGAGGCTCCTTTCTCTGTGATAACTCCAGCTTGTGTCAAATTGACACACAAAACCAGCCAGTACAAGTTGTAATTAGAGTGACTGAAAATGATTATTAAGGTACATAACTTGTGGGCTTGTGAGGAGGCATGGTGGATAGGAGCACTTGCTATGCAAGTTCCAGGGCCTAAGTTCAGATCCACAGCATCCACATGAAAAACACGGTACAAGGCACATCTGTTACTCCATACATGAGACAAGGGTGTGGAGGGGCAGCCAGGAAAATCAATAGGTTCAGGGGTTAGCTAAGCTATCTAAAAAACAGCCAGCCTCATGTTAAATAAGAGACTTGTCTCAAGGGAATATGCAAAGGAATGATACAAGATATTTTCTACTATCTTCATTTAGCCTCTACATATATATTAAGTATATAGCCTCCTACACACAAACATAAAACACAAATCTAATGTATCTGCATGGTATTAAAAAAAGTAAAAAATTTCAATAAACTTCTAAGTGTTTCCAGCTATGTATTTTTATGAATATTAAAAATTCAAAGCAAAGCACTTAAAGAATTAATATAGAATGCATCCATTATACATATATTTAAACATGGAGAATTAATGAAACATAAAGGAAATACAACCTAATGGAAATCAAGACAGAATAAGCAAATGACCTGTTAAACTGAAAAAACAATCTGATATTAAATCAGATATTAAAATAATTCAGTGATCTGAAAGTGAATTAAATATATCAAAATAATAAATGTATTTCAGGATTTCTGGATATAGTAACAAAGAAAAATATAATAATATAGAGAAGATTGGAGGCTTGGAAAAAATGTTCTTTGAGCAAAAACATTTCCAAAAGATAACAGATGTCATTATAATAATAAAATACAATGTGGATTAGAGTGCTTGGAAATGATAATGGTGATCATTATAGGTGAGAAAGTATTCACTGTAGAGGTGACAATTGAGTCTAAGGGTTGTTCGCTGCTCTCAAAATGAACGCATACATAGTTAGTGTGGGATTTAAACAAAAGCTACCCCATAACTGATTCCTTAAAGTGATGAAAATTAGTAAAGTCATATGTGGATGGGTAGCCTGGATCCCTGTAAAGATTCAGGAGGGAGAGGGTGCCACTGCCTTCTAGCCATGGCTGCAGTCATTATCTTGACATGTTCCATGCTGCCTTGTGCACTCAAGGAGGAAGACGAGATGCCCTGCTTAGTAGATTTTCTAAGAAGAACCCAACACACCCACCCAACTTTGTTATGTCTCATCCAATTTTGGGTATTCCTACCCTAGTTTAATTTAATTTGTTATAATAAAACACCCTAACAAAAAGTGATTTACAAGAGAACATATCTACTTTAATTTACAACTCCAGATAGTTGCAAATTAAATTACAGTTCCTTGTAGTTCATGACTATGAGTAAGTCATGGTGGCGGAAATTGGCGTAGCTATTACCTCACAACAGCAAGAAATGGTACCTAAAAAAGAGATGTGAATGTTTTGTTCCCCCCTTCTAATACGGATCTAAGTATCCACACTTTGGTCTTCCTTCTTGTTGCGTTTCATGTGGTTTTTGAATTATATTGGGTATTCTGAGCTTCTGGGTTTCTGGGCTAAGTGGAGTAGAGACAGAAGAAATTACCATCCAGAGACTGACTCACCTGGGTATCCATCCCATATAATATCACCAATCCCAGACAATGTTGTGGATAGTGCTTGCTGACAGGAACCTGATATAGATCTCTCCTGAGAGGCTCTGCCAGTGTCTGACAAATACAGAAATGGATGTTCACAGCCAAATACATTGAACTGAGCATAGGGTCCCCAATGAAGCAGCTAGAGAAAGGACCTAAGGAGCTGAAGGGGTGTGTGGCCCCATAGGAGAAACAACAATGTGAACTAGCCAGTACCCCCCAGAGCTCCCAGGGACTAAAGCACCAACCAAAGAAAACACATGGTGGAACTCATGGCTCTAGCTGCATATACAGCACAGAATGGCCTAGTTGAACCTCAGTGGGGGGAGAGGCCCTTTGTCCTATGAAGGCTCTATGCCCCAGTGTGAGAAATGCCAGGGCCAGGAAGTGGGAGTGGGTGGGTTGGTGAGCTGTAGGAGGGGGAGGGAATGGGGGGAGGGTGTTTTTCGGAGGGAAAACCAGGAAACGGGATAACATTTGAAATGTAAATAAAGAAAATATCCAATAAAAATAAAGAAAAAAAAAAGATTTGTGGAAACCCGCCATCTTCTAACCCAAGAAAAAAATCAATGGGAGGGATTAGGAGAACATAGTAGACATAAATATTCAAAGCTAAATATTTAAGTAGAGACACTGGGGACCCACTTATTAGAGGACCGAAAACAGAGGCTATGGAGATGGATCTAGTAAGCACACTTTCTGCAGCAGCATAAGGATATTTGTTTATGCAGGTAAATCACTAGATATGGGCATATGAACCTGCTTCCCAAATGTTGGGAAGGTGGTGCAGAGACAGGATGATCAGTGAAATTTCCTAGCCTGTAGCCTAGCTAAAATTTATTGATTCCCACATTTAGGAGACATCTTGTCTCAAGGAAGTAAAACACAGGCAAGTAGAAGACATTTCCTCATCTTAGCACAAGTTACCTGTGCACATATATAGACACTATGCATGATGTACTATATACAAGGACACATTTACCCACATATACACCATACATAGGCGCAAGCACATGCGCTCATGCACACACACACACACACACACACACACACACAAACACACACACACACACACACAAACACACACACACACACACACATACACACATATTTACACAATAGAGAGTCATAGTCTTGTTCCACAAAGCATGGAAGACAGTTCCACCAGAACAGCTCCTTGATTGATTATATTTTCTGCATACCAAATAGGGCACCTCTGGGTTGTGTATCAACTAGGCACATTCAAGATGCTACAGAATTATCAGGAACCTGTGCATCCAGATACATTACTTATACTCTGATCATGTAAATCTATAGAATAGCCTATGGCAAACTAAAAGGTGACTCAATATTGTACAAGATACATCTAGCATATAAACAATTCTCTTGTCATGTCATTATGGAAGGGGTTCTGGTCATCTTACTTTCATAGGAAGAGGATCTGATTAGTTTTGTTTTGTTTTTGTTTTTTATATTCACCAAACTGTGATATCATGTTCATTGCATACTAAGTACTGAGACTCTAGTACAGTCTCTGAGACACAATGTCTATATTTGGGAATAAGTAAGCAAATTGACAACTCAAGACAATTTACCTTGTTTAAAATAACTTATTGTGAGGCACAATCTTCATGACTTAGTAAAAGTTGGAGAAATTTTATAGTTTATAAATAGATGAAAAGGTGGGTGCATACAGAAAAAATCTCATACCCCTTACCTTAGTGAAAACACCAATGTATTAATGATAAAATTCTTCCAAACCTAAGGTCATTGATCTGCCTTAACTAGCCACATGTCCTCTACCTTGAAATATTTCATGTATTTTGACTAACATAAAATTAGCACATAACCAGCCATTTCAAGCATCAATGAAGAAGAGAACAAAACTGAATCTGTTTTCAATATAAATTTTAATGTTAGAGTCTTATACAGTGCAGAGTCTGTGCCGTGGAAGATCTGAACACACCCCAGGTAACACTTTAGAATTTGAAGTCCACCTGCACTACTCCTAGGTCCTCTACTTCATCAATACAAATGGGTATACCTTGTGTATTCTATGGGAATTACCTGAGTCCATGTATATGAACTTCCATAGCAAATGTATAGTAGTTATCTCTAGGTAAGTTGACACACTTCACCATCACCCAACAGTGACTTCCCTGAACATGGTTCATCACTAATAGGTCCTTCATAGCACCACCTGTCAGAAAAGTACTCAAGTTTCAAGGTTAAAAGTTCAATTTAACTTCTCAATAGCATAGCCTTTGTCATTCTCCAAGTATATTAACAACCACTAGAGGAAAAAAATATGGATTTATCAGTACATTTGCATTCTGCTATTATGTACTAAAAAGGTTATTCAAATTTTACTTTGTGTTTATTTAATATATTAATGTAATATGTTCTAGAACATTTTTTCTTTTATGAGTCTTGGACTAGTTTTGACATAATTTCCAAACTTAATTAAACTTCTTTAAGAAAACAATTATAGTACTGTTTGCTTTTTCAGCAAAATATGTGACTTACAGAAAGCAAGGCCAAGTTATAACTGGATTGATTCATAACTATAGCTGTATTTAGCATGTTCACATATTACTTTAGGGACATAAACCTTAATATTCTTACGTTAACTAATGGTACACCTACCTCAGATAATAAAACATGGCTTTGGGTTTAAAGCAGTAAAGACTTTGTCTGACTTGAGGCACCAGATCAAATGCCATTCTCCTACATGCTAGTTGATGGATGTAGGGCATATTGGACCTTGATACCAGACAGGCATGGCAAGGTTGAATGAGCTCAAACCATGGGAATCTCAGAATTGAGATCAGGAGTGGATCCACTCCTCTATCTGCTCCGGAACACATAACTACGACACCATTCTAAGAAGAAGCAAAACCATTTAGGGTTCTTTGGAGCAAGTAGAACTGTGCCACCAAAGAGAAGGACTAGTAAGGCCAAAGCAAATGCAAAAACCCCAGTAAATCTCATAATTCAGAATGGTGTTAGAATCAGCTCCAGGCCAGATCACTAGTCCATGGCACCCTACCAAGAGGACTATGACAAACAGTCACAAAGCATAAAAACCCAGAAGTCTCCATTCTAGTGAAGAATCTAGATCTAGATCTTCTCTGAGTGTTTGCCAATGAGCTTCCTTTCCCGAGATTCTTTTCCTACAAAAGGTATTTAATGTGATTCACCCTTTATAAGACATATGCATTCACATCCACTACAAATAAAACAGTTTTGGAAAAGAAAAGACCATCTCCCTCCTCAAGGATTGCTATGGGGAGGCCTCAGCCCTAAAGTGCCTTGCCTACATCTCCAGAAGAAGGCTTCTCTTCAAGTCTTTCCATACATTCAGCACTCACTCAGAGCCAAGCCAGATTCTACCTCAGTCCTGGGCTCAAGTGCTAGCCTTCAGAGTCCCATTCTCAACTCCTCATGGTCCCCAGTGGCATCTTGGTGCACAGAAGTACAAGAACTCTGTCCCAGCACCCATTCCAGATCTTGCTTTTTTGCCCGAAAGACATGGACTGTGACCCCCTATCATAGACTGCATTCTGCCTTTCCTGAGTGGCATATTGGCATCCCAATGGTTAGGTTACAATGCAGAATCACAGAGTTCTCCACGCTGAAGAGTTATCTATATAGTATCCTAGAATTTATCCAATGCTCTTCCTTCTTCATTTTCTTGTGTTTTGCAAATGGTATCTTGAGTATTCTAAGTTTCTGGGCTAATATCCACATATCAGTGAGTGCATATCTAGTGACTTCTTTTGTGATTGGGTTACCTCACTAAAGATGATATCCTCCAGATACATCCATTTGCCTAAGAATTTCTTAAATTCATTGTTTTTAATAGCTGAGAAGCAATCCATTGTATAAATGTACCACATTTTCTGTATCTATTCCTCTGTTGAGGGACATCTGGTTTCTTTCCAGCTTCTGGCTATTATAAATAAGGCTGCTGTGAACATAGTGGAGCATGTGTCCTTATGACCAGTTGGAACATCTTCCAGGAGAGGTATTGCTGGATCTTCCAATAGTACTATGTCCAATTTTCTGAGAAACCACCAGACTGACTTCCAGAGTGGTTGTAAAAGCTTGCAATCCCACCAGCAATGGAGGAGTGTTCCTCATTAGAATAGGGAACAAAATACCCATGGAAGGAGATACAGAGACAAAGTTTGGAGCTAAGATGAAAGATGGACCATCCAGAGACTACCGTACCCAGGGATCCATCCCATAACCAGCCACCAAACCCAGACACTATTGCATATGCCCGCAAGGTTTTGTTGAAGGGACCCTGATATAGCTGTCTCCTGTGAGGCTATGCCAGTGCCTGGCAAATACAGAAGTGGATGCTCATAGTTATCTATTGGATGAAACACAGGGCCCCCAATGGAGGAGCTAGAGAAAGTACCCAAAGAGCTAAAGGGGTCTGCAACCCTATATGTGGAACAACAATATTAACTAACCAGTACCCCAGAGCTCGTTTCTCTAGCTGCATATGTAGCAGAAGATGACCTAGTTGGCCATCATTGGAAAGAGAGGCCCCTTGGTCTTGCAAACTTTATTTGCCCCAGTACAGAGGAACACCAGGGCCAAGAAGTGGGAGTGAGTGTGTAGGGGAGCAGGGAGGGGGGTGGGTATAGGGAACTTTTGGGATAGCATTTGTAATCTAAATAAAGAAAATATCTATATATAAAAAAAGAAATTAACAACAACAACAACAACGAAATTCATCCAATGAGCTTTCTTTCCTGAATGTTCCTTCCCATAAAAGGTACCTAATCCCAGGTTCACCCCAATAAAGTGTATAAATTCTCATTTGTCATAAAATAAAGCAGATTGAGCAAGCTAGAATCACTTCTCCATGGAGGATCACTGCAGGGGGTGAGGGTGCTCGTAAAAAGCCTACATTGCCCAGAAAGAGAGCATCTTCCAAACCACTATAGGCCTCTTAGCTGCCTCCTAAACTCCACCTCAGCAAGAGGTTTAAAACCGTGACGGAAATATTCACATCTGACTGCCTTCCCTATAAAAAATGAATTGCTAGTTTATTCATCTTGCCTAATGACACAGAAGGGCAAAACAAGTACCCAAACAATGAATAATAATGCTTGAACTCAGGCTGAAAAATCAATACATCAGATCTGTGGAGCTTGCTTGGTCTTAATGCCCTCATCCCTGAATGCAGTAGGGCTTACCTTCTGAATTATACATGTGTATTGACCTAATTACATAAATATTGAATTTTCCTTATATGAGGACCTTTTTTTCAGTCTCTGTGTAATTATGATGTCAATATTTATGGCTATACAAACACTGAGTTGAATTCTGTTCATATTGATGGATAGCACTATGTCATGAGATAACTCAGAGTCACATGGTTTTAGAACATTAGTGACACTAGATAATGAGGGACAAACCAGCAATTCCCTGGGTGTGTCACACTAACACCAACTGAAGAAAGCAATTGGTTCATTGCAAATCATTATGGACCTTTCCCTACCCAGCCTGTCAGAGTCCATAATGCAGAGGAATAGCAATTTAAAAGTAAGTAGAGGGGCTGATGGCTGCAGAAGAAGAAGAGATAGTATCAACCAGGACCATGTTTCAGAAAAGAAGCAGAAAATGCAGGCAGAAGACAAGTGCTTCAGACATACTATAAACAATTAAGTATAGCTCATCATAATCTATTATACATTACATTTCAAAGTTGGTAAGAATGCAAATTTTAAAGCCTCAATACAAAACTGATTATTTCACATGATTCTATATATCATAACACTTTATACTGAATAAATGTATTTAATAATAAAAGTTATTGAAAAATAAAAATATGTAAAAAGCTCTATGCTTACTTTGTTCTGATATGAAGTAATATGTAGAAGTTCAACTTTATTTTTTATTTTATTTATTTATTTTTATTTATTTACTTTTTTTTTTTTTTTGGTTTTTTGAAATGGGGTTTCTCTGTGTAGCCCTGGCTGTCCTGGAACTCACTCTGTATACCAGGCTGGCCTTGAACTCAGAAATCTGCCTGCCTCTGCCTCCGGAGTGCTGGGATTAAAGGCGTGCGCACTTCCAGTCTTCCCTCTGGATATAAATCTCATACCTCCCCCTCTGCCCTGTTGAATTAAAGTTCAACTTTAAA
>LR750123.1:0-185619 GCA_902729485.2 Mus minutoides
CCCTCTCCTTCTCCTCTCTTTGCCTTTTCTTTTCATTTCTTGGAGACAGAATCTCCCCATGAAGTCCAGGCTGTCCTCAAACTCACAGCCTCTGCCGGTGCTAGCATCAAAGGCTATGGCTACCTGGCTGTGATTTTGTTTTTTGTTTGTTATACTTAGCTCAACACACTCCCTCTGTTTTTCTAGTTTTGGCCAAGCCTGACACCCTGTTCCATCTTCTTTCTACTCTTTGTATACTAGATGTGAAATGTTTCAGGGCGATGTATAGCTAAAGTCCTAGCACTTGGGAGACTGAGGCAGGATGATTGCCAAGTTTGAGGCTATTCTGGGAAAGCATAATGAGAACCTTGCAACAGCAAAAAGAAAAACACACGTTTGAAAAACCATTGTCCCAGAGCTTGCTGCATACCTTTGCAGAAAATCTAATTGTATTCTCAAATAACACCGATACTTCACCAAGTACAGGTGTCTTACAGCGGGGTATTCCCAGTGCCCACATCTCTTATGGAATTGTTTTTGTTTGTTTCATATGCTGTAAGCATCCATCTTATATGCTATGGGTCTGCGTGCTGCACCCCAGAGTTGCTTGATGCTGTTGTCGCATTGAACAAGCATCTACTTATAGGAAAAATAATACCGGAACAGTAAGAGTCATCATCTCCCCTTTACCTATCCTTTGATCACAAAAACCGGAGTTTCTGACCTACATTCTTTTCCTATCCCTGCAGACCTGTTTTCAATAGTTTCATATGGGGAAATCTACTGGCTCTGAGTCCCCTCAGCTTTAATCCAAAGAGGATGGTTTGCTAGCTGAGGGGTTCTCGGCTGGTAGGCCTCCCCATGCTTCTCTTCCCTCTCTCTCCTGTTGCTCTCCCAGCTTCTGACACAACTTGCTGTGACTTTCATCCTTCTTTTCCTTGTTATTGTCTTTCTGGGCTAATGTCGGTGTCTGCCCTGCTTGGTGGCCCCGAGGCTTCTGAGATCTATATCCTCATTCTTTTAGTGAATTTTGAAATTTTCTTGGCCATTATCATGTGAGGTGTTTTTCTGCATTATTCTCTTTCTTCTTGTTGGATGTCATTTTTTAAAAAAATTATTCCATAGTTCTGGAATATTCTATTCTTTTTACATTTTTGTGTTTAATTCTCTGAGTTTTACATTGACACTTCCTCGAGTTTACTGACTTCTGATTTAGGTCCAGTGTGCTGATGAACCTGACCCAGGGTCTTGGTTTCTATTAAGGTTTGGACTATTAGCTTGTTTTTGGTTTCTTTGGAGATCACATGAGATAGGGTGCAATCATGGTGGTACAGCTATAGATATCTTTTGGTTTCTTTTCAGACTTCATTATTCTGTTCCCATTCCCCATCTGTTTTTATTTTTTTACGCATTGTCTACTTTTCCTATTGGAAATATTAACATAGTAATTGTTTTCACTCATTTTAGACATCTTGTGACTTTTTTTTAAAATTGAAAACCGAATACAATGTATTTGACAAGAGGAGCTTAGGCTTTACATAAGAGGGTGTATCTGAACCCCGCTAAATGTTAGTCTGCATCCAAGGTTGGCTGTAGCTGCAGGTGTTATCATGTGACCTGCATATGTCCTGGAAACCTGCCTATGAATGACTGACCAGGATTGGATGGGCTGTGCTTGCAGGGAGATGCAACTGGCCAGATGTTCAGGAGGCTTCTTACCTGATCTCAGTAAAGGGCTCTCTGGAGCTAGTCTATGTAAGAAAGCAGTTGGTGGTGGTGGTGGTGGTGGTGTGTGTGTGTGTGTGTGTGTGGCCATGCAGTCATTTAGGAAGAGGAATCTGATCTTGATACTCTTTTGTAGGTTCTGTTTTTAGGTAAAGGTCAATCATTTGGCCAGCATCAGTCCTTGAAACAAAAGGTCTTGCCATTGCTGTTAGTCTGAGTGCTGATGTCCTTCACATGGTGGTGGTGAACAGTACACGTTAACTCAGGAGTTCATGGGTTCTCCACCCCAGTATGGCTTCAAAGTCCTCTAATATACTTGCTTTTGTCTTTCATCATTGGGTTTTCTTATGCTTTTCTTTCTAAATAGGGTTTGAGGCTGGCAGCACTTTATACTGTAACCATCTACTGGGAGCCGTTCTGTTGGGGAGTGGGAGCAGTCTGTAGCTTGTGATTAAATCTTGACGCTTTGGTGGGCCTGCCGTCTGAGCTATGACCTTCCCAAGTGTTTCTTGCCTTTCTTCACAGCCCATTAGGTGAGGCGGAGAGGCTGGGAGGGCTGCAGGTGAGTAATTGGTCTCTGGCTCTGTGAAGCAAGTCTTTTCACTAGAGAGTAACCCTTTGTCATGGAGAATGCACTGGGCATATTTCAGAGCGGTTATTTGTCCTCCCTCTTTGCCAGAGCATGAGGGAATGCTGTTTTACTTTTAGCTTTTTACCATGAGAAGCTGGTAGAATTTCAGGAGCTAAAACTTGAGACAGTTACCTGGAAGCCGGTCTCCCCTCAATCTGCAACTCAGCCATTTTAATGTCTTGCCATTATGCACCGGGGATTCTGCTCCAGGTAAGGTGACCTGGACTGCAGCTCCCCAGTTCTTTAGTGGAAAACCAGGTCCAAGAAAAGCCATTGGGACTTAGTTTTCTCCAGACTTTTCTTATAGGACAAGAGAGACAGCTTTCAGGTTTTTAAAATAGTATCATATCCCTGGATATAGAAGGCCAAGAGGAACACCGTGAATGGGGTCCGGAAGGACAAGCATGGTTCATCCAATAGAAAAAGCCCCTTCACCACAATCTTTGGCCACCCCCATTCTGAGACTGCTCTAGGCTATGGGCAGTCTAACCCCGTTTAGGTTTCCGTCTTCTTTAGTGTCTTTATCTTCGGATGCATCCAGAAACTCATCTAGACTGGTCTCTGCCTAGTAATGTCTGGGTTTTGTTCCTCTGGGGGGA
This sequence comes from Mus minutoides, assembly GCA_902729485.2. Taxonomy (NCBI): domain Eukaryota; kingdom Metazoa; phylum Chordata; class Mammalia; order Rodentia; family Muridae; genus Mus; species Mus minutoides. The sequence continues at coordinate 2,935 of LR750123.1, forward strand.
AATCAGTCAGGAATCTGCTTTTAAGAGGAAGTCATGAGAGATTGATACCGATTGTGTCCTGATCGTTCAGTCAGTAGGCCACTGTTCACGTCTCCTTTGGAGGCAGCTTTCAACCTTTCACTGGGAAGCACCCTCACACCCCCTGACCACATCAATCTATAGCCTTCAGAGAAGCCAATTCCTTGTCTCTCTCCAGGCATGTGACTCCAGTGCAGCCAATCAGAATCTTGATTCTCTTGGACCTAGTGATGGGCTCGGTGATTCCATGGGAACTGGTTTGATATGCACGAAACTGTTCTGGAGCTGCTAGAGGGAATGACGGGAATATTTGACAAACAACACATTTGGCTTCTAGCTGAGCCTTAGAAGACTTCTAGCTGTCCACCTTAATCTCATGGAATCCTATTTTAATTTGAAAAATTAAGTAATGAGTCTCATTGTGGCATTTTCAAACATAGGTATCCTTATTCTTTGTTATTAGTAAACGTCTATCCTCTCCAATGCCCCTTTCAACCCTGTGACTGTTCCCTTTCTTCCTCATGCATGTCTCATGCTTCCCTTATGATCTCTTCCTCCTCTTTCCTAATCCCCTGTCTAGTTTTTACGTGTACACACACACACACACACACACACACACACACACACACACTTCACACATTTTAAAATCTAAGCTCTGCAAAACGAAAAGGACTCCTACTTGGTTTTAGCCATATGGACTGAGTTTACTGCCAACCTGAGCAAAACCAAAACATGTGGTCAAGGTGCTGAAATGAAAGAGGTGGGTGACGCTTTAATTGAAAGCATTCTAGACCTTATGAAGGGAGATATAACCTGTAATCCGTGTCTTACCAAATATGTGCCCACACACTGTGTGACTGGTCTAGAGCACAGGCTGTTTGCTTAGGCTGGGTCTCCTCCTCCTCCTCCTCCTCCTCCTCCTCCTCTTCTTCTTCTTCTTCGCCTTCGCCTTCTCCTTCTCCCTCCCTCTCTACCCTCTCCCTCTCCCCTCCCTCCTCCTCCCTCTTCCTCTCCCTCTCTCCATCTTATCTGCTCTTTCCTCAAAGTTTACTGAGTATTTTTCCCAGTATAGATGTTTTTTGGCTTACTATGGGGATTATCCTGATAAATTCTCAGCAACTTGAAATCCGTTCCCTTAAAGATGCTCTGAGAGTGGCTAACTACCCAACACTCTTGGTGAGCCACAGCACAGCCTGGAGTATGTGCTTCACTTCTTGACTGTGTAGCTGCAAAATTTGCTGCCACTGCCCAACATCCTGGGACAATATACGACAGGCTACTATCCTGGGGAAAAGAGAATTGTTTGAAGCATGAAATGTATCAAATGTCTATCAGCTCTGCAGCATCATACACTAGAACAATCCTAAACTGGGCTGAGGGATGTTGTTCAGTTGGTAGAATACTTGCTTGGTGATGTGATGTGGGCATGCCTATGAAGGATTGTATTAAGTAATGTGGGAGGGCCCAGCCCAGCCCAGTGTTTTTCTGGGCTGTATAAGAAAGCTAGCTGAGCGTGGGCTAAAGAGCCAGCAGTGGCATTCTTCTTTGCTTGCTACTTCAGGTTCTGGCTTGAGTTTCTGCCCTGATTTCCTTCAATGAAGAACTGTGGTCAGGAAGTGTAAGCCAAATAAGTCCTTCCTTCCCCAGGTTGCTTCTTGTTATAGTGTGTATCACAGCAACAGAACGGCAACTAGAAAAACTTGCTTCTAGCTATCCAGAGACACATACAATTCAGGGCATGGAATCTGCCCTGGTGAAGTAGTGTGTTGTAGTGTGTGTGTGTGTGTGTGTGTGTGTGTGTGTGTGTGTGTGTGTGCGTGTGTGCTGTTCTATCCACAGAGACAGTGGGAGGGGGATGCTTCAGGATAATATAATGACTTTAGAAATTCCATTGGTAGCTTGGCAATCATTTAGCCCAGGGCTTGGCAAGCTGCAGGCTAAATCCAGCCTACCACTTACCTTTTTAAATAGGTGTGAAAAAATGCTCAAACAACTCTTATATTTCATAACTGGCAGGAATTATGCATGAAAATTATACTTCAGTATTTGTAAATAAAATTTCATTGAAACTGGTGCAGTCATTCATAAACAGATTGTATGATTGATCTCCTGGATACTGGCAGAGTTAGCTAGTGGTAAGAAAGCTAGATAGCTCACCTAGCCCAAAACCATCTATTACCGAGTCTCCTTCAGAAAGGGAATATTGTCATCTGTTGGTGAGCTAAGTAAAGCAGAGAGCTGAGCATTAACATGGATAAATCTCAGTAAGCGAATGTTGAAAGGTAAAAGCCAATTTCAAAGGTCGTGTTTATGTCAGACTAAGGTACGACCCTGAGATTGCCCATGACAGGTATAGGGTGACACAGTAACGCCACCAAGGGTTGCAACCAGGATGGAGATAACACACAGAGAAGCTCTCCGTGGATGCTACCCCTGGGATGGAGTGTGGAGCCTGAAATCCTATAAAGCACATTCCGGTGAGACTTTATGTCTTGAAAAGAAAAAAGAAAAGAGTTGAAACCAATAAGGCAGACTATCTGTCTAACAGAACATCTGTTAAAGACAAGGGTAGACAGACACAAGTGTTTATTTTGGCACCCTTTTTTGTTTGCATACTTGAAATAATTTTTTTACAGGCCAAGAAAAATTTACTAAAAGCAAATTAACAACGTGTAGTAAATATAGTGGGTTCTCCAAAAAGATATAGTCAAGTCTTAATCTCTAATAGATATGATGGGACCTTATTTCAAAATAGGAACTTGGTGTCATAATTGGGTAAAGAATCATCATGGTAGTGTAGGATTTAGAGTTGGCCATAAACTCATTCTCTGACACTGCAAAGTGTGGAGACAACACAAAGGCACATAAGAAGGGACATGGGGTTTGTGGTTTTTTTCTCTAAAAATTGGAATCATATCCCAAATGACAATATGCTGTTATAAACAATATATCACACTCACTACATAGAGTGTGTTGGATTTGTAAGTCAGTATGACTGGATCTTAGGGTTTCTACCACTGCAGTGAAATACCCTGACCAAAAGGTAAGTTGTGGAGGAAAGGATTTAATTAGCTTATAATTCATCATCAAAGGAAGTCAGGACAGGAGCTCAAACAGGGCAGGAACCTGAAGGTAAGAGTTGCTGTAGGAGCCATGGAGGGGTGTTGCTTATTGGCTTGTTTCTTCTGGCTTCCTCAGCCTGCTTTCTTATAGAACTCAGGACCACCAGCTCAGGGACATCACCCACAATAGGATAGGTCCTCACCCATTGATCACTAACTAAGAAAACGCTTTATAGATTTGCCCATCCTGATCTTACGGAGGTATTTTCTCAATATTTTCCACCCTGTAGATGATTATAGTTTGTAGCAAGTTGACAACTAAAAGAAGGGACATGGAGATAATACAGAAGAGGCAGGGTGACACTCCCACAAGGCAAGAAAATGCCAAGAGCCACAGCACTAGAGGAGGCAAAGTGAGCCTCTTGCTGGGAGCATCCAGGAGGAACACAGTTGTGCTGCCATGTTGATTTCAGTCTTCTGAACCCCAGGATCATGAGGTGAAGGCTTCAGTTCATGTCACTCAGCTGGCAGGGTTTGCTATATCAGGTTGTGATAGTTAAACTCAATGGACGGTTATATCAGTTACTTTCTCACTGTTGTGACCTGGCAGGAATCAATCTGAGGGAGGGTTTCTTCTGGCTTACTGTGTTCCGGGGGATCATTCCATAATGGTGGGGAATGGTGGGCAGCTGCAGGAGATCAGTTGCTCACATTACATTTGCAATCAGTGACAGCAAACTGAAAGTGGGCATGTACTGTGGCACCTCTAGGCCTACCCTGACTTTCTCCAGTGAGGCCCCACACATTAAAAAGGTTTGACTACCTTTCCAAACAGCCCTACCAGGAGAGACCAATGTTCAAGCACACGGTGGAAAGATGGGCACTTCATATCATACCATAGTGAGGTCTGGAAACAGAGGCAACACATTCTTGGGTGGTAAGGGTGGGGGGACCTGACTTCAGAATTGTGGCATTTGTTGGCAGGAATAACCGGCAAGCTGGAAATAGACTGGCTACATGGAACCACTTCCATCATAGAACAGGCAGTGTTTTGTCCTTATGAGAAACTAGACTTATTCTGCTAACAGATTTGACTTTCTGACGTGTAATGCTTCTGCCCAAACTATCATTCATGGAATTACAGTGTGATATCCACCATTTTGGTATTCTATACAACATTCTTTCTGATCAAAGAACCCACTTCACAGGTAAAAAATGTGGCAGTTGGTTCAAGTTCATGAAATTTACCAGTCACAGGTCATACTATGCACTCCTCCCTTCCCCCAGCATTCTGAGGCATATGGCTTGATAAAATACTGCACTTGTCTTTTAAAGACACAGTTTCAGCACCTTGGTGGCAGTTGCCTAGAGTTGGGGATGTTTTTCGGAAGGTTGTATGTGCTCTGAGATGGGGTCTAATGCACAGTATATTTTTCCATAGCCAGGTATTTTGTCACTTTAACTATGAAGATGTACATAACTGTCTACTCACCAAGACTGGGCATTGATGATGGGCCATAGAAGCAATTTCCCTAAGTCTAGCTAAGGGAACCAGTGTATGTATCAGAGTTACTAACAAGAGCATGGGAGTTGGGTTGCTTTGACAGCAGGATGACTCAAAGGCAAAGGAGGTGGGAAGAGTAGTCTGGAGTCCAAGACATCCATCCGTAGGGCACCTCTTGGTGTTATCCTGTTCTGTGGCTAACATCAAGGGAAACTATATCATCTGAAAATAGAATGATAAATAGTCTAGACCCTTCAGGAATGAAGGTAGGGTCCCATCAGATGATGAACCAAGAACTGATCTGCTTGCTCAGAGTGAAAAGAATATGGGATGGATAGAAGGTTGTTATAAATGGCAGCTATGGCCACGTGACTAGCTACAGGAGGAAAAAGACTTGTAATTGTCATGAGTGTTTCTATCTATTTTGTTACAATTCTTTTTGTGCATATATTGAGTATATATCTGTGCTTTCCTTTTTTTTTAAACCCGTTCTTTTGTTAAAGGTTTATTTGTTTATATTATATATACACGAGTACATTGTAGCTGTCTTCAGACACACCAGAAGACAGCATTGGATCCCATTTCAGAGGATTGTGAGCCACCATGTGGTTGCTGGGAATTGGACTCAGGACCTTAGAAAGAGTAGTCAGTGCTCCTAACCACTGGGCCATCTCTCTAGCCCATATCTATGCTTTCTTTCCTTTCACTTTACCATGTAATATAACACCGATTGAGTTAGCATCAGTTTTTCAGTGTTACCACACTTAAGTCATGTTACATTGAAAGAGTAAACATTCCTCCAGGACTCTGGCATCTATGCTCGGAGGAAGAATTGGTATGTTCTTTTTCTGTTTGTTGGATAGTTATATCATGGTAGGTAGAATTATGACCTTGTTACTATCTCCATTTAGAAATTAAGCACAACATATATAGATGTGATCAGGTATGAGGTTGAAAAGAGATGGACATGTGCTGGTTAAGTCTGATTGTCAGCTTGATGGGTGGGATCTAGAATAACCTATGAGAGACACACATCTAGGTATGCCTGTAAGGGTGTTTCCAGAGAGGCTTAACTGGGGGAGAAGACCCACTGTCAAAGTGGAAAGGACTTTCAGTGGATGGTCTTGATATAGAGAGGTCCGAGGAAAAAGAAATGTGAGCTGCCTTCACTTCTTAAGCAAGGATGCCTACTGTTTCTGCTGCTGTCCTTTGCAGCCAGGGCCAAGGCCATCAGCCTCTGGCTTCTTTGGCCTGCACACCAATATGGACTCAACACAAGTGACCCTCCAGAGACCTTCCAGGTCTCCAGTGCCTGGCTGGCATGCTGTAAACTTTAACCCCTGTACCCCGTTAGACTTTGATTTTGCTGCAAGGTGAGTTTCTATTCCTGCCAAATATGTTCTGGGCTCAGACCAGTGAACCTCCTACAGAAAGCACGACACCAGGTGTCTTCTTCTCACTGTCTGTCTAAGCCAGCTTCAGTTGCCGTTGTCACTGCAGACTGGGCAGCTCAAGCAAGAGACAGTAAGTCTCAGAGTTCAGGAGGTTGACAGTCTGGACCAAGGCATCTACAGGCTTGGTTGCAGCTGAGGCCTTTTCCTTGGTTTGTAGATGTCCTACCTGTTTACTGCATTCTCACATCGTCTTCCTTTTGTGCATGCATGGCCCGTGTTTCATTATCCTTATTATGAGAGTATCAGTCACAAAGGCTATCTTAGTTAGGGTTAATATTTCTGTGATGAAACACCATGACCAAAAGCAAGTTGGGGAAGGAAAGGGCTTATTTAGATTACACGTCCTGAATTACACTCCACTGAGGGAAGCGAAGGCAGGAGTTCAAACCAGATGGCAAGCTGGAGGAAGGAGCTGATGCAGAGGCCATGGAGGAATGCTGCTTACTTGTGTGCTCCTCATGTCTTGCTCAGCCTGGTTTCTTATAGAACCCAGGACCACCAGCCCAGTGCATCACCCACAATGGGCTGGGTCCTCCCTTATCAATCATGAATTAAGAGAACGCTCTGCAGACTTGCCTTTAGCCTGATCTTAAGGAAACATTTTCTCACCTGAGGTTCTTTCCTCTCAGACAACTTTGGCTCGTGTCAGACTGACATAAAACTAACAAGGACACAGACTTGGGGCCCCACCCTTAAGACGTCATTTAGTCTTAATTATATTTCCCAAAGCTGTTCTCCAAATTCAATTACACTGGGAATTAAGACTTCAACATGGGGATGGGGGGTGGGGTGGGGTAACCGTCTTTCAGCTCTTCCTGGCAGTGGGTTGAGACTTTCTTGGAGGAGGGAAATGGAAGCTCTAGGGCAACAGTGCTGCCCTGCAGACATCTCTGTGCCAGCTCCTGTGCCCACCTCATGGGGCACCATCCATCCCCAGCAGACATAACAGCCTAGAGATGAGTGCAGGTAGGAATAGCCTTTCTTAGGCATCACAGGCCTCTTCTTTCCTCTTAGGCCTGTTCACTCCTGGCATCTTCTAACCAGCTAACCTCTCCCAGCCTGTCTCCCGTTCCCTGAAGATGTCCCTGTGTGCTTAGCTGATGGGGCCTGCAGTTGCCTATGCCATGGACTTCCTTGACTGTCCCTGGAAAAACCATCCCAGTCCACAGGGAGATAACAATATACAACTCCCTAAGGGAGCTGCTCTCCCAGGGCACAGCGCAGGAACCACATGGACAAGGGCACAGTGGTGGAACTGGAGGTTTGAGGAATAGCCGGTCCAAGGACACATTCTGCCAATCTTCACACAGTGTAGAGGATGTTGCTCCAACACACAGATCTGGGAAGGAGTGGCCTTGGAGCCGTGGAACATAGTTTAATAGAAGACCATCCCATTAAAGACCTGACGCTGACCCTGGTGTGTTATACAACCTTGTACATCTGCCCCCCCCCTCACTTTACCTCAGTTTCCCTACTTGCGCAATAAAAAGGATGACTCCCCATGGATGCTGAGATAAATGTCATAATCAGGCAGAAAAGTGTTTTAGACAGAAAGTGCCATAAAATAAACTCAAGGTGTTATTATTTTAAGGTACAAGATCAGAACTTATAAAACCAGGCATAAAAATGTCCTCTTGAATATATTTTCATTCTGTAGAAAATTAATGACTACATCTTGGGCTTGGATTTTCCATAGAGCTAGTCCTGGGTTGCTGGAATTGGAAGATCCCTTAGAGACACGTATTTCTACCCAAGTCTGTGGTCCCAAGAGAGAAAGGACTTGTTTGGTTACAAAGCAAATTAGGCTGAGTAGACCTTGTATTGCCCCCGCGCCCGCGCCATTTTAGTCTTCCTGCTTGTGAGAACGATAGGGTGGGTAGATGGCTTTGATTTGAGAGACAAGTCTGAGTAACACTGGGGCTTGAGACCTGCCTTAGCCTTTGGGCCTTAGCTCTCTGTACCTCTTACACCTCAGAGGAAAGTCTTCCTGTAACAGCTGACCTCAGCTCTTCAGTGCTACAGGCTGGCTATGACTGGAAACTGCGGCCGGTCCCGGTCCCCACCACTGGATGGATCCTGTACAGTATGGCTTGGTTTGCTCTGAGTGCAGGGGTAATTGCGATATATTGAGGTTTGGTATTGTAATAAAAATAGGGGCCATTACAGCTACCATTTATGTCATTAGTATTTAGTGGCGGTGTGCTGTGGCTTTTTTACTGCTCATAAAACTGTCGCTGCTTGCAGATATGTCAGGGTGCTGATATAAATTTAAAGGGCCGGAAATCCATAAGTCATAAAAACTAGATAGTAAATAGCAACAGAACAGGATGGACAAGAACTGTTGCATTAGGCATGCAAATGCTTATGGATTTGCATGTCTAGTGCTCTATTCGCATAATGAGAAGCACATTTACATTACAGATCAATTTGATTAACTAGGTCCTTGTAAATAAAGTCCACTCAGCCTACAAAGGGGGTGTTTGGGTCTCTGAGAAAGGATTGTTATAAGACCCAAAGGGCAAGCAGAGTAATTTTTCGTTTTTCTCCCTTCTGAAGGGTGTTGATTTAGTAGAGAAATCTCCAGAATCACAGGCAACGTCCAGATGGGAATGGATTTGGATGGGAATGGATTTGGATGGGAATGGATTTGATAGAGCAGTAATGGCTACCATGCACCAAGTTCTCCCTATAAACATTTAAACATATTAGCCCCCTTACTCCTTGCGTAGCTTTGCTATTCTTCTCCAGATGGAAAGCTAAGATATAGAGACAACAAGGGAACTTACCAAAGCCCAACCATTAAAGAGTGGGAGGGTCTGGGTGTGACCAGGTGGTCTGGTTCCGAATCCCAAATTGTTTCTATGACTGTTAACACTTGGTACATGTGCGTGGAAACAGTTTTTCTTAAGCATCTTCTACATGCCAGGCTAAGGATATAAAAAAAAGTAATATAAGCAAATTCTTTCTATTTTTAAAAGCTGACATCTAGCTAAGAAATTAAGAAGAAGACAAACATTTGTACATTGTATTCAGAAAGGCAATCCCTAGGAAAGGTGAGTGAACAAAGGGCTACTTGAAGAAGAGACCCTTAAACTGAGATTCATTCACAGGATATATGAGACTACTTGTTTAGGGAACAGCGGGCACAAAGCCATGTTACTGGTGTACCTTCTAAAAGATGTTGTCTTTCCACATGGGAGCATGGGGTACACAGGAACATGAGGCAGAGGGCAAGTGTCTGTTCCCAAGAATCTTAGCATATGGGAAGACTGGAAATACCAATTATCATCTGTTCTTTCACCCTTCTCCAAATAGACGAGGCAATAGGATTAACATCTCAAATGTCAGCTCCCTGTTACACATGCCTGGACCAGTCCTCTTTCAGATGCCTCTTGATTCTTCAGCCATTTCATAGATTCTTAAATTTCCAAGGCCACTGAGACTGGGCCTTTAATAGTGTAGAAGTTCTGCCACACCAGTAATCGCCTGCTGGGTCTCTTCCTTCCACTCCAGGCAGAAGGAGAGTATGAACACTCACTAGTGACACCCAGCTAAATGAGAAGTCTACAGAGCACCCAGAGTTCCATAGTGCATACTTCAGTGTGTATCTGTTTCATGGATTCTTCCTTTGGTAATAGCATCTATTAATAAATATTCTACTCACCCTGGTGTGTGTGTGTGTATGTGTGCATGCATGCATGCACATACACATATGTGTGTGTCTAAGCCAAAGGTTGATAACGGGTGTCTTCCTCCTTTGCTCTTCACTTTAGTTTTTTAGACACTGTCTCTCATTGAACCTGGATCTCATTGATTTGCTACTCTGGCTGGCCACTGAGCTCCAGAGACCCTATCTGTCTCTACCTGACTCTAGCACTGGTGTTACAGTTGTGCATTGTTGCTCCTAGCAACACAGGTGTTGGGGTTTCAAACACAGGCCCTCATGCTTGACAACAAACAGTTAACCTACTGAGCCATATCCCCATCCCTTGTATGGTGGTAGGCAAAATGTGGAAGATGCTGGGGGATTCTTGGTTGCTGATGTTCTCTGCACCACTCTAGGGAGCATAGGGGGGCATGGTTCCAATGGCAGGTTTGCTTCCCCTCTCTATCATTCCAGGCAGTATATTCCATGAAGCACACTCACCAGGGATCCCAGCATCCTGCCCAGCTTCTCTACTGCTTGGAGGCTGCTGGCTCCTTTCTTGACAGTGATGCTTGGGCCTTCACTGAGCATCTAGAAGTTGTTGTGTAGTCAACAGCAGGTGCCATGTGAGGACACTGGTCTCAAGGCTTCTGTGAGAGGTGGCATGAAGGCATATGGAAATGAGAAACAATGGCTGTCTTGAAATCTGTAGATAGTCACGGAGATATGGTAGCAATTTCACAGGTAGAGCTTGGTTGCACACATGGGAGAAGGCCTGCCACTGTCCATCTGAGGTCTTTCTGGTACCATTGTCAGTGCAGGTAAGATGAACTTTGCAATACTCTTGGCCAGTCTTGGTCCATAGAGAGAATCTCTATGTACTCTGTCAAAGCATCACCTGTCAATAAAAAGCTCTTGGCCTCTTAGCTTAGACAGGAATAGGAGGTGAGTGTTCCAGTAGGGAGAGAGGTTTCTGGGATAGTCAGACATAGGAAATTCATCCAAACTCTGAGGAGGCAGATGCATGAAACTGAGAAGAGGTAACCAGCCAGGTGGCACTCATAGACTAGAATGAACAGGTTAATTAAGTTATGAGCTAGTCAGGGAACAGGTCCAAGCTTATGGACTAGGCATCTATTCATATATAGCTAAGTCTCAGAGTCACTTTTTTCAGGAACTGGGGCATGAGTGGAAAAGCCCGTTTATACTGGTCAGTTAAAAATTACTTGAAAACTCCTTTCTAGGAAAGCTGAGTTTGGGGCCAAGAGCTCTAAGAAGCAGAGAGAACTCCTGCCCACCATCTGGGGACAGCAGAGCCCCATGGCTGCCAGCTTGCTTCCATGGGGTCTCTGACAGGTGGACTTTCTTCCCTGTGACAGGACACCGAGTCCCTGTTTTGCCTTTCCTTTTCTCCACTCTGGCCATTGACAATGCTTCTAGAATTGACTTGGAAACTACATTTTAGTCTGGAGGTGTTTTCTTGGATTCTCCAGTTTTAAACATGCTGAACATGTGCTCTAGTTTATAAGAAGGTCACTGCTTAGTGACATTTTATTAGTGCCTATTTTATTGTGCCTATTTGTGTCTTGTTGGATGTACATCGGTCTTTATGCACATGTCTCTGTAGAAACAGAGAGCTTATATGAGCACAACAGTGTGCAGATTTGTGTAGGTATGAGTGGGCACATGTATCTGTGTTTGCTAATTCCACTGCTATGCTCAGTCATACATACTTGTATGTGCTGGTGCATCAGTGCATGCACAGATCTGGAAATACCAGGACTGTTTAACCTGGTGTGTGTTATGATGTAAGAGCTGATGCTATAGTTTTCTTGTCAGACTTACAGAACTTCTAAGAAAAAAATGTCCCCACAGGAGGTGGCAGCTTGAGTACAGCTGGGCTGTAATCCCCTTATGTTACCCCAGGGCATTGTCCCAGGCATTTGCCCTGGCCCTGTATTTGGATGATGAAATGATCTTCAGGAAGGCATGGGGATGCTGGGGGCTGTAGCTGGAGAAATTAGGCCCCAGGTCTTTTTTCTCTGAAGTTCCTTTTCTCCAACTTTAACCCAGGAACTCAGAACAAAGGGGAGAGCACTGCAAGTCCCCACTGAGCTAAGTTTCATGCATGTGAACTCAAGATCTTCTCCATAGCTCTAGGGGGATCATCAGTCCTAATTTCTAGATAGAAGCATGAAGACAGTACTTTTAAGCAACTTGCCAGCATTGGCTTCAAATGCTAGCCTTCTGTACATCAAGTTTTGGGATGAGCCACATAGCCTGGAGAGTTCTTATTTCCAGTGACCAGAGGTGAGTCTTAGCCAGAGGGCTGGCTCAGGGAAGGCTAGCCCAGCAAAGGCTAACCAAGGGAAGGTTTGGGCTCCACCATTCTCCTCTTCTCTTCATTCTTCTCTTTGCTCTAAAGGGGTTTACAGTTCATCTGTCAGCATGCAGAGCACCCTAAAAGGGTCACTGCTGTGGTTGGAGCTTGCTCACCAGCGGTATATCAGCCCTCAGTTTAGCTTCAGAATTACATTTAGTGCTGATATGCTTTCTGCTTCCTATAGTGTTTCCATACTCAGCAGATTAATCAGCGCTGAGTGAGTGTATCTGCTAATGAGCTTGAGCACTGCATTTCCCTGGGGCAGAGTACAGGAGCTGAACATGCACTCTAAGTCCATGAAAGCCAACCTCTCCAGAGACACTGAAGGAATGGGCTGTCTCATATCTACACACATATCTACACATCATACACTACCAAGATGGTGTATTGGCCTTAAACTCAAGTTATGGGCTTCCAGATTTAGTGTTCTTCTCATCCTATCAACTTCTGCGTTTACAGTTAAATTATTATTATTATTATTATTATTATTATTATTATTATTATTATTATTAGGCAGTTCTGGGTATCGAACTCAGAACTTCATACACAGTCAGCAAGTATTCCACCACTGAGCTATTCTCCAAGCCCTGGTTTTACACTTAATTTCAAAGAAATATAAGGCCGTTGAATGGCTCAGGCATCGCTGGCTGCCAGCCATGAACATGGCTTGGCTTTACTTTGGGTCTCTGTCTGTGAGCAGAGGCAATTTCCTCAGTGTTAGGCAAAGAGTCAACCAGAATGGGTTCAGCATAACCATTTCCTTTCTCTCTCTTGGAGATTTTTCTGGTTTTATATTTTGAATATAAGCTTATTGAAATAAACTCAAATGAAACGACATACTAAGGCAGCCACTCCAACATTTGCCCTGCCCCACGTTCTGACACCTCAGTGCAGTTCTGTACAGTTCTGTGCAGTTCTGTGCAGTTCTGTGCAGTTCTGTGCAGTTCTGCGAAGCTGTTGGGGCTTCACTTTGGGTTTCCCATGTTCACCATCAATTACATTTTTGTGCACTTATCTCTAACAGACAGGAGAGAAATTAGGACAGAGTACAAACTAGAGAAAGTTTGCTTTCTCCCTCTTTGATGACACATGAATCATTTTCGCCTGCATTCTGAATGCCCCTCCTCATGACCTCTTGCTACCCCTCCTTTGGTCTTCTTTCTAAATGTTATACTTACAGATATTTACATGTCAACATGTATGCATTATAGGCTAGAAAAAACATATAAGGAAGAATATGTATTTTTTTCTCTCTCTCTGACCTTACTTAATATTACACATTCTAAGTCCATCCGTTTTTCTAAAAAAAAAAAGTATCTTCATTTTTTAGACCCTAATAATATTCCATTTATATCTGTGCCAGATCTTCATTATCTGTTCATCTGTTGATAGATATCTAGGTTTGTTCCATTTCCTTGTAATAATCAATGGAGCAACAGGAAGCATGAGTATGCAAATGTCTTTATGGTAAGAAATGGAATTCTTTCGGTATTTAGACAGGAGTGGAATAGCTGGGTCATATGGTAGTTCTGTTTTACCTTTTTAAAAAAGAGACTTTCTGAGTACATAAGAAAACCCTCAATATGAGATGTAATCTCTTGCATAAATCCAAGAGGACCCAGGGTGTCAGTCACTCAAGAACCAACAGGTTCTTTCAAAGGTAAGATACAGAAAAAGAAGAGAAAGGATAACTGCATTGCAGCATTTGGGCTAAATATTTGGTACAATTCCTTGACTAGGCAACTGTATTCGGAGGGCAAGTCTGAGATATGGGAAAGATGAAATGCAGGTAAGGTTTAGTCAGCACCTGTAGGCTGAGCTCTCAGTGCTTCCCACTGCCCACCAAGAGTCCAATAGCGACAGTCTTCAACACATTTTCAGCAAACCTGGCTTTGACATTACCTGGTTAGGGGTAGCCTGGGTTCATTTCACTGTTGGGTCTCCTTAAAATGCATGGCTGAATTAGCAAGCATCCACAGACCTAATCTTGGGGAGGGGACACTGGGGGAGTTCTTGCAACACAGCCTTTCCTAATGAGGTCCCCGCATTCCTATCAGGCTTTAAAGGGCTCAAGGACACCAGATGGCTCACTTCACAACCACTCCCAAGGTTTTTCCATCTTCCAGAAACTCACGAGCTGCTTAAAATGAATTTCCAAATGTGTGGTTAGGCTCGATTTACGTCTGGGTTGCTGCATATTAAATGCTGATTATTAAAAGCATTTGCATGGTGCTTTACAGCGATAGATTATGTATCTGTTACCTAAGTCTCAGTGAAGGCTTTATTAATTCATTATTATTTTATCAACATACAATAAACTGTTCTATTAAATCTAAATTAGACAGATATTTGGGGAGGGATCATCTGAAAGGACCTCAGCCGAGACTATCCCCAGGGAAGGACTTAATGAAGTTTCAAACAGATAATAACCCTTAGTTCATAAATAAACCATGGGTATTTAAAGACCCGCAAAATACTAAAATAAGACATTGAGGCTCTGTAAGGGAGGTGTGCAAAAGCTCTCATGGTATGGCCTCATATAGCTCACCCCATACCCCACAACTGTAGACGATATTTATGGGCTATCTGAGAATATGTGGCTTCTTCCAGATGAACTCTGACCTGATCCCCAAATGCCTAAGGAAATGAACAGACAAGCGGCCCTGAAAAAAATCTTTCCCTCTTGTCAGATAATCCAGTTTTGACTTCTGGGTGTTCTGGTGGGGATGAGCCTGGAAGAGAGATATTCTACTGAGGTGTGAGAGATCCTGTTGGCGAGTTTTATTTTTGATGGTTAATCCTGTCAGTGCTACTGATTTGACAGATGTCTCAGAGATTAGTAGAGCACACGCCTGGGTGTGTCTGTGAGGGTGTTTCCATGTAGGATAGCACTTGAGGGGAGGACTTAGCCTGAGACTCGCCCTGAAAGTGAACAGCACTGTCCAGTAGGCCTGAGGCTGAGATAGAATGAAGGGGAGGACCAAGCCAGAGGACTGGACATTCTAAGCAAGAGTGCCAGTGGCTGCTTCTATTACCTGTGGATATCAGCTTCTTCCGACCCCTACATGAACTCAATACCAGTGGCCATCCTGGGAGCTTCTAGGCCTTGGCTTCAGGCCAGGATGTGCCATTGGGCCCAGTTTTTTTCCTGAGCTTTTCAGATTCTTGGACTGAGTGGTTATTAGACTTTCTAGTATGCAGGTGGTCATCATTGGACTGCCTAGACACCAATTAAGATAGCCCAAAAGCTCCCCATTTATAATTATGTATATATGTACACACACACACACACACACACACACAAACTGCTACATCATGTGCAAGCTCCAGTGACAAATGAAATGCAAGGCCCCTCTAAGTGCAACATCCAGTGGGATTATATAGGTTGGGGCAGAAAATAGGCAGGCCCCAGGGACTGGGGATGGAGTATGGTATTCTGGAGAGGTATTTCAGGAAGAAGAGTAAGGCTTTGAGGGAAAGTCTGAAAAGGTCACAGAGCCAGGCTAATGGGACAGGCTGTCCAGGGCAGAGGGTACTGACCTACAATCTCATGCACATTGGTGGGTAGGCCAAGGGAGGATGGTCTCATTGGGCAGGTTTCTTCTGCCCATGGCTGAGATCTCTGCTTCCAAAGCTGTCCAGTTTGGGGTGCCAGTTTGGGGTGCCAGTTTGGGGTGCCAGTTTGGGGTGCCAGTTTGGGGTGCCAGTTTGGGGTGCCAGTTTGGGGTGCCAGTTTGGGGTGCCAGTTTGGGGTGCCAGTTTGGGGTGCCACCGAGAGTCATCACTGGCTTTTCTTCTTTTCTTTTCAGCGTGAGACCTCGGTGAATATGTATTTCCTGGATGATGATGGACCGCAAGGGAGTTGAACTTTCCTTAACTTGGCTTCCCATGGAAGAAGAGGCTGAGACGTCAAGTTGTGTGTAAATGGTTTAATTATGGGTGACCACGTATGCAGAATGAGGAAGCAGAAAAAAGCTGAGAGAAAGAAAAACGTTGGCCAAACAGGAGAGGAACCTGGGGTTCCTCTTAGAAACTTGCAAACTCCATCATAGGGCTGTTGCCCAGAGGCTCAGCATTATCCCCCAGAGCATATACAGGGGACACCCTTGTGAGTATTGTCTGGATACATTTTGGCTTGTACCAAAATGTGAAGAGCAATGCACACTTGATATGATGCTTGGACAGAAGGAGATGGAGACATGCTGAAACACCCTTTACATGAGATACTGGTTGTCCCTGAGGTGTCCTATAGCTGATGTAGAACTGAGTGAACCTATAGCATATGACACTGGACACTAAAATATTTGTAATGGATGGACAGAGAAGCATGTAGAATTTTCCATGGTATCACTAACACAGGTCTTGGTCTGTATGAACACAAAGATGGTTGGAGATGTTCGGGAGAAATAGTGGGCTGTTTCCAGTTCTGTCTGGGAGGGGGGGAGGAATATGTCCTAGATTAGGACAAACTAAAATATAAGAGCAAAAAGCACCTTGGAGGGTGCACAGGCTCTTGTATCATCTTTCTCTCTGTGTCACACTCTTGGAAGTTTACTCCTGATTTCTTTGTGTGGGGATGCCATTTTAATGGCACCTTCAATGGGAATGATAGCTTAGGCACATGGATTTCTGGCATCATGGGTGGAGGAAAAGAGGCACACGGCTCTGGAGGTCAAATGAGCATCTGTCTTAAGTTTGTGAGCTTTGGGGAGGGTCAGCTCTGGCTTTGAGTTCTGGGTTCTGCCTCTTGTCAGTTATGGGATCTTGGGTAGCTCATCTAGACAGGCAGAGATGAACTAAGCAGCCACCGAGCATTGTTTCTTTTGTGGGTCTGCAGAGCAGCCATGAAACCTCCAGGCTAGAGAAGGAGACCGATGATGAAGGAAGGGAGACAGAAGGCTGAAATGAGTTGTGACATGATCATTAAAGGTGGCTCATGTAGAGAGATCATGAGTGAGACTGCAATAAAATGTGAGGCTAGGGTATCAAGTTGTGGTTTCTGAGGTTGGGGGAAAGAAAGAAAGCTATTGTGGGAAGGGTAGGGTTGGGTGAAGTCCAGGAGCAGAAGCATCATGGAGCAAGACCATGGACAATGAAAGCTGACCAGCCATGGCGAGGGTGGAGAAGGGCTATGAGATGCCAAGTGCACAAGAACAGGGTGTGCTGGTTAGCGGAACCCAACAAAAGGAGAGGCTTCTGAGCTTACATTAGCAAGAAGGGAAATGGCCAAAGCATTTTGAAAGTAGAGAATGTGATCAGATTTATTGACACTGTAAAGTGATTACCTTGGAAGATGTCTAATAGTCACGGGGAGATCATGGCCCTAAGAGGATTCTGTGGGAGCTGAGGGTGTACTTAGGCGGCAGAGCACCTTGTTGCTGTATTTCAGGTGACCCTGCTAATGGCTAGCAGGGTTAGGGAGATAGATGGGCTTAAGGTATATCTGGGAAGTAGAGTAATGTAGTCTGGAAAGTCAGCTGGACATTGAGGTGGAGAGAAAAGGAGAAGGGTGGCATCCCAGAGAGACAGATGTCATTTCTTGAGATAGGTTAAAAGTGAGGTTAGAGCAGGGTCGAGGGAGGTGTGTACCTGTGGAGATGAAACAGGTGGGTGTGGGCTTGGGAGACCTACATGGTACACATCAGGAGATGGCACATAGACAGTAGCTGGAGTCTAATCTTGGGAGCTGCTGGCATAGAGGTAGCGTTGGAAAGCATGGGAAGCAGTGGCCTGTTAGAGGAGACAAGGTCCAGCTGCAGAGTCCATGGGAGCTGGAAGATGGGCCCCTTCGAGGTTTGCTTGAAACTCAGTGAGAGGCTGGCCTCACAGGATAGTTACTGCGCAGTTTCTGCTCAGCCCCAACACCAGGCTCATTGCTTCCCAAGTCCCCATTTCTGAGAAACATGATGCACTGGGCTGTAACCAAGGACTGTCAGAAGCAAGATGGGCGTGGACCATTGAGTCATTCTTAAGGCAGGCCACACTGATTCATCTTCCCTTCAGTGCGTGGCCTTGGTGTCAGGAACTGAGAGGCCCACACAGAAAGCGACCATAAGCCCATTTGATGCTGGGACAACAAAAGGCCTTGGTTGCTAGGAAGGAGGCATTGGAGAGGCCACACATAGGCTGTTTACCAGGAAGGATTAAATGTATATTGAAATATGAATCATTGGAGGCCCTTTAAGGACTGCCGCCTGGCGTATGGAAAGCACATTTATCCTCCAGTAGAAAATGGCAGCAGGCATCAATTATTAGGGGACACGGCATGATACAGGTCCAGGTCTGGTAGGTCTGGTACCAGGCTTTGTTCTGTATGTTATGTTTTTGTTGTACAATAACAGTTCTGCATAGTGTCTGCAAATCAAGTGTTCAACACACACACACACACACACACACACACACACACACACACACACACCAGTTGTTTATTTATAGATAGCTTAGAGTTTCCTTTGACCTCTGAGAGAGGATTTAGAGCCACACACTGCTTTTGCCAAGCGCCCTAGAATGTTTCTACAACTGAAGACAGCATCAGTTAGACTACAGTATTCCCTTAGTCTGAAGCCTTTGTCCTGCACCCTAAATCCAGGAGTTCAGTTTTAAACCCCCAATGGAATGCTATTTGGAGAGAAAGGCTTGGGGTACAATGGAGACAATTGTCCTGCTGGCGTGGGGTGTAACTAGTGGTATTAGTGGTCTTTAAGATCAGAGGCGGACATTGACATTAGCGTACAGAGAAAAGGCCACATTGTAGACATGGCAAGGGAGGAGTCTTTGTGCTACCAAGGGGAGCCCTGAGTAGAGATGTAATTGGCTGACACCTTGACCTGGGGCTTCCAGCCTCCCAGACCTTGAGGATAAGTCCCTATTGGTTAAGTCACACTGTCTATAGAATTTTGTTATGGAGCTGAGTAGAGTGTGTAAGTCCCAACTCCATGTTCACTGCACCTTCAGGACCTTGGGAACATAGGTGCAAATCTCAGATCAATGCTAGGGATGGGCATAAGCACCAGGAGGGTACATGGAATTAAGGTATGGTCTGCGATCTCCTCCTTCCAGTCCTTTATTTTGTCTCCATGGTGTTTATGGTGCCAAATATATGTAGTTTTCTGA
Source organism: Mus minutoides (assembly GCA_902729485.2). NCBI lineage: Eukaryota > Metazoa > Chordata > Mammalia > Rodentia > Muridae > Mus > Mus minutoides. The sequence goes on from LR750123.1 coordinate 22,115, forward strand.
CCAAATATCCAGTTGCCTATCTAAGGAAACTTGGGTGTGACCATTTGACTCACTCAGCATTTATCCAATTCACTTGAAAAAATTCGTTTTTAATTTTAGTATGAATCAGTCATCTCTGAACCACTCAACTATTGTTGAACACCTACTGCGTGCCCTGGAGTCCTGTATCATGTGCACACTAGAGCACTCTCCACTCTCCTGGCATCTGGTTTCACATCAGCCTCTGGGGCTCCTGTGACCCTCCGTGTTTATTTCTTGTCACACAAATTTAGTAGTCTGAAACAATGTAGATTTACACCCTTCACAGGTTAGCCAAGGCTCAGCCTTGGCTTCTCCAGGTTAAATGAAAGAGTCATCAGCGTGAGCTCCTCCCTGGAGGTTCCAGTGGAAGCTGTTCCTGCATCTTCCTGGTCCTGTAGGTCACTTTCTCTCTTTAGCTCCAAGACTGATTATCCTTTATCACAACCGCAATCAGATCACATTCTGACTTCTCTCTATTCACAGCACCCTGGGACTGCCAGGGAAGGGTCTCAGCCTATAAGAATTTGTGTTTAGATGCGGTCCTTGTGGATAATCTCCCCTTTTCCAAGGGCTCCATGTGAATCACATCCACATGATCTCTTTTGTCATGTGAAGAAATGTAGGTGCCAGGGTTGATATCTGTGCCTTTTTTCCTGGGTAGCCCTGCCTGTCACTGTCCCTCGCTGGTCCCTAAGCTGGACCGGCACCTGATGGAGTCAGAGCATCTGTCACTGGGCTTTGGCACGAGTGCAGGCGAACTTTATGTCCTAAGCTAAGAACAGCAATAATCGTGAGCTCAGTTTCAGTGCAGTGGACGGGGGCTCTCCAGTCAATCAGATTAGAGTTCAATCAGTTCATTTTAATCACTCCTCTGGAGAGAAGTGAAACCCTGTGTTGAGGAATACGCAGCAGTTTTATTGATGACAAGTTTAATTGTTTCATTTTTTTCCTTACCGTCTACAACACAGCCGACTTTTAATCAGTGGGAGCTGAAGTTCTAATGAAGTAAAGTCCACTTTTCTGCAGTTCACAACTAGCTGGAAATAATTGGGCTGAGACTCCCATCCAGACTCTGCAGAGCCGCTGGCATCTTCCTGAAAACTGGCCTTAATTGCTTTGCTGATGTTGTTAAATAGTCCTGAGGGGTTGGAAGTAGTAATGCTGCCCACATATGCTGGGGAAACAATACCCCAAAATGTCTTCAAAGGGTCCTCAAAGTCTGTCCAGTAGTGGGGAAGGCAAAATAAAATGGAGGATGTTTTCTGCTGGCAGGGCCTTGGGGGAGCATGGGGAACTGTAACATAAACGCTGTGGTTGGAGCGGGACAGCACCAACATCAACATCAACATCAACTATGCCTTCCCGTCCTTTGAAAGCTGAGCGAGATCAAGAGCAGATGTTAGTGTGCTGACACTTGTGTGCCTACCTCTGAGGGGAGGTTTTAAGGACTGTCAAGTCTTTAGGGGCAGGTGGCTGGCTCTCATCTCCAACAAGAAGTCATGAGGGTAGACCTGAAAGATTTGAATACATGCACATCAGCCCTGAGAGGATGCTGAGACTGGCCAGTGGGTTTGGAAGAGTCTAGAAGGCTTAGAAGGAACAGAGATTTCATCTTTTATTTTCTCCTATACCCATGGAGCGTTTGCATCATGTCTTGGGAATAAGGCTAATATTAGTACTCAGTGGCAATCTGGAGTAACCGGCTGGGGCTCGCTCGCTTATTGTACAGATACTTGGACGAAGTACTTCAAGAGTGTTTTGTTATTCCTCATAAGACCCAATAAATTAGCTGCTATTATTATCCCTCATTACACATAAAGAAAACAAGTCAATAAGCAGGAGAATTCTTGCTTGTGGTAAGAGCTGCCAAGACAATTCAGCAGCGAGCATGCTGGAGGTGTGGGTGGTCAGGCAAGCCTCTGAGAGAAGGGGTGAGATCTGAATCATTTTCAGGAGCCAATCAGGCAGGTGTCTTAGGGGGAAGGTAGCAAATGATTAAGACATTAAGGCAGGAGGGAGCTCAGCTTGAGCAAGAAGCAGGGCAGTGAGGCTGCACATGGTAAATTAAAGGAGCCATGTAGGACTTTATGACTGCATGTGTCTTCCACCCTGACACTTAGGAGGTTGGAATCTAAGCCCTGATATGGTGCGGTGCTGTTAGTAGGTGGGGTCTTTAGGAGGCGATAAGGCCTTGAGGGTGGCCTTGTAAAGGATACCTGAGGAGTATTCTTCTAACAGGAGAGGATGTCTACAATGACCATTTATAAGGAACAAACCCCACCATATGGTAACTTTAGATCCCACAGCCCCTAGAACTAATTGTAAGACATAAATTTTTATTGTAGCTACCTGGTCTATGTCATCATGTTACAACAGCAGAAGCAGGCCAAGGGAAGACTTAAGGACAGAGGGAGAGAAAGGCCTTTCTGTAGGATGGGAAGGAGGAGGCTGGAGAGCTGGGACCACCCTCTCATTGCAACAGGATCCACCCCAGGGTTGTAAATGATGACCTTGGATTTACTTTCATGAATGGTTTTTGGGGAGGGGTGAGTTAAGAAGTGAATTTTAGAAACTGGGAGCTAGACTAGGAGGTTCCCACTGTAGACGTACTGGGGTCTCAGTAAACAGTAGATGGCTGTAGTGAGGATTGCCATTCAGAAAGGAGCTAGAACCTGTGGGGAGAGACAGTTAAATTTATAAGTAGGAAGAAATGTCTTGGCCAGTCATGTCTGGATTGTCGTGTTCTTTAGTGTAGAGAGGAGGACTGGCAGCCTGTGAGACAGTGACGGTGAGCACTGCGGCACAATGGTGGGAACCACAGCCAAGAGGGGGCCTTGAATGAATGAGCCTGGAAACCAGTATGTCCTCAGAGCCTCATCCTGGATTTGCCCGAGCAACTTCCTAACCTGTGTGGACATCCTGCTCAGACTGCATTGCTGATCTCTCTGAGTGAGAAAGAAGAGAGCTCTGTGAAGGTCGTGTGAGACAGGAGTGTGTCTTATATGTTTGTGGCACGAGGGCACATGCATTTGTACAGCGTACAAATAGTTTCCTAGTCTGCCTCTTCCAAGAGAGTGGAGTAGGGTTCGGTGTCTTTATCGAAAACTCTGTAAAGACGAGTAACACATAATTCTCCTTTTAATTTTATGTTGTTCTTGTGACATCCACCTTCTTTTTGTCTCAGTGTCTTTCTTACTGTTAGAGGACCGTAACCAAAGTTCCGGTGTTTTGTCATTAGAATGGCAGTGTGGAGAGATTCTTCTCGTAAAACTGGGTGTCAGAAAGTGCGCTTCATTTAAGCAAATCAATATCTTTAATTTTGGCCTGTAGCTCTGGATTTAGAGCTGGATTTCCAGGGAAACGAAGAAAGAGTCAAGCCTCATAATTCTGCCCAGCGTCCATGAAAAGGAAGAAAAAAAGAGCAGAAAGGACGAAATGCTCCTTTTAGAGACAATTTGACATTCTGTTGCTTCTTGGAAGAGATCATTGGGTATGGAAAAAATAAAAGGAGAGGATTCTTGAGGGTGATTATGACTATTGTGAGTGGTGACATCTGAGAAAGAAGAAGAAGCAGGGAACGGGGAGACATGGATGCTTGTGTGCATGTAGGGGTGGGTGGTTAGACACCGGGCAGGTAGCACAGGGCAAGCAAAGGCTCCCAGCCTTGTGTAGGCTTGATTTGTTGGGAGAGGAGTTGAGTGTGGCTGATGTGGTGGGTTGAAGAGTGGAAGGTGAGGTTAGAGGTGAGAGAGCCTGGGCTCATAGGGCTTTGCGGATCACTTCAAGTACGTTCGTTTCCATTCTGAGTGAAATTGAAAGCTCCCAGAGGAGTCCGAGCCACTCTGCCGATGCGCCTCTCTCTGATCTGTGGTGGGGGAACCTGAAGGAAGCAAGACAAGAAGAATTAGAGGGGTCATTACAATTCCTGGCAGAGGTTCTGAGGACTGGAGTGACTCCAAAAGAATTGGAAACCCAATAGGTTGGATGTAGACCCTAAGAGAAATAATAGAATTATTGATGATTCCAAATTTAAAGTTGTTAAAAGAATAGAATAGCCACTACTGATGATGCAGGAGAGTGAGGTGTGGGTAGTAGAGGGCAGAGGTGCAGAATGCAGTAAGTGTGAGCTGTCTTATACATTCAGAAGATGCGGTAAAGGCAGTTAGATGTGGGTCTGAGCTCAGCATGGATGTCCAGGCGGAGATCCAGCTCTTGGAGACATCACCACCAGGATAATGAGCAGTATGGGATCAGATGAAGGCACAAGGGCACACATTAAAGAGGCTGGCTTGAAAACTGGGTGTACAACCCTCCAGCTTTGGAGCTTGGTGGCAGTGATTATGGCAAGTTAGGCAGTGGAATATGAGAGAACAAACGATTGGAGGGAAATGTTGTTCAGAGCTTTTTTACATTTCTGTGTTTCAAGTGTTTTTCAGGGCACTAAAACTAGGGCTACATCCATCCATCCATCCATCCATCCATCCATCCATCCATCCATCCATCCAACCATCCAACATGCCTCTCCTGCATGACATGAAAGAATGCTTAGAATCGTACAAAAAAAAATCATGAAGCCGGGTGTGGTGGTGCACACCTTTAATCCCAGCACTCGGGAGGCAGAGGCAGGTGGATTTCTGAGTTCGAGGCCAGCCTGGTCTACAAAGTGAGTTCCAGGACAGCCAGGGCTATACAGAAAAACTTTAAAAAAAATCACGAATTTACTATAAGTTACTCAAGTACACATCTGATTTCCTTGGCCTCAGTTCCCCTGTTAATCAAGATGGGATTACCCTATGAGATAAAGAGGATACCTCTCCTATAATATTCTGTGATCTCTAAGGACCTTGAAACAAACTTGGGGTTCTTCGTGTTACCCCTCTGATGGGAAGGCTTGCTCTTGGCCTCCTGCAGCCTTATGTACTCCGGAGCACACAGGGAGGCACACTTACAAACCCTTGTCTTTGGGTCTCAGATTCGTCTTTCTCCAATTCTTTGAGCTTCCCTTTGCTCCGAGGATGACTTTGCCTCTCTGAGGTAGTGACATTCAGATGCTGGAAGGATGCTGAGGAGGCAGTTTGGGGATCAGAGTGTCACATTGTCCGGGGGTGGGGGTAGGGGTGGGGTTGGAGTGTGAGCGGTTCTCACTGGGACCACTTGTGAATGGATGCTTGCCAGTTGGCCCAGCTCTGCTTCTGATATTATTATTTTAGGGACAAGAAAAAGCCAGCAGGTTTAAAAAAATATGGATCTCAGAAGTCTTCTTTGTCATCAGTCAAGTTACGACAGCTCTTATCCATATGCATGATGTGACATCAAGTTGCCTTTTATTTTGACCTCCTAGGTGTCTCTTTTGAAAGAAATAATCTGGACCGTTCACAAATATAGATCAAAGACCCTTTTGCCTACTCTGTCTCAAATATCTGACTGGGCTTTAAGGTTTAGACCTTGGAATTAGGGGTCACTCTTGGGACACCCATCTTTCCAGCTTCACCCCATCAAAGGATTGTCATATCTATACATTATCTGTCCCCTGTCCCTCAAGTCATGTTACTCATTGTTGATAAAAAAAATCCTTAAAATAAATGACTACACCCAGCACCTGGGTAGAAAAATCTTAGCCCTGGGTCACCTTGGGGGCTGTAGCTGCTGGTAATGGGTTAGAATTTGGCATGGGCCAGGAAAGGCATGCCTAAGTGTTGGCTTGTTGGCTCCCAGGCAGAACCTGGGCCTCTGGCCATGAGCATCTTTATTTATGATCTTACTTTCAACCTCCCTCGGGCAAGGCAGTTGTCATAATAGAGTAGGTACAATTTATTTTGGTCTTGGCAAAGGAATGTCCCCCTCTCCCAAGCTTTCGTCTTCTTTCTCTCTCTTCCTCTGACATTATTTGTCAAATGATCTGAAGGTAATTTTTAATACCTTTACATTACACAGAAGCAAAGTTGTGCTGGGTTATAAATGATTAAATATCTTCTAGTCATCCACCTGCACAGTCTGTAACAAATTATCCCAAAAGGAGATTAATTCCTTTATGATTTCGAATATGAAGCTGACAAGAGCATGCCCTGGAGCCTCCAGAACTTCAGGGTTGCACTAAAATCCTCTCAGAGATCTGCAAAATGTTGGTTTTATGGAAAGGGTTGGACTCTCTTCTTCAAAGATCATTTAGCAGGGATGTAATGGGGGGTCCTCCTGGGATGCTGGCCCTGTGTATGGCACTATGGGGCTGGGTGGTCAGGAAGATGCCCATGAGAGGCCGGAGAGAAATGCAGGTTGTCAGGTCCTCCCAGACCTACTGAGTCACGGTGTCTATGAGTGGAGCCTAACAGCAGGCAGTTATTTTTACTTAAATTTTAAAGACATTTTAATTAGCATACACATATATTAATCACACAAAATAATGTGTCTGAAAGTGAGATTTTCATGTGTTTACAATACACTTTACTCACCTCCACCTTCTTATTACCGGTCCTGTTTTCACTGCCTGCTGGTCCGATCCTTTCTTCTTTCTCTTCTACTTTCATGTCTTTAGAAATAAAATCTAAGATTCCACTGTAAGACAACATGTAATTTTTATCTTTCTGGATCTGGCTTATTCTGGTTAATGTGATGACTCTATCAATTTCCTGCAAATGACATGTTTTTGTTCCGTATGGCTAAGCGAAAGTCCACATTGTCTTTATTTAAAGAATAGCCATTGTGAAAGAACTCCCCAGGCAGTTCTGATGCAGCCACCCCACAGGACAGACTTTAGAATCTGTGCTGTGGACAATGTCAGAGAGGCTGGCCCTTGAGCAAAGGGCCGAACAGTCCCAACAGTCCTGGGATTTACTAGGATGCTTCATCTCATCTTGACACCTGTTAGATAAAGCCATGCTCCCTGCAGCTTCGAAGGTTAGACCTTCAGACCCGTGAAGAAAAAAGCAAGTCCAGTCTCTGCCCCATGCACACAAAGCGAAATATTTGGTTCTACCCAGTACTAGGTTCCTTGACATGTAGTCTGTGCCAGGCTAAGTCAACTGGTATGGAACATGTCTGTGGCCAGGAAAACCAAAAGAAGTCAGAAAGACCCTTTGGTTCAGAGGATCTCTTTGTAGTCCCTCTTTCTCCTATAGACCCTTCATCATGCTGACCATGGTGGCAATCTTTTACTGTATTATTTTTAGTACAGGACCTCCGTGGGTTTTTGAAGGCCAGCCACCCCCTTCTCTGTTGAAGTCCCCATCAAATTATCTCTGATATTATGCTCTGTCCCACCTTATTGCTCTTTCACTTTTAAGACCTAACCAGAGCCCTCTCCACTCTGTGGTCAAGAGGCCCCCATCTCTTAATAAAACTCATCCTAAAGGGTGATCAGTCTCTGCTTCCTTCTCCACAAGACAGTCTGCCATGCTGACTGGCATTTAATTTATAACGATATCCATATCTGGATTTGGAGAAGTGCTTATTTTTTTTATTTGGAATGTGCTTATTTTTACAGAGTTATAAAACTGTATTTTGAAAGCACAGCATTATAAACAGGTCTCCAATAGCTTTGGAAATAAGATCAACAAATAAGACCTCATGAAATGAAAAGGTTTCTGCTCGGCAATGGATTCTGTCAACAGAAGAGGCAGCCCATAGAATGGGGAAAGTGTTTGCCAACTTTGTAACTGACAGAGGATTGATATCTAGAATATACAAAGAACTGAATAAAGTAAACAACATGAAAACAGCCCACTTAAAAATGGTCTTTGGGGGTTGGCAAGCTGGATCAGTAGTTGGAGGTGTTTGCAAAACCAAGCCTGATGATCCAAGTTCTAGCCTTGCAACCTGCATAGGAGAAGGAAAGAACTGACTTCTGCAAGTGTGTCACGACATGCATGTGTTCATACACAGACACACATAATAAATAAATTGAAAATATTAAAAACAGGCTATAGGGCAGTACCAGTTTGTCTTAGTCAGGGTTTGTATTCCTGCACAAAATGCCATGATCAAGAAGCAAGTTGGGGAGAATAGGGTTTATTCAGCTTACAGTTCCACATTGCTGTTTAGCACCAAAGAAAGTCAGGGCAGAAATTCACACAGGGCAGGAACTTGGAGGCAGGAGCTGATGCAGAGGCCATGGATGGGGACTGCTTACTGGATTTCTTCCCCTGGCTTGCTCAGCTTGCCTTTTTATAGAACCCAGGACTGATAGCCCAGGGCTGGCACCACCCATGGTGGGCCCTCCCCCCTTGATCACTAATTGAGAAAATGCCTTACAGGTGGATCTCATGGAGGCATTTCCTCAAGGGAGGCTCCTTTCTCTGTGATAACTCCAGCTTGTGTCAAGTTGACACACAAAACCAGCCAGTACTCAGCAAAGAGTTCTCAAAAGAAGAAATGCAATGGCTAATAAATATTTTAGAATCTATTCCACATCATTAACCATCAGGGAAATATAAATTAAAGCTACTCTGGGGTTCTGTCTTACCCAGGTCCGAATGGCTAGTATTAGATAACAAATTGGTGAGCAAGGAGATAGGGACAGAGCAGTGTGAACCATACAACTACAATGCAAACCACAGTGTGGAATTCTCAATAGATAGAGACAGAACCACTGTATGACCCATCTGGGCCAGGGCACTTGCCCCAAATATTCTACACATTCAACACCTTCATTGCAGCTCGATTCATAACAGCTAGGAAATGGAGTCAGCCTAGATATCCATCAACTGGTAGTAAAAATGTGGCACACAATATGATTCTATTTATCAGTAGAGAAGAATAAAATTATGGGGCTGAGCAACTCAGAGCACATATCATCCTCATAGAAGACCTGGGTTGAGTGCCCAGCACCAATATTAGGTGGCTCAAAACTGCCTGCAACTACAGGTCCAGGGGACCCAGTGCTCTCTGTCCTCTGTCCTCTGTGGACACCTCTACTCACATGTGCATGCCCACACATGGAGACACACATATACACATAATTAAAAATTAAAAAAAATAGACGTAAAAATTTGCAATAAAATGGATGGAACTGGAAAATTGTGTGCTTAGGTAATTTAGATCCACAAAGGGAAACACAGAACACTTTTTCCTACACGTGGATCCTAGCCTTGAATTTTCTAGATGTCTGTGTTTAAGTTGAAAGAAGTGCTTCTAGAGGCCAGTGAGCAAGAAGAAGGCTGTGAAACATGACAGAGTGGGAGTGGGAGAAGGTCCTTGGTGAAAAGAGAACACGTCACAGATGGTGTGAGACTAGCGGGGGAGAATAGTTTAAGATGGGGTAGGGATAGACTTGGATGACCTTCTGAGGACACTGATGAAGACCCAAGCTGTCATTTGAGTAGAACCGGGAATTAAGCATAGGTACACCTTGTCATCCCCACTGGTGGAACGCAGTCTGGTCTAATGCCCTCAGTCTGTGCCATCAAACCCTGGATCACATAGCTTCACTGTTCAAGGCCAGTGATCTTTCCAACATATGCCATGTGACAATGGGTCAGGCAATTTGTGCTGAGACCCACCTCACTGGTTGGCTTTGAATGAGTCTTTCTCTCTCTCTAGGTCTTACTTTTTCCATCAGTGGTGGAAGGGGTCTGGATGACCTCTCAAATCTCTTCTGAATCCAACTCTCTAGGAAAATAGGAGCTCACTTTCCTGCCCTTGCAAGGGCAGGCTAATGCCTACAGAGGACCAGGAGACTTTCCGTCCTCATCTTGAAGATCAATTTCTGTTACTTGAGGACTGAGCGGGAAGATGCTGCAAGTGCTTTGGCTGAGAAGATAGAATTCCAGCTCTGTGCTATTCTTCAGATTACCTACATCCTCTTATCAAAAGTGAGTTAAGGAGCAAAAAGCTTGGGTGACATTGTATCTACTCATGACTCCCCACAGTAACAGAAGGGAAACATTGTTGTCATGTATCTACTCACGACTACCCACAGTAATGGAGAAAGCAGGGTCTTTTACAAGCAAGGTTTTGCTGGGTGCCTGTTATTTAGCAAGCTCCATGCTAACTCAATTAACTTATAACCCCCCAAATTGGAATGCTCTGGCAATTTTGTGCGTTACAGTCTTGCTTTCCTCATTAAGTCAAATATATAAGTGGTAGGAACCAGCAAGCGTTCCTTGAGCTACCCAGACTGATGAGAAAGGGTAGCTAGTAATAAGGAGATTAAAGATGGACCGTCAGACATATTTTTTTCAGGGTCTTCTCTATGAGCCATGCGCAGCATCCAGTTAATGTCTTTGGTCCACGGCATTACAGTATAAGAAACCAGAGCCCAACTCTTTCTTGTCTTAAGCCTACACACTTCACACTTGTGACTCATCTCACAGGTCATAGTGTTTGCCTAGTCTCTGATCCAGCGGTGCTTCATGCTAGTCACAAACACGTACTGAGCAGTCCCCTTTCTGACATTGTCACAGTGTTGATAAAAGCACCAGGATTTTACCCACATCTTTCAGAAAGGGAGTTTGGAAATACTAATCCATGTGTCCCAGACTGTAAAACAAATAGGAGGTAAGGAGACGATAGAAACTTTGGCCTCTCCTGGTATTGTCCTCTCTCTTCTGCTGCTATCCCTTAGTTGAGATGGTGAACATGTGACATCTCAAGTTTATGCTAAGCCTGACTGACCAGTTTGACACAGGTGGATCAGGACTCAGGCTTGTCTGTCCAACAATCCTGTCCATGTATCAACTATCCAGTCCCTAGCACAGTAAATATTTGAGGAGATGAATGATTGACATCCAACTGGGAGCCTGGCTGTGCGGGCCAGAAAGATACCAGAGTTCCAGGGAGGTGTATGTACCTCCAATCTCCCACTAGCATCTCCGTTTAGTTATCTGTAGGCATCCATTGAAAAGAAGCCATGAGAACCGGTACACTGGCTTCCAAAACCAGAGAGGCAATAGCTACTTCATATGTAGGAATCAAATGATGGTGGTGTGTGTTCAGTAAGGGGAATGGGTGGCAGAAGAGTGACCATTTCTTTGAGTAAGAAATAAAATAATAAAGATTACATGGAAATTATCATTTTCCTATAGTATTAGTCTAATTATCTAAAGATAATTCTACTTACTAGGGACCAATTGTTCTAAGGAGTTAGTAATGTCACTCTGTGTTTCCCAAATGTAAGAAAGAGCACCATATTATGGATGAGAAACCAACTGCACGCCCTAAAAAGCAGGCTGGCCCTTGCTTTCCAGCAGCTCTCTGATATAAGCCTATACAGATTTGAACACTTTGAACAGGCTGCTCTGAAGACTACAGCTATCCCAGGGACTGTCAGATCAATGAACAATGCTTTAGATATTGTGTGCTTGATGGGGAGTTATTGGTAATCTGTTTTTGGAAGTCAGCTTCCAGAGATTATATGAAATAGTATACGGACATAGGGGCTTTCTTCCCAGAACATTTCTATATAAAATTAAGGATTCGAAGCAAAAGCAAATTAGAAAATGCCTCCTCAGAGTTGTCTGGCTATAACCACAGGGACACAGACACCTCAAATCTGTGAGGTTTTGCTTGCTCTGCATTTGTCACCAAAATGATTATGAGACCAAGTGCACCCCAGCAGCTTGAAAGACGCACCAGGCTTGATTTTGCATTCAAGACAAACAGTATGTCCTTTGTTTGCATTTAAAATAGGAACAGACTATCAATAACCCCAGTCTAACCTCACTCAGCATCTGCAGAGGGACCAGGGAGAGGGAGGCGGGTATAACTGAATATGTGACATCAGCTCCCAATAAAGGACAAGGGCAAGACATGGCTTCACCCTTGTGGAGAGTTTGTAGGAGAATGAATGCTGCTGTGGGGGAGGATGCAGGGCTTGGATGAATGCTGTAAGTTCATGATGCAGACCAAGACCACATAAAGGATAGACTTGAAGCCATGGTAACAGTGGAATGGCTGAGGTGTGTCACCTGCATGGGTCTGACGACATAGTGTCTCTATGCCCTGTGACAGCAGGGCTAGGAAGAAGAAAGGGAGGCTGGGGTTCCCTCCCAGCTTGTGGAAATGGGCCCAGAGAGGGTAAAGAACCTGCCCACAGTCACGCAGCCTGTTGATGGGGTAGGGAGTTGGTAGCAGACTCTGAATCAGAGATGAAATGCCTGGAAATGCTCGCCTCACGCAGGCTCTGATTTACATTCTTTTCCTACCAATGCTCAACCCCCCTAATTTCTAACTCTCTTCATGAAACTTGAGTAAGTAGAATGGGGTCTTGAAAGTCTTAGGCCAAGTGCATTGGTTCACACTGCGATCTTAGCCCTTCAGAGACCAAGACAGGAGGATCTTAGTCTAAAACCAGTCTGTGTTACATAAGGAGATCCTGTGAAAACAAACAAGCATGCATACATACAAACATATGTACATAATATACATACATACATACATACATACATACATACATACATACATAATATATGCATACATTTAGAGGCTTAGACTGTGGCCTAGGTTTGTCCCCCATGTGAGCTCAGGAAAGATTTAACTTCTCTGACTTCAGCATCCTCACCATTGAAAGAGCGATGGTAGCATGAACCTGGGTGAAATATGATGTGTTACCTGTATAGTAGGTGCCTACTCAGAGCCCCGGCTCCATACTGTGATAATTATTTTGGATGGCTTCATCCAAAGGGATTGACATGAAGATGAGATCATAATCACAGTGAAGGTAATTTGGGGTCTGAATGCTAGTGGAATGCTAACGCTGTATCCTATAGGAAGTTCTTTTCTGCCGCTCCAATTGAGATTGGCATAGTAGAAAAGACTGCTGGGGCACCCACTGCATTTTTTGAGACCCAGACATAGAGAAGGGGAGTGTGATGTGGTTTGAATATGTCCTGAAGGAGCTCTCTGCTGTAGGGCTGATTTGTATGGCAGTGTTGAGAGGTTTTGTGAAACCATTAGGGGATGGGGTCTAGTAGCAGGTCTATGGGTCATATGTGTCATCGGACGAGAGAGTGTAGTTCTTGGAGGAACATGGTTAGTTCCATGATAGAGGCAGAGAGCTTGCCCCCTCCCAACTCATTGGCTCCCTAATTCAGCATGTGTGCATCCTGTTTTAAGTTTACTTCTGCCATGGTGATGCCAGTACCATTTGGTCTGTTGCTTTGTACCAATCCAGTTGCAGAAACAACTTAAGAGAAGGGATTTATTTTGGCCTACCACTCCAGAAGGCCTAGTTCATGGTGAGCTGGCCTCATGTACTTGAGTAAACCATCACAGTAGCAGGAGCATGTGCTCGAAGACAGCTGTTGACTTCATGACTGATGACGAATCAGAAAGAAAGAGGTATATAGAAAGGGTCAGGGCAGGGTGTAGCCCCAAGTCCCCAGTGAATTACTTCCTCGAACATGTGAGTGTCTGGAGAGACATTTGGAATATCCCTTTGGAGTCAGAAAAGTTGGCTCCGGTTCTGGGCTGGCTGGGGTGGTTCATACACAGAGTTTGAGGTCCTTGCTGTTTGTAAGGCTGCTAGAGTGTCAAATGAAACATGAGATGTTCAAGTTGCAGGGCACACGGTGGAATGCTGAGACTATCTGTGACTGGTCTTAGGTATTTCTCTTTCTATACACACTGGGCACTTCTAGCAGCTAAGGAATGGCACAGAGTAGATTCAGAGTGACCTGAATATGGAGAAAGGAGGAAATGTTTATTTACAAAGTTTAGTTGTTAAGAGCAGTGTCCTCTTCATCTTCATCTCTCAGCTGTTTCTATCACTTGGACTCTTCCCACGAGGAGGCTTGGCAGCCTTGGGTGTGTATTATACCAGGTTGGCATCTGTTTGGATTACAGCAGATGTCTTTTCCAATTATTCAAGCAAAAGTCTCATGATAGAATCTCATTGAGCCAGTGATAGTTACACATTTTTTCTTAACCCATCCCTGTCTTGTGTGCAGAACAAAGGGACATATCTGATTAGAAGTGGGTGATGTTTGCCTCTTTGGAATAGATTAAGGTCACTTGTTTCTGTATCCTAATATCACATTCTAAGTTGGGTGTGTGTGTGTAGTTAACTTCTTAAATGCTAAATATCTACCTAATTTTTAAGGGTTTTTTTTTTGAGACAGGGTTTCTCTGTGTAGCCCTGGCTGTCCTGGAACTCAGTCTGTAGACCAGAATGGCCTCAAATTCAGAGAACCACCTGCTTGTGTCTCCCTAGTGCTAGGATTAAAGGCATGCACCACCACTGTTTAGCTTAATTTTTAAGTTACTAATAAGCTAAGATTGTCCAAAAATTAATATTATTGACTAGATAATCAAGCAGAAAACAAAAAACTAACAGCTAATAAAAGTCCCCTCACAGGCTGACTTCTGTTCAAATGGAATCAGCATCCATGCTGACAATGAAGACTTTTCTTGCTCTTCATTTAAATAGCTATCTTTATATCTCTTTGATCTTTGATTTGCTTAGCCTTTTCCTCCTGCCAGGCTTTTGGATAAGGACAGGAACAGTTACTAAGGCAGGTACTGTTCATTTTTTACCAGAGTCTAGGATATCCAGGGGTGATCATGTATCGTTGACCAGGGAGACTTTGAAGGCATAGCCTGGAGCTTCTTGTTCTTTGCAGGAAAATCCAGGAGGAAAGAACATTGAAAGCCTAGATTATTATAAAAAAGAATTTAGAATGTGAAGGTGTGTAAAAGTCTCAGCTTATCTATCTTGCCAAAACTGAGGCCGTGTGTTTAGGAAAAGCACACAAGGGTATGTGACTGGACAGTCAAAGAGACTAGATGCAAGACATGTGCTACAAACCACCTGGCAGACATGCTACCAACTTGGGCTAAAGGAGATAGAGGGGATGAGATGAGACGATTTGGACGTCTGATTCTACAAATCAGGAAAGAACACATCTCATTGATCTATGGTCTCCAAGTTACAACCTTCTTCTCATTTCTGCCTTCTTCAGGGGAGGAGAATTTCCCACCATGCTCTGGTGCAACAATTGGTCCAGGATTGCCTTGGTGACTAGCAGATTGCTGTCACCCTCCTCTGCTTTGCTCTCAGGACAACCAGGAAGCTAGCTAGCTAGTGCCCTATGGAGAAAGGATGCTTTCACACAGACCAACAGGTTGTGCCATGCATATGCCACTGTCTTCTTTAAGCTACCACCATCTTTTACCCTGACGACTTACACCTTGTCTCCCACATACCCCAATCTATTAGCAGCCAGCATGGTTGTTCACAATGCAAATCACACCACATCGTTCTTCTGCCTAATAGATGTCTTCTCACCAGCCTAGCATGACCACCTCCTTGAAGCTCACTCACAGGAACTCCCTGCTACATCTTTGGCATTTTCTC
The DNA here is from genome assembly GCA_902729485.2 of Mus minutoides. Classification (NCBI taxonomy): domain Eukaryota; kingdom Metazoa; phylum Chordata; class Mammalia; order Rodentia; family Muridae; genus Mus; species Mus minutoides. Next base: position 37,422 of record LR750123.1, read on the forward strand.
CACATGGCTTTCCGAACCATGAATCTACTCCAGTCCCACCAGCTTTTGTGGTTATTTTCTCAAATAAGCCAAGCTTTTTCCTGTCTTTCTCTTGCCCTTTTGGGTTTCTTTTGTTCAGGAAAAGGGCAAAGGAAATTTCTCCTCCCTTTTACTTCCCACCTCTCAAAATGAGGTATAAGTTAGAACTTTGTCTCCACAGATAAGGCTTCCTGGATCATTAGACATTATTCATCTTATTTTGATGTCAGGGAAAGAAAAGTTCTGAAAGATTAACAATTTTTTGAGTCCCCAGAACCAGAGTGCAGAAGATTGGAAATGAGAATGCAGTCATAGTGCCTTTAACACTGAGCTTCTTTACCGGAATGCATTGAATAGAAATATAAACACCAGTTTCTCTCACCCTAGGAAAGGTGAGCATTACTTAAGCCTTTCCTCTTATCTATCTCTCTCACTAGGGAAGACCCCCCACTCCAAGCCAGATCAGTAGGACGCTCCTTGTATTCTTTCTCCATCTATCTCGGTTTGATTATTATGTGATGAGCTCTTGAAAGATTACAGCTCAGCTTGGGTGAGCAAGAGCAAGAGGCAGAGCTTGGAGGAGCATCCTGAGTGCTAGCCAGACATCAAAACAGCTCCAAGAAGGAGGCAGCTAGAGCCATTCTTTCTTGGATATAAAGCAGATACAGCCACACACTCTGAAGGAGGCATATGTACCACAAGTCCTGCTGGTCTGTTTGAAAGCATCCTTTCTCCATGGGGCACCAGCTGGCTTCATTGTCCTGAGAGCAAAGCAGAGGAGGGTGACAGCAATCTGCAAGTCACCGAGGCACGCCTGGACCAATCGTTGCACCAGAGCATGCTGGGAAATTCTCCTCTCCTTCCTTCTTCCTCTCCTGTCTTGCTTCTTCTACAGCAGCCCATCTGTTCTTGTTTCATTCTGTGCTACACTAAAAAGGTATGAGCAAAAGCAACTTGGCAGACAACAGGGTTTATTTGGTGTTTACTTCCAGGTCGTACTTCATTGCTGAGTGACATCAGGGCAGGAATTCAGGGTAGGAACCCGGAGGCAGGAGCCATGGAGGGGCTCTAACTGCACTCCGGCTCACTTTCAGGCTCAAGCTTAGCTCGTTGTCTTCCTACTTTTAATTTTTTAAATAACTTTTTGAGAATTTTATACATATGCACTGTGTCTACATCACCCTCTTTCCCCCTTCTCTCCAACTCTTCCCATCCCCCCTAAATGCATGGTCTCTTTTAAAATTATTATTGTTATGTGTATGTATACAACATGCACACATAACAAATAACAAAACAACACACACATACACACACATACACACACACACACACACACACACACACACACACACACACACACACACACCCTACTGAGTTTATTTGATGTGTTTGTATGTACATTTGTCCAGTACTGGCCATTTGGAATTAGACAACCCAGGTGTGAGCTCATCACTGAAGAAAAATAATTTTCTGTCTCCCAGTAGGCATGGGCTACCTGAGGGTCTTCCTCTAGGGGTGGGAACACATGACATTTCCACTGTCTATGCTGGCATGTCAACTGATGTCATTATGCCAGGCTTCCTCAGGCTACCAAATCATCAAGATTTCACAGGTGCATTTTCCTCGTTATGCCTAGGGGAACCTATTTAGCAATAGACATTGTGGGCTTCTGGTTCTTATATCCTTTCCACCTGAGCTTCCATGAGTTCTCCTGGCCTTTAGAGGTTATAGTACAGTTGCATTAGTATGGGTTGAGCAGCCTACAGTCCTTTACTCTCTTCATTTTCTCCAGTTGTGAAACTGAAATATTCTCCATCTGTTGCAAAAAAGAATCTTCTTTGATGAGGAGTCATTTTATAACCACTTATCTATGGGTACAAAAACAAGTATTTAGAATACAGCTAAAAAGTATATGGTTAAGGAAAATGGGAGCATTAGTTTGTCCTATTGGGTCTATGAGTGCTCCATCTATGGGTATTTGGCTCGTTTTACTGTACTAGGAATGAATTCTCTCCCACGGAATGGGACTTAAGTTCAATTCGATAGCTATCTGTTATCTGTTATCCCAAAAGTAACACTATTATACCATTGTGCATATTTTGCAAGTGCAAGCATGGTTATAGTTCATAGGCTTTACACTTCGGTAGGACTCCTGATGGCTCTACTCTTTGGAAGCTTACACAGCAACTTTCTGATACCATGAGAACAAGTTCTTAGGGAGGAGGCTTCCACGCCAGTTCCAGGTAGTTTCCTCCAAGTTGTGTCTTTACTAACAAGGTTTTACCTTTCAGGTCTGGGAGCCAACCAAGAGGACTTGTGAGAGCTCATATTCCTCAGGTGAACTCTTTGTATTCCTCGAACTAAAAATTTGATGCAAGGTTTTCCATGCTAAGCACTAGGATTTTTGTTAGTTTATGGCTCTTGGTGGGGGAGCATCATCACCCCATATGCTTTAACTCCATTAAAAGGAGTACAGAAACATATATGCACATACATGTATATGTATACATATCATATATATGACATATATGTTTATGAAATAATATGTTGCCCATGACTTTTTGAAACATTCTTAATGCTGTTTATCTTTCCTTTCCTTTCACCCTGTATTATCCTTATTCCCTGCGTCCCTTAGCTAACTCTCTTATACAACCCAAGACCATCTGCCTAGGGATGGTGCCACCCACGGTGGGCTGGTCCCTCTTCTATTAAGTAATGATAAGACACTTCCTCACAGACATGGCCTTAGACCAACGTGCTCAAGGCAATTACTTAACTGAGACTCTTTCACCTTTGACCCTAATCTGTGTCCAGTTGACAACTGATGATAACTGGGACACCAACTGAATCCCATCTACTGTAAGAAGAGGCCCAGTGTGAGGAAGTTGACTATGGGTTCTTACTTATCTGTTTTCTCACTCTTCTCCAGTTCCACTGGCTTCATCATTTGCTTCATACAGTCCACTGCTCCCCAGTGCTGGAGGCTGGCTGAGTCTTGCACATACAGCAGTAGATGAACTGGCAACGCTGTTGGGATTTGTGGGAGAATGTACAAATAACAAGCAACATCTTGCCCTGGAGAGCCCTTGATCCTGGATACGGAAATCACACTGAGGGGCTTACCAGCTTTGATGTTCTTTGGCTCAGGGAGATCGAGGAGCAGGAGCTTCATCCTGTGTTTCACCCACATCCTTGTTCTCCTCCTCATTCCTATCACGAGCCACTTGTCTAAAATAACTTAGCAGCTAGAAATGATGGAATTGTTCAATATCATAGATTCTGAGGCCAACGACCACAGCAATCATCTTGCACAGCAGCTGCTCATCGCTGTCCTCAGTGATCAGAAGAATAAACAGGGCCTCCAAGCACAGGATAGGCAAAATCAGCATCTCGAAAGGCATCTCCAATATTGCTGTGGCCAGGCCTGCCCTGCCTGGCTGCCCTGGGAGGCCTTGAGAGCCATGGCCCCAGGGCTAGGGCTATGAAGTATACCTAATATAGCCGATGCCAGGTTGAGTTCACCCATTCACCAATGCCCCCACCATTCACTTAGCCCCTTTCTCATTTGTTCTGTTCTCTTTTTATTCTTGCAGGGTCTGATATAGGATTGCCACTGTGGTAGGCTCTAGTGATGAGCAAAACCCAGATTTCCTGAATATTTTTATAAGGAACACGAATGGGTGGATGACACACTGTGTTGGTCCCTTCTCCACTTAAAACTGAATGTCACACTCTTGCAGGACTTCGATAGCTTCCCATGGCATGTAGGATAGTCTCCAAAATCTGTTCCCAGTTCAACACTCCACTCTCAGCTCTATAACCTGGACATTTGTAACTCTTGCTTGTTATAACTTTGCATACATGTTTACCCCCTAGAACCGTCTTTTCTGCATATTGTAACCTGGCTGATCTTTACACATCCTTTAGGATTTAGAAGTGTGTAATTTCTTCAGAGACAGCCTTCACTGACTTCCTTAGCTGGATGACATGGCCTGTCCTTCACCATTCTGCTTCATGCATAGACTATGATGCTTTTAACTGTTCCTTGCTCCTCCAAGACTCCAAACTCTCAACAACCTTATTCTGTTCACTTCTGCATCTCAGCGCAGTGCACGGCACATGGAAAGCATCCCACGTGCATTTGCTGAACGAATGGTTCATTTGACAACTGGATAAGTCCTTTTCCTGGATGCCTTGTACCACCAACTTCTGGTGTTATTTCTCCACTGTTCTCGGGGTATTATCAGCTACCTCCATGTCTCCCACATTTATAGCTAAACACCCTAAAACACCAGCTTGCTCCCCTTTATCATCTGCCCCTTGTTGGATAAAATTCATGCCACCCCCTCAATACTTTTATTTTTGAGATTAATAGGATTATAACATTTCTCCCTTTCTTTTCCTCCCTCCAAATTTTCCCATATATCCCTCCTCACTATTTGCTCTCTTTCAAATCCGTGGCCCTTTCTTAAATTAATTCTTATCACATGCATATTTGTATATCTTTATACATATATATTCCTAAATACAACCTGCTCAACCCATAAAATATTTTTTGTATGAAGGGTTTCAGGGCTGACCATTTGACACTGAACAACCAGTTTGTAAGTTCTTCCCAAGGGAACACCACCACCTCTTTACTACCATGCTCCTTAGCTGCCTTTAGTTCTTTGTGTATGGTTGAGGCCATTTTTTAGTCATTTTATTCTTCCATTGAGAACTTTCTTTTCAAGGGCCAAACATGTTTTTGAATGGGTCATTTGTTTTTATTCTAAGTATGTATGTATGTATGTATGTATGTATGTATGTATGTATGTATATGTATGTGTATGTATATGTATGTGTGTGTGTATGTATGTATGTGTATGTATGTATGTACATATGTATATATGTATGCATATTTGATACAGGGTTTCTTTATGCAGAAATATCCTGGAATGCACCCTGTAGACAGAAATCCACCTGCCTCTGTCTCCTGAATGGGGGATTAAAGGATGTGTCACCACTGCCCAGCCTTATATTCTTGCTTTGAATCCCCTGTTATATGTATAGTTGATATGTATTTCTTTCATTCTGTAGACTTCCTCTTCACCTTGTTGACTGCTTTTCAGCTGTGCAGAAGCATTTTCATGTTATGAAGTCCCATGGTCAATTGTTGGTCTAAATTCTTGGACAAATAGGGTCCTATTCAGAAAGTCTTTTCCTACACCTATGTCATGAAGGGCACTTCCTGTCTACATTGTCTTATAGCAGCTTGAGTGTCTCAGGGTCCACATTTATACTTTTAATCCAGTTGGAGTTAGTTTTTGTGCAAGGTGATATATATATATATATATAAAATTTTATTTTTCTGCATGCAAACACCCAGTTTTTCCAGGACTACTTATAGATAATGCTTTCTTTTCTCCATCTTATGCCTTTGGCATCTTTGTCCAGTGTTAAATGGTTGAAGTTACATTTACCCATGTTTGGGTCTTCAGTTCTGTTCCATGGTTTACATGACTGTTATTGTACCAGTTCCATATTTATTTTATATTTTACTATGGCTCAATAACATATACTAAGATCTGGAATAGTAATCTCTGCAGCTCTTTTTCTTGATTATTTTGGCTGTATACGGTCCTTTGTGGTTTCCTATGAATTTTAGGATATTTTTCCTATTTCTGTGAAGAGCAAAGTAGGGATTTTGATTGGGGCTGCACTGAATCTGTAAATAGCTCTTGGCAAAATGGTTATTTTCACATTAATTTTATCAATCCAGCAGCATGGGGTGACTTTCCAATTTCTAGTGTTTTTTTTTTTTTTTGTCAGAGTTTAAAGTTTTCATTGTAGAGGTTCTCCACTTCCTGGGTTAGATTTATTCCTAGATATTTTATTTTCTCTGAGGGTATTGTGAATGGGAGTATGTCCATGATCTCTTCTCTGTATGTTTGCTGCTTGTGTACAAAAAACCTATTGATTTGCACAAGTTAATTCTGTGTCCTGCCATACTGCTGAATTTGTTCATCATTTCTAGTGGTTTTCTGGTAGAATTTTTTTGGATTCCTAATTCTTAGTTTCATGTCATTTGCAAATAGGGATGGTTGGACTTCTTTTCCTACTTGTATCCTTCTGATTTCCTTCTTTGCCTTATTGCACCAGCTCATGCTTCAGGCACAACTGTGAAAAGGAGTGGGGATGACCTGCCTCATTCCTGACCTCAGTGACATGACTTCAGGCTCTTCTCCATTTAGGATTATACTGGCAGTGAGTTTCTCCTATATGGTTTTTATTATAATGAAGTATGTTCCTTCTAGCCTTACTGTCACGATTTGAATATGCTTGGCCCAGAGATTGGCACTATTTGGATGTGTGGCTTTGTTGGAGTAGATGTTTCACTGTGGGCATGGGCTTTAAGACCCCATCCTAGCTGCCTGGAATTGAGTTTTCCACTAGCAGCCTTCATATGAGGATGTAGAACTCTCAGCTCCTCTTGCACCATGGCTGCCTAGAGGCTGCCATGTTCCCACCTTGATGATAATGAACTGAACCTCTGAACCTGTAAGGTAGCCCTAATTAAATATTGTTCTTTATAAGAGTTGCCTTGGTCATGGTGTCTGTTCACAGCAGTAGTAAACCCTAACTAAGACACTTACAGTCTCTAGATATTGTATCTTGAAGACATGCTGGATTTTGACAAAGGTTGTTTTTGCCTATTGAGATGGTCATGTGATTTTTGTCTTTAAGTTTATTTGTTACTACTACTACTACTACTACTACTACTACTACTACTACTACTGTTGTTATTGTTGTTATTATTATTTAGCTTGTCTATTTTGAGCCATCCCTGCATCATTTCAAGGATAAAGTCAACTTGGCCATGGTGGATCACCTTTTTGATGTGCCTCTGTATCATGGCTGTAAGTGTGGGAATTGTTGAGTCTGTATTCATAGGAATACTTGCCTGTAGCTTTCTTTTTTTGCCGTGTCTTTCTGTGGTTTTGGTATTAGAGAGACACTGACTTTGGAGGTACTTGTTTTAAATAGTTCAAGAAGGATTGTGTATAGATCTTCTTTGAACATCTGGTAGAATTCTGCCGTGAATGTCTCTGGTCTTAGACTTCTGTTTTGTTTCTTTTAGTTGGAGACTTTTTTCTTTTAAACATTGCAATCACCTCATTTGCTGAAGATCTGCTTCGGTTGCTGACTTCTTAGTTCATTTGATGGCTTTGGCTGAATCTAGATACTCTTCCACTTCTTTTAGACTTTGCAGCTTCACAGAGCACAGATTATTCAGATTTTTATTATTTCTTTCTGTGGTCCGAGTTTGTATTTTGCTTGTTCTTGTTTGTCCTAATTTTTGAGTTGCACCATGAAATAATTTATTAGTGCTCTTTCTAAATTTTTTTTTTTAGTATCCGTGACTCTTGATATTTAGAGGGAACATCTCGACGAAAGTTGTGAGGGATTACAAACGGACACGACACAAGAGTAAGAGTAAATCAAGATCCTTAAACAAAAAAAAAAAATTAACAAAGTACCAAATAAGAAACTGGGTAAGTAGTAAATCATTACTCAACAAATTAGGGGTAGTCAAGCGTATAAATTGAAAGATTTGTTTCCCATCAATTTTAGATTTTATTGCATTGAGGTCGGATTGGGTATAAGGAGTGATTTCCATCTTTTTGAATTTGTAAAGATTGGGTTTATGTCCCAGAATATAGTCTACTTTAAAAAAAAAGCTTTTGTATTCTGCTTAGTAGAATGTGTATTCTTTGGTGTTTAGGTGGAATATTCTGTAGCTAGCTAAGTCCATTTGGTATAGGATATCAATTATGATGTTCCTCTGATTATTTTTTTGTCCAGATGACCTATCTATTGAAGAAAGTATGGCAGTAAAATCATTTACAATTAATAAATTGATGTCTTTAAATTGAATAGAACTTTTTTTTTCTTTCTGAAATTAGGTGCCCAGAATTTTGTGCATATGTGTTGAGGTTAGTTCTTCTTCTTGTCTGGTTAATTTTAGTTCAATTTTAGTTGGCTTAGTTCTATTTTGTCAGAATTGCAATAGCATTGTCTGTTTGTTTCCTGGTTCATTTTCCATTTGGGTGGGATATGTTTGTTCCTCCTTTTACTCTAAGGTGATGCCTAATGTTTAAAGCCAAGATGTGTTTCTTGAAGACAATAAATAGATTTTTCTTTCTTGATCTATTCAGTTAGCCTGTGTCTTTTGATTGGTGTATTGAAGCTGCAGAACCAAAGCTATAGGATCTCCATGACACAGGGCAACAACAGCACATCTGAGAGGAGTCTGGCGAGGATACAGGGTTGACGGTGTAGCAGAAGCCAGAGTCCTCGAACCAGTTCAATGACTCACTTCAATGATTGTTATCTATTTGGGCAAAAGGGTATACTGTGTGACATGCTGTGACATACCACAGCTTCCAAGGTGAGATTTTTGGTTTTTTATTTGCTTGTTAGTTTGTTTTCTTTTGGGGGGAAGTTGTGGATATGGAGAGATGGGCAGATGAGCGGGATTAGGGTGCACGATGTGAAATTCGCAAAGAATAAACAAACACTTAAAACAATAAATCGAGGCCATGATTTTTAAAGTTATTGAAATCTGTGTTATTTGCAATCATTGTGTTGTTGATTTTTGGTGTTGTGGATTGTGTTCTTAGTGGTGCTTTGTGTTTTAACAATTATGGCTTTGAAGTTATTTCATAGTCTCCTGTATGCTGATTCCATCTTCAGCCCAAAATATTGCTTCCTATATTTTCTTTTCTTTTTTTTTTTAACTTCTTATATTTTTATTAGATATTTTCTTTATTTACATTTCAAATGATATCCCCTTTCCTGTAGAGAGCCGCTCCTGAGTTGGCTCTGTTGCTATTCTAAGATGGCACTGACATTTTGTTACCACCCCTAGTTTAGAGCCAGTAAACGACCCAAAAGCACGCGCACCTGTTGTTTAACTGCCACCCAGCAGCAGTTAATTGAATAATGGCCCAGCAGCCAATCTGGTTAAGACACGCCTCCTCCTTGGCTATATAAGCCGAGGCTTTTCCAGGCTCTGGGTTTTTTTCCTTTTTCAATGCTTAAATAAAGCTTTGCTGTAGAAGGATCCTGTGTGCGGCCTGCTTCTTCCTGCTGGCGGGATACGGCGGGTCGCATTCTGGTGCCTGAAACCCGGGAACAGACCACCATCAACAGCACATTGAGAGGAGGATTCAGAACTACAGGACGAGGTGAGTTCGGAGAGGTATGTCTAAGCCTGAATTCTTTGGCGTTGTTTTTATTTTCATTTTCATCAGCCTGATTTGCATTAAGGGCCAAGCAGTGCTTGAAGAAGTTCAGGATAGTCTATCAGAAACCGAACAGAGTGTGAGGTTGGGTGCACGCCCCAGAAAAAAAAAAAAAGAAAAAGAAAAGGAAAAACCAAAAGGACCGATACTTAAAGCAGAAAAAGGTCAAGAAAATAAGAAAAGGGGAGCCAAGTCGACTGACTCCTCTAGTAAGATTTATCCAGCCTTAAAAAATTTAGATATTGATAGTTCTGAGGACTCCACGTCCTCTGAATCTGAGAAGCTAAGCCCTGACGAAGAGGCAGAGCTTGAGGCAGAAGCTACAAAATATGACCAAGAGAGATATCACCCGGATGAGGGGAATACAACTGCTAGGGTGCATTCTAGAGCAAATGCACCCTCAGCACCACCGCCGCCTTACACACCTCCCTTAGGGGAAAATGCGGTGGGTATCTCCCACATCCCACAAAAGGTGAAAGAGAAGCTTAGAGCAGCTTTTCCTGTTTTTGAACAAAATGACATACCAGGACGAATACAAGTCCCAGTTGATTTTGGACAACTTAAAGAGCTGGTTGAGGCAGTCCGCAAATATGGACCCAGTGCAAATTACACCCTGGTTATGTTAGAAAGATTTACTGACAATTATTTAACTCCTAATGATTGGCAGACTGTTGTGCGGGCAGTGCTTCCTAATATGGGACAGTATTTAGAATGGAAGGCATTATGCAACTAACTTGTCTAAGGTTTTGTCTAGACATTTATTACAGAATTGGACTGCTGATTTTGACGATGCCCTTCGAGGACTGTGATTTGCCGTTACTCAAGTTGATTCTACATGCCTGGACCTGTCGATGATGGAAGGCTTTTCCACATAGATCTCATCGGCCTTTTCCTACTTTAAGGAATGGGTGGGAGTGGGATTTTTTGCTATCATTTTTGGATGCGGTGTCTAAATATTATGGATGGTTTGCAGGCTAAAATCTCAACAAAGATATGACAAGGTGGTGATTGCTCAGGTGCTTGCTGCATTAGAGCAAGGAACTGCTCCAGATGTTTGGCTCTCTAATAACAGGTCATGGCACTCACCCTAGAATAATTTTGCAGATAAGGATTGTTGCTTGGTTGCTTTATGGAATCATATGCTAGACCAACCTAAGACAGGGACCTATTGGTGAATAGTTTTCCCAGTGACGGGTAAGGCTAGCAATGGATGTCCACAGTAACCTAGTCNTGCACACCAGAGGACTTGGTTCCATTGCACCTGGTGGGGTAAGGAAGACATGTTTATGAGCCTTGATCGCTTAGGCCCCCAACAATAGGACCTTAGCCAAATCAGGCCTTGTTAGTATAAGCAACATCCAAGCATTGCACTGTCTAGGCCAGACCTTGCTCAAACAAAACAAAAAGGGGGAGATGTAGAGAGCCGCTCCGAGTTGGCTCTGTTGCTATTCTAAGATGGCACTGACATTTTGTTACCACCCCTAGTTTAGAGCCAGTAAACGACCCAAAAGCACGCGCACCTGTTGTTTAACTGCCACCCAGCAGCAGTTAATTGAATAATGGCCCAGCAGCCAATCTGGTTAAGACACGCCTCCTCCTTGGCTATATAAGCAGAGGCTTTTCCGGGCTCTGGGTTTTTTTCCTTTTTCAATGCTTAAATAAAGCTTTGCTGTAGAAGGATCCTGTGTGCAGCCTGCTTCTTTCCTAGTTTCCTAGTTTCCCCTCTGAAAATCCCCTATCCTCTCCCCCCTCTCCCTGCTCCCTAACACACCCACTCCCGCTTCCTGGCCCAAGCATTCCCCTATACTGGGGCATAGAACCGTCACAGGACCAAGAGCTTTTCCTCCCATTGATGACCAACTTGGCATAGAAGCTAGAAACAGGAGTCCCTCCGTGTGCTTTCTTTGATTGGTGGTTTAGTCCCAGGGAGCTCTGGGGTTACTGGTTAGTTTATATTGTTGTTCCTCCTAGGGGGTTGCAAACTCCTTTATCTCCTTGGGTCCTTTCTCTAGCTCCTTCACTGAGGACCCTGTGCTCCGTCTAATGGATGACTGTAAGCATCCACTTCTGTATTAGTCAGGCACTGGCAGACCCTCAGGAGACAGCTATATCAGGCTCCTGTCAGCAAGCTCTTGTTGACATCTGCCATAGTGTCTGGGTTTGGTGGTTGTTTATGGGATGGATCCCCAGGTGGGGCAGTTTCTGGATGGTCATTCCTTCAACCTCTGCTCCGAACTTTGTCTCAGTAACTCCTTCCATGGGTATTTAGTTCCCCCTCCTAAGAAGGATCAAAGTATCCACACTTTTTTTTTCCTTCTTCTTGAGTTTCATGTGTTTTGCAATTGAATCTTGGGTATTCTTGAGCTTTTTGGCTAATATCCATTTATCAGTGAGTGTATATTATGTGTGTTCTTTGTGATTTGGTTACCTCAATTAGGATTGTACCCTCCAGATCCATCCATTTGCCCAAGAATTTCATAAATTCACTGTTTTTAATAGCTGAGTAGTAAACCATTGTGTAAATGTACCACATTTTCTGTATCCATTTCTCTCTTGAGGGACATCTGGGTTCTTTCCAGCTTCTTGCTATTATAAATAAGGCTGCTATGAACTTTTGTTTTGCTGGATAAAAAAAGTTTAAGGCCATTTGTATAATGGACTTTTTACTTTCTTGTTCAATTATGGGAGACAGTTTTGCTGGGTATACTATTCTAGTTGGCCATTATAGTTTTTTAGGACCTGGAATACATTGTTGCAGGCTCTTCTGGCTTTTAAAGTTTCTATCCAGAAATCAGTTGTTGCTCTGGTGGGTTTTTCTTTATATGCAACTTGTGGTTTGTTCTCTCTCTCTCTCTCTCTCTCTCTCTCTCTCTCTCTCCTCTCCCACTTCCTTGTAGCTTTTAATACACATTGTTTGATATGTTTACTTAGTGTTTTAACAATTATATGCTGTGGGAATTTTCTTCTCTGGACTTGTGTATTTAGTGCTCTGTTTTCTCTCTCTCTCTCTCTCTCTCTCTCTCTCTCTCTCTCTCTCTCTCTCCCCTCCCCCCCGTAAATCTCACTGACTAGCATTTATACTGGACTGGTAAATTTGAAAGAAAAAAATACATGATCTTTCACTTTTGCTGTTTTTGTGATGAAATCTGGGCACGTGGACATCCTTTGCTTTCTCTAAGTCTGATGTGGACAAAGCATGTTGGGGCAGGAGAGAAGATTTCCTGGCAGGGTGGGCCTAGAGTTAGAAATGGCTCAGGTGTAATGAAGACAGACAAAGGGCTGGTGGATAGGATGGACCTTTTGGTTAAAACTTGGAATGTGGGGGTTGATCTGACTGTGTAGAAAGGTTGAATGTGGCATGGAAGGACCTGTTAGTTGGAGAATAGGTAGGGTGCTCATTACAGAAGCCTATGGATTGGTAATGGTGCAGGCAGGGGAGGTCAGTCTTGGTCAGGACACAGGAAGTGAAACCTGGCCTAGGTCTGCTGGTTAGAAGAGAGTATGGATCAGGAAGTCAGGAAGACTCAACTGGCTAGACCCTAGGAAAGGAAGTGGGAGATCTGGTTGGCTGGGGATGTTGGGTACAGTGTAGAAGGAACCTATGGGTGGTGCAAGTAGGGTGGGTCGTGGGGGACACCTGGATCTAGATTGATACCTAAATCTAGGTTGCAGCACAGACAGAGACTATTCAGACTAGGCTAGGACACTGGATGCTGAGCTGGATCTGGTGGGTTGGGAAGTATGGATGGAGAGGCAGGGAGACTCACCTGGCTGGGCAGTGCAGAAGAAAATGGGAGGTCTGACTCACACCTTCTTTTTCTGATACTTTTCAAAAGGATCATGTGCAGTGAAGTTAATCTGAGAAAAAGGAATAGTTGGGCTGTCTACTTGCTTCCAGATACTCATTTATTCTGTTTATAAATAGCAAATTTATCATTTTGTTTATTATATGTGCTTAAATATATGTTTATATATATGATTATATAAGCCCACGCACATATAATTTGTGCATTCATGCATGGAGATACATGTGTGTATTCATCTATATGAAGACCAAAGGTCCCTCATCTGATACTATCCACCTTGTTTTTTGAGATAGAATCTTATTTGAGACTATATATATCACATATGCTTTTATTAACATACAAATTCACACACACATATAAAATATATACATAAAATATGTGCATTCATGTATGAAGATACATGTGTGTATACATTGATGTGAAGTGCAAAGGTCTCTCCTCTAATACTCTCTACCTTAGTTTTTGAGACAGTCTTTCACTGGTCAGGAATTGTTAAGTAGACTGGGCTAGCTAGCTAGAGAGCCAGAGGGGTTTTCCTGTCTCCACCTTTCCTAGTGCTGGAATGTACCACCATGCCCCAGGATTAGAACACCTGAGGAGATTTTAGGATGCTGTGGTGGCTGAAGAAGGTTGGCCCAGGGAGTGACACCATTAGAAGGTGTGACCTTGATGGAGTAAGTGCGGTTTTGTTGGAGTGGGTGTGGCTTTGTTGGAGTAGGTGTAGTTTTGTTGGAGTAGGTGTGGCCTTGTTGGAGTAGGTGTGGCCTTGTTGGAGTAGGTGTGGCCTTGTTGGAGTAGGTGTGGCCTTGTTGGCATAGGTATGGCCTTGTAGAGAAAAATGTATCACTGTGGCTATGGGCAATGAGGCCCTACTCCTAGCTGCCTGTGAAGAGGAGCCTCTTCCTGGTTACCTTTGGATCAGGATGTAGAACCCTCGTCTCCTACAGCACCATATCTGCCTGCAGGCTGCCATGCTTTCTGCCAATGGACTGAACCTCTGAAACTGTAAGCCAGCCCCAATTAAATGTTGTCCTTTATAATGTTGCTTTGGTCACGGTGTCTCTTCACAGCAATGACGCCCAAACTAAGACAGAGGTCATTGGTGAGAATTCAGCTTTTCAGCTTCCATTGCAGTGGAGACTCCAGAGTAATGGTGATTCTGACACCACACATTTGCCAAAGTTATCTGCCAAGGACAGGCCAATGCGGAGTAGAACTGGAATGAGCCTCAGAGACAATCTCCCAATGGCCAGGTTGGAAAGTGGGACTGCCTAAGTCCCCTGGAGCCCAGATCGAGTGAGTCCCAGACGTCAGACTCTGAGCTACAGGATTTGGATTTATACGGCTAGATTTTGGCTTGGCTTTGATCACATTATTCCTATGCCCCACTCTTCCCTTTTAGAATAGCAATTATGTAACTAACTTGTTTTTGATTTTACAGGAGCCTGAAGTTAAGAGACTTTGAACTTTTAGAGAGCTGAGTGCTGTTAAAGGCTGTGAGGCTTTTTAAAGTTGTACATATTTCATATTCCACTATTAACATGAGATCCTGGGGACCAACAAGAAGAGAAAGATACAGTTTAATTGTGATGTTTGTATGTGAAGTTGACAAAGGGTGGAGTTAGTTTTTTCTGTCAATTTAACTGAATCTAGAGTTACCTGGGAATAAGGAATCTCAATTGAAGAATTTCTTCAATCAGATAAACCTATGCCTGTGCCTGTGAGAGATTGTCATGATTATTAATTGATGTAGGAGTGTCTAGCCCACTGTGGGTAGCACCATCCTTAAGCTGATGGACCTGGGCTATGTAAGAAAGCTAGCTAAGTGAGTCAGACTATGAGCCAGTAAATTTCATTCCTCTAAGACTTCAGTTTGTGTTTGAGTTTCTGCTTGAGTTTGCTCAGTGATGGATTGTGCCAAATACACCCCTCCTTCCTAGAGTTGCTTTAGGTCAGAGTGTTTTGTTATAGCAACAGAAAGGCAACTAAGACAGGTTCTGATCCTGTTCCATGCTCTGACATGGTTTCACATACATTGGCTCATTTAAGCATCTAAGCATATTGTGGTGGTTTAATAGGAATGCCTCCCCCCCCCAGAGTTATGTGTTTGAATGCTTCTTAATCATAGGGAGTGGCACTGTTGGGAGGTGTGGTCTTGTTGGAGGAGGTGTGTCACTGGGGGTGGTAGGCCTTGTCTTAGACGTTCAAGCCAGATCTAGAGCAGACATTTCTTGCTGCCTGAAGATCCGGATGTAGATCTCTCAGCTCCTCCTCTAGCACCATGTCTACCTGCAGGCTGCCATGCTTCCCACCATGACAATAATGAACTAAACCTTTAAAACTGTAAGCCAGCCCCAGTTAAATTATGAGAGTTGCTAGGGTCATGGTGTCGCTTCCCAGCAGTAGAACCCTAAGTAAGACTCATGTGAAGAAAGTTTCACTCTTTCCAGATGTTGGTTTATCAATGTGGTGACTTGAAGCCCTGGGAGATTAATGCATCTAAAAGCTAAGAGATAGCAAGTGACCACATCTCAGTTTCTATACCAGCTGTGACAATTCCATGTTCATAGACTTTTTGGTTGTTCCCATGATTGTCCAGGGCCTATTTGGGCTCTAGCTGGGTCTTGCCATCATCTTTCCCTTGGATCTAAAGTGTCCAGGAGCAAGTTGACTTTGCACCTCAGTGTATGATCTACATCACATACCGGAAGTGGCCTATGGACATGTCGCCTGGACTTTTAGAAGCACACCTTTTCAGTCAGAGTAAGACCATGCTTTGGTACATGCTCTATTTTTAACCACATTCCTGGAGTCAGAGCCTGGGTCCTTAGCCTAGAGCTTACACTCCACATTATACAATTAAAATTTAATGGGCCTCCCTTATTTACACCTAGATGAGGTTTTTAATGGCTTAATTAGCAACATATATCAGTTTGCTTCCTTAAACCTTGCTTCTTGGAGGTAAGGTTTCTAGGCATTTCCTGTGTTTAATAAAAGATGAAAAAACCTCATTCCTCTCTGGCTAAGGAGGTCTGTGATTACCTTCATCTGATTAGCACACACCAGGGTGCCCGTGCAGAAGTCACAATCAGAAAGTCAGATAACAGTGTTTCTAACTGGCCAACGTGGCTTCTGCTTCCTGGGGATATCTGTCAACAGTTCTCCGTGCTCTTCTGACACAAAATGAAATGGCTAACTTGAAAGCCAAACAGACAACATCATGGCTGACCGAGGAAGGGCCTGTCCCTGAATTTGGAAGTATAGGCAGGATGCTTCAGAGAGCCTGGTTCACATCAGAGCCCCTCTGCCCTGCTCTCCTGTTCCGGTGCTCCACAAAACAAAGCTGGAACTTTGTACTCGAAGTAATCAGGTTTTGTTTCTGGATATAGCCAGAAACTTGAGAAAAATACGCCTTCAATGACTTTTAAGCTTTGCAGCAGGATATTTTTGTGTTACAATGCTTCGACAAATTTTAAATAGCAACTATTTAGAACAACTGCCCACAGGTGTTTTATCTAATCAAATCAGCATTTTCATTTGCTTTTGTTATATTGTAATATTGCTCTCCTCCACACACTTACCTAATTTACAAATATTTGCAGTTGCGGTGAAGACGGAGTTTTATAGCTTGCGTCTTTTTGCAGCATGCTATTTGAGCTCTCATGTCACAGTGAACCTTTTTGTATATCTATGGTATATCTTACCTCTCCTTTCTTCATTTCCTTCTTCCCACCCTGAGAGAAACAATCAATGTCGACTGTCTGCTGTCGATACATCCAGGTCTTTCTGGAAGCCTGTGTAGATGATTACAGATATACTTTGCGGTCGTTCTCCCTGGCACGGATCTTCCTGACCACATTTCCTCTACCCTGCTTTGGCCTCATTTAATACATTGTGAACAATGAATGGAAGGATACCTTAGTGATCAATGTTCTGCATTTTTATGTTTAGCTTGTCACCAACCTGGAGTCTCTTATAGATCATGTTGGATGTGGGTATTATTCTGTTTTTCTTCCAATCACATCTTCAGTTATGTCAGCACTTTGTCTTAATATGTGCAATCTAATAATTCCCTCCCCTGCCCGACATTCCCAGGTCTCTGAACAAAGTGTTTCATTTAGCTTGGCCCCTTGGAGTGTGGATGCTTCTTGGGTGTGAGCTCCTCTTTAGCCTATGAAGTCCTTGGAGTGTGGATGCTTCCTGGGTGTGAGCTCCCCTTTAGGAGTGTGGATGCTTCCTGGGTGTGAGCTCCTCTTTAGCCTATGAAGTCCTTGGAGTGTGGATGCTTCCTGGGTGTGAGCTCCTCTTTAGCCTATGAAGTCCTTGGAGTGTGGATGCTTCCTGGGTGTGAGCTCCTCTTTAGCCTATGAAGTCCTTGGAGTGTGGATGCTTCCTGGGTGTGAGCTCCCCTTTAGCCTATGAAGTCCAAGAGCAGGACATTTGGTCTGGCTCCCCTCCTCCCTTGTCTTCAGGTTTAGCATCTCTGTGGCTTCTCTGGCACCCATAGAGGCCAGGTTGGAGGGGTTGTAGTGACAGCAAAGAAAAAACCCAAAGCCTGGGCTCAGCTTGACCTGAGTTGAAATCTCAGATCTCACCCTTTAAACCATGCAATTTGGGAGAAATGACTTAAACTTACTAAGATTCTGTTTTCTCCTCTGAGAAGTAGATAAATGTCAACACTGGTGTATTGGTTATTTCTGTGAAGTCATGAGATCAATGTAATGGAGCCCAGATGGCAATGTGGTGTAAGTGGAGGGAAGCTTTGTTGGGTTCATCATGATGGGCAGAGCAACTTGCCTCAGGATGGCCAGGAGGGAGGGAAGAGGGAGGGGGAGACAGATGATGAATATATAGGAAGGGGCCAGCAAGACAGAGAGCAGAAGGACATGTCCCCAGTAACCTACTTCCTCCAACTATACCTTACTGTCTTCTTTCCCCTGTTCACTGTAAATACTATCATATTTTGACTCTTTCAGTGGACTAATCCACCGGGAGTTAGAATACCTTAAGATTCACCCAAAGCACATGAGCTCTATCCAGGCTCGGTGGCCCATGCCTTTAATCCTGCTGATCAGGAGGTTGAGGCAGGTGGATCTTTGAGTTTCAAGGCCAGCCTGGTCTATAGATTGAGTTCCAAGACAGTCAGGGCTATACAGAGAAAGCCTGTCTCAAACTAAAACCAAAAGAAACAAACCAAACCAAACCAAACCAAACTACAACAACAACAACAACAACAACAGTAAACCAAACCAAACCAAACCAACCCAACCCAAACCAAACCACACAAAAACTAATCCACACGAGCCTATGAGAGACGTTTTGTATCCAAGCCATAACTCCTGGCAAGGTATTATAAGCACTAGAGGAGACACAGTCTGCTCTTAATGAAGGCCATGATTTTGAGAAGTAGCTCTAGGACTTCTACCAGCTTTCCTTTAATAAATAAATCTATTTAAGACTGAAGATGTCAGCTCAGAGCCGTTGGAAAATTCCACCAGGGCACCCCTCCCCTCCTGGAAAAGGCAGGTCAGAGAGCACATAGGCTGGAAGAAAGAGGCTAATTAAGCCATACTATCTCATTCCCTAAAGACCAATCAGTTTAAAGGGAGCACTGTTCTCCCAATCATATTGTGCCTAGTAGCTGATGCTCTATTCAGATCCTGAAATTGTTTAAAAACTCACTGGAAGGGCACCCAGGGTTGCCCCCTCTCTTTCAGATGCAGGATGACGACCCCAGCATGCTGGAACAATAAATTCATCTTGCTTTTGCATCAATCCTTGGCTCCACATTGTTCACTCGGAGGTAGGGGGGTCCTGGGTAAGGTAAGATTCATCAGAGTCTTACAAGACTAAAAGGCAATTGACTTATAGAAGCAAGTAAACCACATCAAATTAAGTGATATAGCCCTGTAAGCCAAACTGTGCAGGTGACATGTTAGTGACCATGAGTCGGACACTGCAATTCAGTGACATCTGCAAATGTAGTCAAGCAGTACCTTCTACAGAAGGGGTGTCAGATCTCAGCTGTAAGGAGGACTCACCCCTCTAGCTCCTCTGTGGGGCTTCCACCCTCATCCCTACTCTATCCCTACCCTCCACCCCCAGGCCTCCATTGGCTTTTGTTTTCCCAGCTGCAAAGGAATTGACTCTTCATCTTTCTCCCCCACTACTATATGTGTCTGTGTGTACATTTGTGTGTGCGCGTGCTTCCGTGTGTGTGTGTGTGTGTGTGTGTGTGTGTGTGTGTGTGTGTTGAACAAGACTCTGGCGCCTTTCGGGCAGACAACAGGTTTCTTGTCTATCATTGAAAACAGTTACTTGGTCTTTAGGGGGAAAACTGATGTCTGTGTTTTTCAGACCTCTGTCTACATGGGAATGACACGCCTCTACATTTCTTCTACCATCATCCCATGGCAGACATCACCCTTGCATGACAGAATTCTTTTGACTGAGTTGTTTCTATAACCCTACCTAAGGATGATTTAAATGAATGGAGTAGACAAGGATGAGTCCTTCTGGTCAGCCCTGATTTCAAACTGAGCTGTAATGACCAAGGCTGTGGTCATTACAGCATACTTTTGGACCTGATTGAAGTGTCCAGGCAGGGTCCCATCATCTGCTTTGTCCCAAATGGATACTGTGTCTCAGGGACTAGAATCTGTCCACAACAGATTGTGAAGACAGCAGAATTTCAGCCTGCCTGCTAGCTTCAGGCTTTCTTCCTCACTTCATCAAGCAATAGGAGTTTTAAGCGGCCTCTCACCTATGCAATCATATTCTAGATAGGCTCGTCTGCTTTGTTTTCAGGGACACCATCCTCACTCAGCATGGCACAAGTTAAGCGCTGCTTCAGTGAAACCTGCCAGACTGTTAATCTTGAGATAGCAAATGGAGAGGTGTGAAGCCCAGGAGCTGTAGTGACAGTTGTGAGGCAAGGTGACAATTTACTTAGTCTGTGGGGGAGGAGGGATTAGGTCTGACCTGGGCTGGGAGGAATCTTTATTACTTGGGGGAGAAGGCCCCAATATGCCTCATTTTTGCTTAGGTTCAGAAACCCTTAGCAAGCAGGAGCCCCATTCTGTCCTGGGCGTGGTAGAACCAGGATCACTCACTCTATGGTATGAGGAGTCTGCGGTGTGCCAGTTAGCAGACAACACGGGGACTATTCCACGTGAGCAAGAGAAGTTTGTGGGCAAAATACATATATGCTACCTGTAAAAGCAAACTGGAGAGATGGTTCAATGGTTAAGAACACTGGTTGCTCTTTTATGGGACTCTAGTTTGATTCCCAGAGCCCACTTGGCAGCTTACACAGTCTGGAACTCTAATTCCAGGGGATCTGATGCCTTCTTTGGGGTTTGGCAGGCACTGCATTCACATACTGCAGACATGCAAGCAGACAAAACACCCATACACATAAAGTAAACTAAATGAAATATTTAAAAAAAGAAAAGAAAATCACTGGGCATTGGTGGCACACACCTTTAATTCCACACTTGGGAGCTTGGGAGACAGAGGCAGGCTGATTTCTGAATTTGAAGACAGCCTGGTCTACAGAGTAAGTTCCAGGACAGCCAGGGCTACACAGAGAAACCCTGTCTCAACAAAACAAAACAAAACAAAACAAAACAAAACAAAACAAAACAAAAACCTTAATTAATGATGCACCAGGCACATGGGCTAGTTATGTGACAGTGACATGTTACAATGGGCATTCAAAATTCACTGTAGATCCAGTGGTTCACAGGATAGCTGTCCTCTTCATGTTGACTCAAATACACAGATATTGCTGATCCTGTGACACCTCCAAGAATATGTGTGCCCATGTTGACCTCAGCAGGGGAAGTGTGCACAGAGGACCATACCATCGCCTCCCAGTGTTATCCCTTAGAAGTGACAGATGTCACCTCCACTCATTTTTATGCACAACAGAAGAACAAAGTCATCATGTGTTTGAAAATGGGTACAACTAGTTATTATCATCTTAAGTGAATTAAGTCACTCTCAGAAAAAATAGCAGCTTTTCTCTCACTGGTGGGTTCTCTTTTATATAGATACACAAATGAAAGTAGAAATGAAACTATCTAAGGGAACAGTGGGGACTCATGGGAAGGAGCAAGAAGAGGGAGGGCAGCAGGATGTGGGGCAATATGCTTAAGTCACATTATATACTTGTATGAAAATGGCTTTATATAACCTGCTGTCATAATGATAGTAACAATATAAGGTGAGCCTTAAAATCCTCTTAACTATGGGAGGCAGCAAGTACAAGCGCTCCCTGTCCTGGGGATTGTCAGCAGCAGGATGACCCCAATGGTATATTTACAAATAGGGAGGAGTACATGAAGAACAGACACTTATGAGTTTGTTCTGCAGCTTAAACACAGTGCCACAGGATGAGAGAGTAAGCAACAGGACCTTGCTTTCTAAGTTCTAGATGGCTAGAAATCCAGGTCAAAGTTGGAGTAGGTTTGATCTGGAGGGGCCTTGATCATTGATTATCAGATGGCCATCTCTCTGTGTCCTACATGTGAATGCCCATCCCTGATGTCATTCTAAGTATCCTTATTTCCTCTCTGTGTGAAGACACAGCCAAAGGAGACCATGGAATAACCCTGTTTGGATTCACTTGCCTCTTCAAAGGCCCTATCCCCAAAGACAGTTGTGTTTGAAGCACAAAGCCTTAAACACTAGGGTTCTGTGTGGACACAGTTCAGCCTAAACCAGGTGTAAACCAGAAATGGAGCTGAGTTCAGAAGTGTCCTGTGAGAGGGGAGTGAAAAGAGTAGGAAGTGACCACATTGGGAAGGGAATGCTAGAGCTGGGATCTCAAATACCCCTCTGAAGCCATGTGCTTCGGGATTATTCCCAGTCTGCTGCTGTTGAGAGGTAGTGGAACCTTTAAGAGATGGGGCATGGGGATAAGGATCACAGGGTCATGCCCTGGAAGATGTTCTTGGGATCTTCATCCCCAGAAGCCAGGAAGAGAATGGCTTCTTCTCTACACATGTAGGTTTATCAGCTGCCAAATATCACTGTACACACACACACACACACACACACACACACACACAGACACACGGTTCACACGTACTCCTTGTGGAGATCCTGATGAAGTAACGTGTTTTCTTTTTTAGTAACGTGTTTTATTTTACTTATGACAAACCTGAGGTATAGAAGCTAAATAGCTCTAAAAACATGCAGCTATTCATGGGTAGCTTTGGGGTTTGAGCCCATGATATCTAACCCTGAGTGCTCTCTAGCTGTAATGAAGCTGGTGTGTTCACTGAGGTTAATGAATCTGATAATATACTGTCTTGCTGCTTTAGGGCCTGCTCTCATATACTGAGCTATGTGACACATAGAAGCCCCTTTATGTAAGTGACACACAGTCCCGTTGCTTGGGTGAAGTCTGGACTAACTGGGAACCAGCAGCTAGCATTTAAGGCCAGGCTCTCTTTTGCTTCATGGACTACAGAGGCTTCAATGTCTTTGCAGGGGTTCTGGCTTCTGAGCAGGCCTGCCTCGACCCACAGCAGGATTGGCTCTCCCTCTGCACCTGTGCTTCTGGTACATGACCCCACTCTTGGGTTAATGGTGTCTGGAGTCATGGTGCAGGGAGGGAAATGGGTTGATAGAAAGGTAGTAGGTACCCCTATAGGATATGAGGACTATCACTTGGAAACAGGAGCATATCCTCAAGGCCTTACTTAGAAAAGAAAATGAAGGCAACTTGAGAAGCTGTAGAGAGGGTATGCAGAGGTGATGGGGGCTAAAAGGTGGTGCTGGTTGCACATCTGGCATTTATTGGAAATGGGCACTTTCCCCAGGGGATATAGCAGTTTCTAAAGGCAGACAAATGTAGGCATACATTTTTTGCAACCTACTTTTAATAACGTTTCAACCTGTCCTCTAGCCCACCACCCAGAAGAGGTAGTGGAAAAGTTATTAGGATACAGGAGAAGTTGATCTGTTCAGCAATAGTTCTTTGGGGAGCAAGCTCAATCTTCTTTCTGAGCAGTTCAGTTTCATAGCAAACACCAAATATGACTCAGCAGCTGCAGACCAGTCCTCTAGGCAGGCAGACACCACACACGAACCAGCAACTGTAGTTCAATCCTAAAGAAATCACAAGGCTCACCAACCAGCCTGAGGCAAGGGTGTGGAAGCAGCAAGCTTGGGCAAGTTGCTCTCAATGGCAGTGTTGTTACCACAAGTTGAGCTCAACAACACAAGTAAGGAGAACCAATACATGCGTGTCATTAGCAAAGAAGAGTGAGGCAGAGCAAACTAAACCAATGCTCAGTGCTCCTCTCCCACTGTCTGTGGGGTCATATTTAAATCCTGTCATCAGACATCCTTTCACATGTCTGTTTTATCAAAACATCATTTCACCTGTGTCTGCTTCAGGAAAACTTTCTTACATGTATTTGCTTTAGACAAGGACTCTCTTCATGTGAGGCCTACATTCTAGTATGGAAGACAGGAAGTAAACGAGTTAAGGCAGATGGTGGGAAGGGGTTTGAAGGGATCAGGGCAGGCATAAGTGAGTGGCTGGGTTAGGGAAGCTGAGCAGGACACTTTTTTTAGGGAGGAACATGGAAGAGTCAGCTACTGCAAAATGGTTCAAGAATGGTCTAGGCTGGGCAAGAGTAATTTCCTTCAAGCTATGCCAAGGCTGGAGTAGGTGGTGGAGTTAAAGTAGGGGAGGGGAGATGGAGGTGTGTCACTATGCATAGGAGCCATAGGGAGGTTGTAAGACCACAGAAATAAACCCCCAGAACTTTTAGTTAACGCTATAGGTTTCCACTGTGCAAAGAATGCACTACAGGAAGTTGAGAGTGCAAGCCAGAGCAGCAGGAGCAGGTGTGGGTGGGCTAGTGCTGCTGTCACACAGGGAGGTTGCTGGGGTGCGTGTGCACTGCAAACTAGAAGTCCATGTAAAGTCCTGTCCATTCTCTCAAGCTCAGCGACCTTGTAGGAGCTGCCTGTCCCCAGTCCTGCCCTGGAGTGCTACCCAGAGGGATGGGTCAGTGTTACAGCAGGACTGTGGTTGGGGTTTGGGGACAGGGCAGGCCGGAGCTTAGCAGCCAAGAGCCTTCTGGTGATGCTCCTGGAGTTAGCCATTTCTAGGAGAGCCAAGATCCAATGGTTTATTTCTAACCAGGATAGTGACTTCCTGGGTCATGATGGAGGACAAGCATCTTCCACGGAGAGGAAGGCATATTTTGGAGACTACCAAGCCTGAACTTCAGACTTGGGTTCCTGGCCCGCACTGAGCCATCATAAGGGATGTTGGCTTCAGCATAACCAGACTACAGTGCCTTTCCCAACACTGTCCTGGCCTTTCCCCAGCTGTGAGAAGCTGGAAGAGAAGCAGCACGAGGCAAAGAGAAGCCTACAGCTGTCCTTCTTCCTGCAGTGCAGCCTCTGCCTCGTGATGGAAGCCCACGGCATGGAGGAGATGAAGTGTCTGGATGGGGATGTTTCTATCAGTATCACCACTGAGTGCTTACTCAATGGCAGGACCCAAGCTGAACACTTTACACTTCTCACTTGATTCTTTCAACATCCCTGGAAAATAATTACTGTTGCTTCTCTATTTTATAGATGTGGCAACAGAGTCCAGGGTTATATACCAGTATGTAAGCCACTGTATCATTTCCTTTGATGATCAGTTATCCGAGTCTCGTAGGAAGTCCATCAACCCTGCATCTTGATCGGTCTTCATTCTGGACTAATTCTCTTTCGTGTCTCAACCATCACTCAACCTTAAATGTGACCTCTTACTTCTTATGGCAGATCCAGCCCCTGAGTACTCTTAAGTGCTTTTTGCAACTCCTAGAAATTTGTAGTAACTTAGAAACCCAGGTTGAGGCTTCTCAGAGGAAAGTAGCTGCTATAGCATCAACCAGCTGTCATGAACAAGTGCAGTTCAACCTTAATTAATGGTTTCTTGTGCATTCTATATTTACTTAGGCATTTTGTGTATGTGTGAGAGCTGACATTCTTGCTCCAGTGCATGTGTGGTGGTCATAGGTGAGTCTCTCCTTCTACTATTTGAGTCTTGGGTGTTGAACTCAAGACATTGGGCTTAGTGACAAACACTTCTACTTCTTGAGCCTTCTCACCAGCCTGATGCATGGTTGATACATGCACAGTAACAATTTAGGATAGTGACAAAGGTTCAAAGGACAAAAAGGTGCAGTATAAAGATGCCTGGTGGGAGTTGGCAGTCGTCAACAGTCATTAATAATCATCAAGGGGAATGTATTTGGGCTGAACATTAGGGAAGGGTTTTATTTTATTTCTATTGTGTTTTAAAAACTTTGGGAATAAAGATACAGGTCTCACTAATAAAGTCCCAGGGGCTACAGATCTACAGGACCTTGGAGTAGAAAGGGACTGTGTCTAAACCCTTCCCAAAGGGCAGCTCCACAGTCCATCTTAGCAGGGCATCATCCCCTAGGCCTGCTTGTCCACCTCTAGCACCGCGAAGCTTGTGCCTTGCGTTGTAGACTTCCTATCTAATTATTTCTAGAATTCTACTGGGCTTGAACCATAGGCTCGGATTCTAGATTTAAATTTGGTACTCCTGTTGGCTTGAGCTTCTCCATGCTTCCTCCTGGCCCCCGTGTTCTGGGTGCAAGTCCTTGTGATACTTGCTTCTTAAGTCCTTACAAGTGCTCAGGAGGACTTCCAGACAATCATGGTATGTGACGGTCACATGTGATTGCTGTCCTGCTTGCTGCAGGGCACAGTGTCACAGAGCCTGCTCTGAGAATGCCATTGGTACCCTTGCCTGTCTCCTGCCGGAGCCCCCTCAGTGAATGCCATCGGTACCCTTGCCTGTCTCCTGCCGGAGCCCCCTCAGTTGTATTTGCTCCACACTATCGGTACCCTTGCCTGTCTCCTGCTGGAGCCCCCTCAGTTATATTTGCTCCACATTTGCTGTGTGCTGGCACTTTAATTCCGAAGGAAGGTTCTGAAGTTTTTTGACAACTATTGTTTTTGCCTGACTTTTTTTTATAGATGAGGAACAGGATATGTAGAGAGGAAGAGAGACTTATGTTCCCCAGGCAGGGCTGCCAGGTTTAGCTATAAGCATACAGGATGCCCGGTGAATTTGAATGTCTGGTAAACAAATGGTTTTATTATATCCCAAAAGGGGCACGAGGCATTCTTGTTTACCTGTATTTCATATTCTGGGTTCTCGCTGCAGCCTTCTCTCTGAGTCACATGACAAGGAGATGCCAGAGGTAGAGCAGAGCCCAGGGTTCCCACACACTCCTTGTGATCTGGAGTAAGAAACACAAGGTCTGTATGCTTCCAGTGCCTTCTTCCTGGACTGAGGAAGACTGTGTGAATCAATCATGGAGTCTTTTCTTCCTGAGATCCATCATGGTCTAAGGTCTCTGAAGACCACTGACCACCCTGTCAATGGACATTGCTGTTGTATCTCTCAGAGTCCTACAGACTGTCAGCATCTGTCTTCCCAGGCTTATCCAGTGGTTTTGCCTGTTCCTGCTGAGCTCCCATACCTGGACCACAGCACAGGCGTCAGGGAGGTTTGCCACACTGGCATGCACAGGGACTGGAACTTGCGGAGGATAAGGCACCTTCACATGTTTTCCAAGCAAGAGTCCCACTGGTGAGCCAGTGAGGAGCAGGTTCAGGCCTAGAATAGGCAGGGGAGGTTGAAATAGGCCTCCCCTTTTGTGGTGCTCACATACATCTCCCTACAGGTCCAGGATGGAATGGAGGTGGAGTGGGTCAGGTAGGGTCAGGACACACAAGAAGTACCTGCCCTCAGCCTGCTTTGTACTCTGGGAACGTGAGCCCAGGACTGCCAGATACTCTCATATTTTCTAACAACACCAGAAATCTAGAGGCTTGTAAGAAACCTGCTTTGTGAATATTAATACAATCTTCACATTATTCTAAAAGCATGGCACAGGTCATACAAAGCAAGACCACAGAGGCATCCAGCCACGGGCTTTGGCTCCTGCTCAGCATTGCTGTGGGGAATGGACCCCAGCTGGCAGTCACTCTGGGCTGCATACCTAGGCCTCCCTCTTAGTTCCCTCGGC
Source organism: Mus minutoides (assembly GCA_902729485.2). Classification (NCBI taxonomy): domain Eukaryota; kingdom Metazoa; phylum Chordata; class Mammalia; order Rodentia; family Muridae; genus Mus; species Mus minutoides. Next base: position 64,623 of record LR750123.1, read on the forward strand.
AGTGGGCCCGGGATGAGAGGCCTCTCACCTCCCTCAGAACGACAAAGCAGGGAGATTAATAAAGATCCCAGCCCCGCCAATCTATCATCTTCTGGCACTGAATTGCACACGTATCTCATTATCATTACGGAGCTTTTGGGTTAATTGCAAATCAGGGAGTTGAGATTATTAATGAAAGTGGAACCTTTGGGTGTGAAGGGAGGGCTCAGGCTCAGCTGGCTTATGTCCCAACCCTGGCTATAGTGTCCTCTGGGCACCTGCTGACCCCCCCAGTCACTCCCATGTCACTGCTGTTCCCGAGCTCCCTGCAGTTGACTTGTGCACGTGCCTTCGAACCATTTCCCAGGAACTCTGTGCAGCAGGAGCATTAAAGCAAATGTGCTCATTATACCTGATGGTGCACGATCCTTGCAGAGGAAATTAGGGATGATTAGGCGTCATTAGAGGAAGATGTCTCTCTTCACCCAAAATATTGACGGCCAAAAACCCAGCCGTGCAGATAACAAATGAGTGAGACGTAGAAACACAGAGCTCTGCGGGGATGATCAATGCTGGCCCGACTGCACCCCAGACAGCTCCAAAACAACGTTAGCAGCTGCTGCAGGAAAAAAAAATAAAGCCCGGAAGTCCTGTCTGCTCTCCTAACTCGTTTTCCCCAGGACATGTTGGGAGCGGATATCTGAATTCTGTGGATTTGTATTTAGCAGAGGTCACAAGCTACCCATCTAATCTACCTTCGCCTGGAACTTGTTTAGAGTGCACCCTGTTTCTGGAAAACAAAACAAAACAAAACAATAAATAGCAGCTTGCTCCAGTCCCAGCCCACACTCTCTGCCCTTTCCCAATGGTGCACTAGAGTAGATCCCCCTTTGCCACAGCTAGAACGGGATGCCTGAGCTTCTATTCAATATCTACCTCTGGGACCATTGGAGTTTGTCATCTCTGCTCAGGGCTACCCTTCACTGGAAGACACCACCTTTGTGCTGGGCTCCCCATTTCTTTGAAATCCTGAAGAGTCCTTCTTCCATCACAAACCACCCCATCACTCCCAGCTTCACGTGACTGCAGGGTGAAGGGTCAGTTACCTATCCAAAGCTCAGTGCGCTCTTCTTATCTAAAGTGTTTCTGGACCTCTAGCCATGCTAGCCTGACCCCATGTAGACATACGAGGGCCTATCCTCACTCTGCGGGTCACAGCAATCCCTCTAACCTGCAAACATTTGTCCCTTGTCAATTCTGACTTGATGCTGACTCCATATGTCATAGCTCTTCCCCCACCCCCATCCCACCTCCTGTTCTCTCTTTAATCAGTGTGGCCCTCTGGACCCCGCTGACTCCTCATCCTGGTGGCTCAGCTATTCAGAGGTCTGTTACCAGGCCTCCATTGCCCAGCTAATCGTGAGCACCCCAAGTGTGTGTCTCTCCATCCTCTACAGCCACTCCTGTAGGGTCCAGGAGCTCTGCTCTCTCTGAGGGCTGACTAGAAGTCCTCTGGGAGAATTTACTTGGCACCAGACTAATTTCATTTTCCTCACATAGTGTGCAAGTTTTAATTGAGTTCCTAGATTTTGCTAATGTTCTGGAAGAGCATTAATTCTCAGCAAGTGCTTTAATTAGGCCTAGTGGTCCTGTCCTGTGCCTGCCAACCACAGAAACCTTACAATCTCCCACTCATTCCTCACTCTAATGTGGCTGCTCCTTTACAGACTGCCTGCTTCTCGGGGCCCAACACTTGAAGAGTGTCTTCCATCTTCCCAATAAATTGGTTTAATATAAAGTATGCTTTTCAGTTTAACGGAATTGCTTATGAGACAAGACTTGATATATAGTTAGACTTGAGCCCTCAGAATCTGTAGATCACCACTGGGTGATAGAAGACTTCAGAAAGGCATGATATGTTTGTTACACATGAAAAGGGGAACATCTTTTTGTGTTTTGTTTTGTTTTTCGAGACAGGATTTCTCTGTATAGCCCTGGCTGTCTTGGAACTCACTTTGTAGACCAGGCTGGCCTCGAACTCAGAAATCCACCTGCCTCTGTCTCCCGAGTGCTGGGATTAAAGGCGAGCGCCACTACAGGCTCCTTGCCATTTACTGTCACCCTGCTCAAGAACTGAAGCAGGAGCGTGTGATATTTCAGAGTCCTTCTGGTCATGGAAGGCTGCTGCATCAACCACTACACATAGGCTTCTTTAATGGCAGGGGATGCCTTTCTCTGTGGTTTCTATAAGAATCAGGGTCTGTTTTTTTTTTTTTTTTTTTCATTTCTCTCATCTAGAGCAGAACCATGCTGATATGTTGTACATATGCTTGTGTGTGGTCATCGCTATAGGCTCTCCTGGCTGTGTGCTATCTTTATCCTGAATACTTTGCCATTTGTCTACTTGAGCTACAAATAAATCAGCGGCCCTGTGATTCCATTCCTAGGAGTATATCCAGCAGAAAGATGTAGGCTAGAATGTTCATGGCAGCCAAAACTGGGGTGGGGTCATGGTCTCTGTGTTCATCAAGAATAGCTTGCATATACAAATGATGATGTACTTACAGTAGGCATCTCTGTGGAGGTACAATAGAAGACACTGAAAACTGACGGATGAGCTTTGAGGGAAAGCTGAAGTGAGAGATTTCTCTAGGTCTTTGCCTCACCACCTTGGTAGTTGTGGCTCTATTTTCCAGATCAGGGAAGATTGGTGGGAAGCCAGGACCAGAATGACCAAAACTGGAATATTCGTCACCACCCTTGAGAAGAATAAAGGAGGGGGATGGAGGAACATGGAGGAACATCTGCTCAGAGGAGGGGAGAGCAGAGGATGACCTGTGTGAGCCTAGGAGGTCAGAGCCTGAAATGGTCTCTTTATCTGTGAGACCAGGCTGCTGATCAGATAAGCAAAGCTTGATCTGCACGTGGGACAAAAGAACTGGGGGAGATTTGATCAGTAATTCTTGGCATGCAGCTAAAAACAGCAGCCCAGGAGTGAGAGAGGGTATGATTTAATAACACACAACATGCCGTTGAGATGCAGTCTGGCTAACAGGAGTGATTAATAGCTACACCCTGCAGCTGTGACTCATTCACAGTGATGGCACAGTAAAGGGAAGACGGCTTTGTCTCCCTTATCTATGGCATTAAGGTTTTGACCTGATGCCATCCTTGGCAAGATCCATAGGATATACACCCAAAGACAGACAGACAGACAGACAGACAGACAGACACACACACACACAAACACAAAACACACACACACACACACACACACACACACACACACACAGAGTTTAACTCTTAGTTGGATGTGGTCAGTGACTGAATATACGATGACAGAGCCAGGATTCCTTAGTTCTAGTCCCGTCTCAGTCAGTATGTTTCTTCCACTTGACATGGGTGGGACTAGTTAATGGCTCCTCTCTGCCTTACTTATTCCTCGATCCTCTCAGAACAAATATATTATTTATAAATATATTTTCTTATACTTTTAGCTGCTTATCTGAAATGTGCAAGTGGCTACAACACCCATGGCTTGAGCCCCTAGGCAACTCAGAGTCTAGTGGACCTGGTAGGAGCTCAGCTCCTCACCTGCTCAAAGAGAGTGGTGAATGAGATGACTGCTCTACACACAAACTTCTTAAAGTTAAGTGTAGGTATTGAAACTCAGAAACTCTTCTTGAAGGCTCTTAACTAAATTTCTTTAAAAGTTTCATTAATCTTTTTCTGACAATATTTTTCTCCTATAAACTTCAAACCTGACCAGAATGCAGCATGAAGCAAATGAAATCCCCTTATAAATATCTCTAACAACGCAGGGGGAGATTAAGGTTTTTTATTGTATTCAGCAGTTCTTTGAGAAATGTGTTATTTACATTTAACATTCCCTGAGCCACAATGTATCACAGTTGTTGCTACCAGATAGCAGTCATCCTGGGATTGCGAGCTTGTGTGCCTGGCATCAAAGCTTCTAGCCCAAAAGACAATTCTGATCATAGGAAGGAAACATCATTTTAGTTAATTCTGGGTCACCAATCCTCATGACAGCAAAGGCGATAACACCGTGTGGAAAACCAGAGACCTAGCGTTTCAGAGATGAAAAAGAATTTAGCAAGATTTGAATTGTAAACCTAAGGGAAGCTTATGAATTCTCTAGCCTATTTGTATGGTGCTTTATATGTATCCAAAGTTAACGTTTTATTTTCATGCCCAAACATTCATGAGATAGTGATGCTTTTAATAATTATAAAACAAAATTTCTAGACGACAGAAAACAGTGTTCTTAAATTAGGAATGCAAAGCTGGTCTAACAGAATTACTCAAACAAACAAAACCAGTGAAACACATAATCTCTGCAGAGGATACTAAGTTAGCCTTTGAGAATTTCAGCTTCATTTCTGATGAAATTCTCACCTGACAGCAAGCACAATATCCTTATAAAAGATAACTTTGAAAATTCTCCAGCTGTGGGCTCTATGCTTTTAAAGATAGAAGTGAAGTCAGGCAGTGTTAGCCTAAAGACTGGTGATTAGAGAAGGAAGACATCGGTGATGGGCACAAACCTTCGGCTGTGTGATGGAAATGACTGGACCTAGGTCGAAGCTCAGAGGAAGTGGTCACAGAAAAGGCACAGGGCACTTGGAGTTTGTCGGCAGGACACAGGTCTTTGCCGTGAGCGGTAATGGTGAGAATGTGAGGGATAGAGTTATGAGCTTGAGTGTACCAACCCTCTCAGAGTGTTTTACCTGTCATTGATACCTCAGTGAGGCTGTGAAAAATCCAAGGAATTCTTTTTTATTTTTTTATTTTTTGTTTTTTTGAGACAGGTTTTCTCTGTGTAGCCCTGGCTGTCCTGGAACTCACTTTGTAGACCAGGCTGGCCTCGAACTCAGAAATCTACCTGCCTCTGCCTCCTGAGTGCTGGGATCAAAGGCGTGCACCACCACTCCCGGCTCCTCAGGGAATTCTTATAGATGAGGAAAATTCAAACACAATACTCAAAAATAAGTGAAGTACATTGAGTTTGGGGGTTCTATATTATCAACTGATTTCTTAGGCTATATTTCCCTTTAAATCTCAGTACTGTTACATTTTCAGTTTATATCTATGCTTAACAAAAATGGTTCAGATATCACCTGGCTTTACATACAGACTTATTTGTCAGAAGGAAATCAGAAAAATACTATTCAATGAGTGCCATGTGCTTAATTTTTTTGGGAAAGAAATAAAGTGCTATTCTGGCTTAAATTAAGAGCAAAATAGAAAAAAAACTTCCAATAATATCATATAAGATGATATCATACTGCACACAGTCCTATAAGTCAGGTCTGAGCTCCCTGTTGCTATTCAGTATAGGTTGGAGATGTTGCATTGAGTCAAGAAAAATAAAATAAATATTAGAAATGAAGATGATAAACTTATTTTCATATAACTTACATAATTGCTTACATAGAAAATCAGAACACTGCTAAAACTAATAATTGATTTTGGAAAGGTTGCAAAGTGATTATCCAAACCTCAAATGTATATTTACATATAGTAATTTACACACAGCACACCTCTGTATGTGATTTTACAACTGTACTCATCCAGCTCTTGAACAGGTACAGGCCTGTTTCTCTGCCATTATCTTCTAGATAACACAACAGGAAACCATTTACAGAGTGTTTATGTTGCACCAGGCATCACAAGCGATCTAAAGACCAGTTAAAGTGCACAGAAGGATGTGTAGGTCTTGTACAAATACCACACCATCATCTGAGAGACTCGTGCACCTCAGAGCCTGCCTTCTGCAGGGGCCTAGAATCAACCTCGAGGGTGCTGAGAGTTGCAAACAATTACAAAACAGAAAGACTTGAAATTCCACTTAAAATGGCATCGGGAATATAAAACATTTAAGGGTAAATTTCTTGAATATATGCAAGAACTGTACACTGGAAACTAGAAAGCATTGCTGAGAGAAAGTAAAGAAGGTTCAGGGAAACGGCAGGCTTCAGAAACACATCAGAAAAATCTACATGGAAATGCAAATGCCTCACATATCCAAAACCATCCTGGAAGAGAAGAACAAATGTAGAAGAGTTCAAGGTGTACTCTAAAGCTACAACAAGAAAGATAGTGTGGTGTTGGGACAAGAGTTTACAAACAGATAAGTGAAGTGGGACAGAGAGCTCACAGATAGCTACCATTGCTTTCAGCAGCAGACACAGGCAGTCCAATGGACCAACCTCCCTATCACTTGTATTAAAAGAGCTTTGTGTCCTTATTACTCAGAATTTCTACTTCATACCTTATCCAAGCATCAGTTCAAGACGTGTTTAGATATAAATGCAACATCCGAAGTCACAAAGCTTCTGGAGACACGTGCCCAGATTTTATAAGGTCAGAGGAGGAAAAAGATTATTCGAGTCCACTGGAGTGAGTGCCACTTAAGAAAGGGCAAGCGGGAGAGATGAATGAGCAGGTCACTGATCAGAAGAAAATATTGTCAAGACATGGATCTGGAAAGCCACCGCTCTTCAGGGTATGTAAATCATTGCCATTTCTCAACAATAAAAAGACAAACAACCCAATTAAAAGTGAACAAAAGATCTGAATAGACAGTTCACAGAAGAAGACATATGAACGTCTGATAAATACATGAAGGATGGACAACATCAACATCGTTAGCCATTAGGAAAATGAAAATCCAAGCCACGGGGAGTCACCACTTCACTCCAGTAAGAAGCTCAGGAGCTGAAAAGAGGACAACCCCTGGACACGGTGATATTGTAAGCAGCTTAAAGCATTAGATCCCGTAGGTGGGAATGTGAAATGACTAAGATGACCTTCACCCATCCTGTGAGTCCACTTGCAAGTGGTATCCCAAGGAAACAGAAGAGTGTGTCTACCAAAAGTCTGGTCCAGGGATGCTTATCATAGCTTAATGTGTAAGGGCCAAGATCCTTGGCCATGGGCAGGAGCCTGAATAAACAATCTGGCAGAGGTATCACTAGTCAGTAGTGGACAGGACAGACTATGCACAGCAGCATGAATGGCCTGCAACCATCATTTGAATGCAGTGAGCCTTACATAAATGTAGGGATTGGAGTTCCTGGAGGCCAACCAAACCAAGTTGTGAAAAACAGAAGAGCAGATGTCTCTGGGGAAAGGGGAAGAATTGTCTGGGGTTAATGGGCAGTGTTCTCCGTATCTTGGAGGCTTGGTTACTATGCACTTTTGTTAAAGTGCAGAATGTACTGGAGTTGTGCATTTTGATGTGTTGTAGCGGTGATCAACATGTTTAATTGTACAAAAGAATGGGGTTCGGTGTGACACTTCAACACATGATACAGCATCACCGTCCAAGTTCATCTTCCCTTAACCCCTTCTGATCTTCTCAACATCGGGCAAGCACAAGTCCACACTAGGATGGACTTCTAGTTTCTCCATGGGAAACATTTGGTACTTGTCTGCGTATGGCTTACACTTGATGTCCTCCAACTCCTCCTGTTTTGTTGCAAATATTAGCATAGTTTTCTTCTTTGTGGCTGAATAATGCTCCATGTCTATATACCCTACATGTTCTGTATCTGCCAATGATTGATTCCACATCTTAGCTATTTGAGTAATGTATACCTATTCTAATATGTATAGATTTTTACATCATAACAAGGAAGGTGCAAACCACTCCTGAAGTCCTGCTAATGAAATCCGTGCAGAACTATTTGAGGGTAAACACATAACATCTTCAATTTGCTTTGACTTACCTCGAAGTAATATAGATAAGTGCATGGAAGAAACGTGAATAGATGTATAAATATTTTCTAAATTGTGCACAATAAAAGCTAATGATAGAACCCCTCACACAGAAATTCATTGTGAAGTCCCTTTACTGTATGCTCAATTGTGTTCATTAAAATAGTACTAATAAAATATATGTAACCAAAGGATTTTTCTGAAGATGTTAAAAGCTTCGTATCTGTAGTTTATACCTGGGGGTCTGAAAGGCCATGGACCCAGCACGTGTGATGGTATTATCTAGACCCTGAAGCCGCTGGGTGCCGGACACCATGCGCTCTGCAGTGTAGGTGCCAGCAGCCTGCAGCATTGCTTGCCCATCCTCCACCCCCGCACTCCCAGAACAACTTTGATGACCACATAAAATAACCAAACAGCACACACAGGCGGCACTTTACAGAACACGGCTTAAAAACTCCCCGATTACATATTTACTCCAACCCGTCAGAAAGTAGATGGCTGTGGGCCTGTAATGAGGGCTGTTTGAAAGTCAAGTGTTCAGCAGATTTGGCCAGTGGGCATTTAGGGAGTTCCACCCTCAGAATTATGGGTGCAGGAGTGCCTGCACCAGAAGGTACTCTCAGCATCAGCAACAGCCTCGGGGGCATCCTGCCTGTGGAGGGATCTCCTCCTTCTAGGCAGGGTAGCCCACCAAAAATGAACACGGCAGGCCTGGGAACAGGAAAAAGAGCTCCTGGACAGCCACCCTGAGAGCTGTTAGATCTTTTTATGAAAGCATAGAACTGTTGGAACCCTGAGGACAGTGCCGTTCTGTTGGAACCAAGTATAGTGGGGCAGTTCTGTGAGAGACAAGGAGCCACCAGCCAAACTTCCTTCCTGTGTTTGGGGAATATAGCTTCTCTTTTTTGGACCAAGGATCCAGCAACGTGGAGTGGCTTAGATTTCCTCAATCCGTTCCCAACAGTGTTCCTCAGAAATGGAACTGCAGGATTCGCTCACATCTGAGACTCTCATGGACAGTGGGCAGTGTGGGTTGATGGCCGAGCCCTGCTGCATCTGGAATTGGGTCTGCTCAGCAAGCTAAGGAGCTTGGTTATTTCATCTGTGTCCACAGAGCTGAAATCTGATCAGCAGAGGCAGACAGATACCTTCTTTGCAAGAATTCTTTGGTACCATCCATACCTTACAGGATGCTTACCATAGGGCACCTGAAGAGAACTAGAGTCTCTGATGAACATTTGAAATATGGTAATTTTATGTCATTAGTTCCTGTTTCACAGGCACACCAGTGGCCTGGAAGGACCTTTGGTCCTTTGCTCAGTCCATACAGCTGGTAAGAAACCAAGGCCAGGTCTGAGTGCTTCCGATCCTGCTGCCAATGTCACAAAATCAGCCACAACACTCAAACACGGCTATTCTTAAAATCTTGACACGTGTGTATCACACCTCTGCAGCTGAAGACATATAGGCTGTGTATATCTTTTATCAACTAAAATGTGAAAATGAATTGTTAGCAGATGTTCTTTGGTAAAAAAAAAAAATACTGAGGGAAATAACCAAGGCTTCTCTACAAGCGGCTCTCACGTGGTCAGAGGCCACAGGACGCACTGGATGCTCCCTGCTGCTCCTGCTATCCCTGAAAGGTGACAGTTCAGCTCCACCTATGAATGCTGGAGAGGGTTGTTTCTAAACAGTGGCTGACCTTAATCTGTCTCCAAGGACCGCTGCTTTATTTCTAGACTATGTTCAGTGGCTCTTTAAATTGCCAAACTGCTTTTCTCCACAATGTACTGAGTCAAGTAAAAGAGGAAAAAAAAAATCTGTGTATCCTTAAATGCCAAGTTTAGTTCTGTGCAGGGTTTTATGGCAGTTATAAAGTCTCACCTCAGGCTTACAACCGTGGTGGATCTTTAGTGCGGTTACACAAACACGGCTGCCATAATAAAGCACGTCTTATTTGATATTATATTGTATCAGAAGCATTAAATACACATTAAAGGGATGTTTTAAGGCTCTTTGCAGTAAGTGGCAGATGTTATGAATAATAACCTGCAAAATCCTTCTGAATTCTAAAAAGGTGTGTTCCATAAAGCTTTCATATAAATCTTTAATAGAGCAGAAGCACATTGAGCAGTGATTAGAGGAAGCCTTTAATCGTATTAAGCCATTACAAATAATGGAGAAAGGATTGGAAGCCTCAAAAATTAAATAATACAGAGCAAGGAGACAAACGCATCGTGCACAAGGCTGAAGGGTTTCCGGTCCGTGTCTCCTGACAGCCCTTCACTGGAGGGAACCAGGCACGTCCGGGTAACGCACACAGATACATAGGCAGTTGCAAACTCAAGCTGCCATAATTCACTGAAATTTATGTAAATGAATATGCATTCTTTTATATGAAAATTGGCAACATCTGCATACCATTTAAGCACCTGATTTAATGGGGTCACCAACAGATACGGAGGTAGGCAGGAAGGGGGCAACCTCATCCACCCTCCCCTTAGAGAATCTTGAAAAACAAAACAAATAAAATAAAATAAAATATAAGTTACAGACAAGCTAAACAGCACTGAAAATATTGTCCCAGGGGACTCTGGCTTCCTCAGAAGCAGAGGTGTTTAAGGAGCCAGCTGCAATAAACCCAGGCTCAATAAAACTTAATTAACCCCTTGGGGTCTTTGCAAGGAAGCTTGTCAGAAAGCCAGCACGGAATCCCAATACTGGTGACTAAGGGGTTAAGTTTGCAGGCCAAAGGGAAACCAGAGAGAAAGGAACTAGTGACTGCTTACCCAGCACATACGTGCACACGTGTGTTCACCATATGCCAAACTCGGCTATGCATGGCTTTTACCTAACAGTAGGAGGACGGGCTAATTAGCCTCAAGTTCAGAAGTTTCCAAGTCAAGCCTCGGAGACTTAGAGTGACTTATAAGTAATCAATTCCAAGCCCAAACCCTAATGCAGTGCAATGGGTCTCCCAGCTCTACAGAATACCCTCACTGCCAGGAAGCTCATTATTCTCCATGGTCTAGGTCTTACCTTGACATGAGTTATCCCTCTGGGGACCACCTGCAACAAGCCTGCATGCTTCCATTTCGAGAGGAGCTTTACAGTGAGCCAAAGCAGGTTTAGTGTTTGTTTGTTTGTTTGTTTGTTTTGCTTACCACCCATGAGGTTCTCACTAGATATTTTGATACAAATTCCCAGCCTCTAAAGGACATTAGAAGTTGACTAACATGTTTTCATGTTTCATGAAGAACAAAAATGCATGTCTATAAATGTATGCAGAATGCTGATGGCCTCGAGTGCTGTGTCTGGGTGGGGGTGGGTGGAGAAGCCACAAGGAATGAATTCTCCTGGGAGCAGTTTGGGAAGGCTGCACACAGAAGTTCTGTTCCAGTTTGGTCCATGGTGGCTCACTGGAGATCGGGGCCAGGTTAGAGAGCTGTGCCATCTCATGGTCTGTACAGATCTTTTCTATCCTCCTCTCGCAATGCCAAGGAGAAAAATGTCATTTCAGTGCTCGTCCATCTTGACATTTCCACATAAAACTCGACTTCTAGCTCAGAACAAGCAGCAAACAAAATCTGGCTAAGATTTGGCAAGTGCTGTTCATTTTCCTTACATTAATTAAAAAAAAAAGCAAATGTTATTGATACGTGTATGGGGGGGCGTTTGTTTTATTTTTTTGGTTCTTGGGATTTTGTTTTGTTTTATGTTTTTGTTGTTGTTGTTGTTTTGGTTTGAGTTTTTTTTGTTTGTTTGTTGAAGAATTTCCTTACTAAATGCATTTCAGCTTAAATATGTTGAATTCATTTGAAGGGAAGAAATAAGACTGCATACAGGTATGGTGTGGCAATGAGGAACGTGGTATCCAGGACCTGGGGTTTTAGAAGCATCCCCTGGTATTGGAGAGCTTCATGATGATACAACGGTCCTCTCTTCTCAGCTTCTCAAAATGCTGCAGGAGCTGGTGCTGTCTGTAGAGAAGAACCAAATGACTACCCCAGGCCAGCCTCTTCTATCTGAGCTGGCCCCGAGAAGTGTGTGGGCAAGCTGGAGCTGGACAGAGGTGGGGCTCTGAAGCTCCCAAAACCCAGAAGATCAAAGGTTTATGGCCAAGCTCCCAGAGGGCATCCAGCTCATGGCAATAAGAGTGAACTAATATTATCCTGCACCACGCAGGTTCTCCTGAGCACAGCAAATCTGAAGCCATAGCTCACCTGGGTGACTTTACAGTGCAGTGTGCCAGAGGGGACAACTGTGTCATCTCTGCCCATCTCAGCACACTGGGGAGTCAGCAGCTGCTCCAGTAGGCTTGGTCTCTTGGACAGGGTAACAAAAAGAAGGGTTGTTATACTCAGCCTTATTCCTATCCCCCAGCCTCTGACCAGGTCTTCACTTTTTGGCCAGGCACTTGCCTTTCATCTGTTCTATCTGCCATGGGCAAGAGGTAAAGCTGTAACGATCCTGGACATAGTGGTCCATCTATTGGTGAAAGGGGCTCGTTCATCTTCCTGTGCAGCTCAAAACTTATGCCCTCCTTGATGGTTCTGTGCCCAAATCCCTGGTCCTGTCTCCACATCGCTGTGACCAGAGGTATTTCAACATTGCTCAGAGACAGTCAGACTGTTGAGGATTCTGGAGGAACTGCTTTTCTTTCATTTGGCCCCTTTGCTTTTTCAGTACAGAAGCTGAGCCTGCTTTCTTCGGCCTCATGAGCAGCTTGCTACCGTGTCTGTTTCAATTTCCTTTCTATTGTTCAAGGAGATGGAACAGAGCTCTCGTGGTCAGATTCCTAGCCTGGATGGCATTTTCGGATGGCTTCATAGAAGCACTGTTTGAGTTTTAGTTCATGGGAATACAGACCGTTACTGAGCCCGAATTGCTCTTTCTTCACCTCTTCTCACTTTGCTAACAAGGAAATGCTAAGCCGAAGGCTTGGGTTCCCAGCAATATCTATTGGGAAAGACCATTCGTGCATGGGAACTGATGGGGAAGATGGGAAGGCCTGAGCTAGGATACGCTAGGATTGTTGCCAAGACTTTCTATGGCTAGTACCTTCTGGGAGTGCTATAGATTTGTCTCTATGTTTGGTCCAGAAAGCCTTGCTTTGCTAAATGATCCTGACTTGATCCAGCATCAAGTGCCCGACATAGAGTAGTTCTGTCCCTTCCATGAGATGACACTGTCCCATTGGCTTTCCTGATAGCAAGGGACATTTCTGGTAATGGAAGTGTTCTGAGCAGATTTGAACCTTCTACTATGCCCTATAATGTCCCATCTCCTGGTGTGTGGAGTCACTTAATATCACATTTGCTTGCAAGATAGCCTTATCTGTCTTGGTGACTTGACTTGTCTGGACCAAACATAGAGACAAATCTACAACACTCCCAAGTGACTTACACAGATCACTTGTCCTATTAGAGTTATTGCTTTCTCATCTTTGAAGAAAGTTGGCTAACTTAGTCTGGGCAAGAGACTCAGGAGTTGGCCTCTCCTGGCCCTGAAAATCACTTGGCAATTTCCTCATTTATCTGGAAACAATTAAGCTCTTGTTTCCAGTTCTCTTACAGTGAGCAGTTGACCTTGGGTTGGGGGAGTGGTGCATTGGGCATCCCTGACTCATCCCATCTGATGGGACTCCTGAGCAGGTTGGGAGCTTTAATATAACCCTAGTGAGGTCATTCTCCAGACTAAAGCCTGACCCCCAGGGTCATCACTGGACACACTGAGGATAGGGATGCCAACTCTGGAGTCCTTCAGAAGTGCCCCTGACCCACAGAGAGCAGGAAGTGACAGTGCTGTACCCAGACCACGGCTCTTCTCTGATCCTTGTGAGGCATCCTGAGTGATCTACACTTACTTCTAAGAGTCCATGCATGCAGTGCGCAGAACAATACAGTGAGCTCGGTCCATCTTTTGTGTGGGATGAGCTGAGAGGTGTAGAAAGAGGAACAAAGAATGTGGGTAGAGGGGTAACAAAGCTCAGCTTTAATAACATCCTGCTGTTTGGTCCAGGTTAGTCATCAATATCTCCACTCTTAGACTCCTGGCTTATGAGTCAAGATGGTAGGGTTAATAATATCTGCCTCTGTGATTTCTCATGAGCATCAGCTGAGATAATGTGTGTGCATGTGCTAGTAAATTGTTAGGTGGTATGCACATGTAAGGGATTTTGTTCTTTGTAAGAGCGTGAGGATGGCGCCAGCTGGGGTCCCCGAGCCCCACAGCCTCCTGAGCAGATCAGGCTCATTCAGTAACATCCCAACACATGGAAAGACATGTGAGCTTGACAGCTAATAACCAGATCCAAAACAACAGGCTTGAGGAAGGAGGCCAACCTGGGAAATGTGTTATGAGCTGATCAGAAAGGGGAAAGGAAATAAAGTCATTAGCTTAATTAAGGGGCAGGAGGGAATGATGAAACACTTCTCTAGCAAAACCAAATTACGCATTTAGAAGATATTAAAAATGCATTTGAACTCCACTGGTGCTACGGTTCTCATAACGCTTCTAGAGCTTCAGTCGACGATCAGGTCAGTGCGGAAGCAAGAAAAGGTGATATTGTTTTTCCTGCTCCACCATCCCAGACCAGGGACCTCTTGTGACTTCCCGAATCCCTCTACAGTTGTCTTACCACGGCCTCACCACAAGTCTCCCGAGTCAACCTGTCCCCAGTGCACACAGTGTTTGGGAAAGTTGGCTTTACGCTTATGTCTTGGGATCATGACTTCCTTTAATTTTGTTTTCTCATTGTTAAGAGATGCTTAAAAAATGTAACATGATTATATCTAAGGCCCTGTGAGGATGAAGATGAAGAGACCTGCTAACAAGAACATGAGCAAAACAACCAGGGGGCCATTATGTATTAGATGCATGTAATGCAACCTAAGTCATTTAATATTGACTCTTAGAGAATGATTGACACAACCTGGAGTTATCTGAAAAGAGGAGCCCTCGATTGAGGGGTTGCTTCCATCCAGTTGGTCTATAGGGCATTCTCTTGATTGGTGTTTGAGCCCTGTCTACTGTGGGCCTGGGTTATACAAGGAAGTAAGCTGAGCAAGCCAGTGGACCAAGCCCAAAAACAATTTTCTATTCCTGCCTCCAGGTTCCTGCTTTGAGTTCCTGCCTTGGCTTTCCTTTGGTCAATCTGTTTTCCCAAGTTGTTTTTTGGTCAATATTTTGCCAAGCAACATCAAAGCAGACTAGAACTCAGGGTGAAAGTAAGGCAGTTTTATATTAAGGAGATAATAGAATACACGGCATTGTTGGAGCCTAATGAGAAGAGAATGGAAGTATTCTCATGGGAGGAAATGTGTATCATGCATCCAACTTTGTAGTAATCTTGGTAGAGGAAATCAGCAAAGGCAGATGGTAAAATGGATCATAAGACGCCTCCAAACTACTGCCTCCTCAAACACGCCATATTTGCATAGTCCATCAGTTAGATCTGTTAGCTCTGTTCCCCAAAGAGCCTGAGCCCACCGCCTCTGTTCATCTTCATGAGATTGCCCTCCACACAGGGAGGTGACTCTAAGGGGAAGAAAGTTTTGTGGTATCTGTGTCACGAAAAGCTTGGGAGTGCTTCCAGAGAAATGGTCTGGCCTACCATCTAAGCTGGATTTGGGAGTGTTTCTGGGAGACTTCAGGGCACAGGAGATGTGTGAGAAGGTGCGGAGAGAGGACAACATGTTAGTGAAGAAGAGCACGGAGCTCCTCACTCCTGTTCCATCTGCATGAGGAATGCCATTTGGTTTCAGACATGAAGATCTGACCCTCCCTATGCCCCGAGCTTGGCTCCTCTCTCTCCACCTTCAGCCTTGCTCTCCTTATGTTTGCCTTGCTCAGAGGCAGACCCTTTCCTCAAAGCATCTCTGGGAAACACTAGCCTCATGTTGTCCTAGCTAAGTAACCAAAGTACAGACATTTTTCTTTGCCGATGGTTCCTCCTTCTGGATTCTGCTCACTTACCCACCCCAAAGTCACTTCTAGAGCACATGTCCAGACCTAGGGCTATGCAGTGTTCTGACTAGCTAAGACTGAGTCACAGAGTTTGTTTCATGAACTAACACAAAAAGGGGCTTATTCCTCTCAAAGGAACCTGATGGGTTTCATCACTAGGAAGATGAAGACCAGAGCTGGGAAGGCAAACACCATCTGTCTCCATCATGGCAGCCCGTCACAATACCACTGACGGTTCGATTAGTGCTTGAGACTATTCTGTGGCACAAGGAGTATGTGAGGTTGTATTCTGAAGGCCAAGAGAAATGCCAAACATAGCCCCAGGGAGGAGACGTGAGGATAGAAGTGCTACCCAGCAGAGTAGACTCTGCCCCACACTCAGCAAATGAAACCTGACTTAATTGCTTGCATTCTTGGACGAACTTCTAACTCTTCAGCCCTAGGAGAGGAAAAATTGCAGATACAACTTGCTTTCTGTTCTTGGCGTGCTGAGCCTGGGAGAAAGTTATTTAACCTTTCTCAGCAGTGATTCCCAGCTGCACAAATGGGATGGCCGTCTTCGTCCACACTGCAGGCAGAGCCTTACGCTAAGAGCTGTACGAGAGGCCTTCCAGGGTGTGGCCAGGCAGATTTACAGAAATGTGGCATCAGGACTGTGGGGTCTTTTCCGTTTCATTAGGTGGGTTTAAGCTCCACAACTTTCCCCCTGTATCTCAAGATGCTTGCCGATGCTGTCTCTTGCTACTAGTGCTAGAGGGAAGATGAAATTTGCTGAAGACATCCTCTCTCCAGTGGCATTTGTATATCCCGTGTGTTTGCTCAAATCCTGAAAGTAATGGAAAACCTAAGAACAACCTCTAGTTGATTAGGTATCATAAAATAGAGGGAGGGGGAGAGAAGAGAGGGAGGGAAGGAAGAGAGGACAGAATGAACAATTAAGTTAATTCTAGGGCAGAAGTTGGCAAACTAAAGCCCATGCATGAAATGAATTGGGTGCATTAACTATTTTGTAGCATTTTACAAACTAAGGATGGAATTCATCTATTTTTAAATTTTTTTGAGAATTTCATATGTGGATACTGTATTTACATCATTCCTACCTCTCTTCCTGTGGCACTCCACTCTCTCTCAAATTCTTGACTTCTTATTTAGTTATATTGAACACACGTACAAACACACACATATACAGAGTCACGTGTGCACATACCTACACATGTGTATGTATGTATGTATGTATGTATGTATGTATGTATGTATGTATAACCAGAGATGGCTGAATTTAATGTTGCTCATCTGTATGTGCATTCAGGTCTGAGGCTCGGAACATTGCAGAAAGAGGGGGATAAACGTACAAAGCAACAGAGGTCTGGGCATCTGCTGTGAGAGAGTGTCTTCTCCGTGTGACAGGGAAGCTTTACCCATGACATCTCAGAAAGCATGGAAGGCAAACTAGAACCTGCATAATGACAACACCAGTTGACATGCCATGGGAGATTAGAGAAGAGCAGCCCTTTACATCTCACAAAGGACCATTCCAAGATGAAGAGATACGGGCAATTAATCTCCTTTGAGAGACAGTTGATATTATTTTGTGTGTGCATGTGTGGTGCTGGGTTTTGGGTTTTGGGTTTTGGGTTTTGGGTGTTTTGGGGGTTTTGGTATTTTCAAGACAGGGTTTCGCTATGTAGCTGTCCTGGAGCTCACTGTGTAGACCAGGTTGTCCTTGAACTATTAGAGAGCCAATGATCTTTGCCTTTGCCTCCCAAATAGTAGGATAAAAGCCACCATCATGCCTGGCTTAGTACAGATATTTTAATATTTAATAAGAATGTCATTTTTGTGATAGGTGAAAACCGTGTGCCAATCAGGAAAGCTGAATTGGCGCATCGACTGCTCATTCATCTGTGTGGTATTAACGGCTTAGGCTGTTTTCAAAAACAGAAGTGGGCAACTGAGGTAGGAGCCACGTAGCTTACAAAGTCTAAAATATCTGTGGAAATAGTTTTCTGACCCTTGATCCAGAGAAGGAACATCTTGCCCCATACAGGATATGGCAGGGAGAATGAAGTCCTCAGGGCAAGCTATTCAGTTACAGAGCAACATTAGTTGGAGTTGACCACCATTGTAAAGGGCCAAGGTGATGCTGAGTCTTCGAGATTTGCAGTCCTGCTCCACAGATAGATTAGGCTGTGTGGCAGGAACTTTTTAAATTTTCTGATCAAATACTTGAAAAATATATTAGTATATATTAATACTAATGTCTATAAAGCAGAGGGTTTGTGGTGACATTTTCACACATGTATATAGGACATCCTGCTAGTCTTTATCTCTCTGTCACCCATACTCATCCTTCCTCCTCTTGCACTGTTCCCCTTCCTGGTCTACAATAGTCTCCCACTACTTCTGTATCTTTTTAATGAGAGAAAACATGATACTTGTCTGGTTTATTTTGCTTAGCATGATGATCTCCGGTTCTAACACTTTTCAGTAAATGAACTGGATTTTTATGCCGAGTCTGACTACATTCCTATATTCTGGTCTGACACTCTCTGTGCAACTTTCAGAAAGTATAAAATAACTAGGTGACAAGTCCTGGGTGCCCTGCTAAGGAACCCCCAGCCATGCTTACTTGGTAGCCTGTCATTCGAAGCTGGGAATAGGAACTTGGTTTGATAAAAGCCCAGGCTATAGGATGAGCTTGTCAGCGGTGGTGTAAAGGGCAGCTGTGGGAAGAGAGAAACCTTTTACATCAGAGAGGATCAGTGCTAAGATGGGCTTACCTGAGGGTAGAGGCAGTTGCGAGGAGAGAGGCATTGTAGAGGGAGAAGGAGCCAATACCAGGAGTGTCTGGAGATAATGGGATTCATTTACACCCCTGCTATCTAGTCTAGAGGGAGTACAGGTCCTCAGGACAGAGATCTAGCTGACTGAACAGCCCACTGCTTGGCTGCCTGAACCTTAGTCAACAGCAGGGCAGAGATCTCTGGAGGTACAGGGCTAAGTAAGGCTGTGAGGGGAAGAGGGAAGGCCTCAGACAGGAGAAGCAAGACAAAGATGGCAAGCTTATAGAACACCTAGCTATGGGTGCATAGAGTTGGCAGGGTCCCTGTGAAGAGAAAGGAACTGAGGCCCAGCTAAAGCAGGAAGCCTTTGTTTTAACCATTGTTACCATGAGGTAATGTGCAGAATGCCAGAGAACTTCTGAAGAGGAGGATAAGACAGAGAATCCTTGAGCAGACTTTTGATGTTTAAACATTGTCAGGAAACTCAATTGAAAGGGAGACACCAAAGAATCCTATCAAGTGTGCCCAGGGCTGGATCTAGCCTCAGGCCAGCGCTCTGCAGACTAAAAGCCCTAAAATCTTGAAACTGTATAGGTAGCCTTTTTCCAGGCTCTTCTGAATAGTCCCTTGAGGTCCTCCTAGCTGGTTCCAAATTCCCCTGGTGTGTCATCTATGCCCAGCTCAACTGTGTTTGTGCCCAGGATAGCCTGAGTCTGAAATGACAAGCTGCTACTATAATCAAATG
Organism: Mus minutoides; assembly: GCA_902729485.2. Classification (NCBI taxonomy): domain Eukaryota; kingdom Metazoa; phylum Chordata; class Mammalia; order Rodentia; family Muridae; genus Mus; species Mus minutoides. Next base: position 83,841 of record LR750123.1, read on the forward strand.
CTAGAAGAACCAAAAATTCAAACACCAAAAACATCAGCAGACCCCCAAAAGGCAAAAGAAGTAGAGAAGAAGAAGGGTAAAGTCCACTGGGAACCTTGTCTTTTCTCCTGGCTCTTCAAAATAACTCTGAAAATCCCCAGAGCTGGGAGATGTCTGACTGGGCTGGGAAAAAAAATGACTGTGAGAAATACAAACATATTTGAGGGAGCAGAATCTTACCCCTGTCTGTGGTTACCACTGATCACAAGGCAGGTTTGGAGAATGTGGGAATGGGCTGTCCTCTAGAACTTCTAGGAGAGTTCTGCATCTGGGGGGATGAGTCCTGTCCTTGGAGATGACCTGGGCAGGGGTGCCTTCTATCTAGAGCCTCTTTGGGTAGCCAACAGGCATAAGGCAAGACCACTTTATTATGAGGGACCCCTCAAGTACTTTCTTCCCTATACTTGGATACATTCAGCAAGCTTTTGGATAATGTCTATTAGGTCCAGAATTTGACTGCTGGTTGCTGACCATGTGAGGTGAGGAGGAGTGTGTCAGAGCAGAGATGTGGACAGAGACATCTCTGTCTGTGCCCAGGGCTTGAGGAAGGGTATTCCAGTCTGGACTGGGGGATGAGGCTGGAGGGGTTCCTTATTGGAGGATACTGCAAGGAATATGGGAAGAGTGAAGGGATGCTTGCATGAAAAAAAAATCATAGAGCACATTTGCTCTTCAAGTACACCTCGGGCTGATGTCTCCTGATGTTGTTTAATGGTCTTTTAAATGAATAAATGAAGGTCCAAGTCACCGCCTGGTCCTAAGAATAGCAGGCAGGATGTGGAGCCACAAAAGATCTAAAAGATCCGAGGGAAATGAAATGACAGAATCAAATAGAGTCAAGTCTGAACATCAGTGTGAAAATGCTGATAGGGTGTGAGGTAACTGTGTGGAATTGGGGAGAGCTAAGGGTTTAGAGAGGACAACAGGACCACAGGTGCAGCCTATAGGTTTCAAAGCTTCTGTGAAAACCCTGGGGAAGTACCCTAGCTTAGACATGAGTTAACATGGAAGTTAACCTGCTTGCGTACCTCTCCCTGTAAAGCCTATAGATGTGGCTTGTGTTGGGAATGCTCAAAATATCACCCACTCTTCACCAATGCAAATCGTTGCTATTTTTCTGATGCCTTTCTTGGCTATAGATCTGGACAACCTTCAGAATCATGCCACAGGAGTTTGTCCCATTTGTCTGTGAAACCTGTCTTGGAGTTAATCCCAGCCTGGATTTGCCAGGACTCTAGAGATAGCTGAGTGCAAATTTTCCTAACTCTCTGTTCAGGATGTCATGTGGTGACTTGAAATTGGTCATACTGGTGAGAGAGGGGGTGGGGATACCTACAAGCCCTACCCAACAACCTTTTGTTGACCATTTAGTAGCAGCCCACATAAATGGGCCTCAGACAGCCTGGCCTCTCTATAGAGCCACTGGCTCTAGCAGTAACCATGCTATTGTTGGCATTGGAGCTTTTCAGTGTTTGCAAAACTGTTCTGATGGTGATAGCTCCCCATATCAAGGGGCAAAAGAATGTTAGGAAGGCTAGAATTTAAGTCCACTGAGAAGAAGTTACTTATTAAGAAATGACTCTTTAATAGATCCATATTTTTCACCCTACACAAAGCTCAAGTCCAAGTGGATCAAGGACCTCAACATAAAACCACATACACTGAATCTAATGGAAGAGAAAGTGGGAAATAGCCTTGAATGCATCAATATAGGAAAAAAATTCCTGAACAGAACACCAATGACTCAGGCTCTAAGATCAACAATTGAGAAATGGGTCCTCTTGAAACTGAAAAGCTTCTGTAAGGCAAAGGGCACAGTCAATAGTACAAAATGGCAGCCTACAGATTGGGAAAGGATCTTTATCAACCCTACATTCAATAGAGGGCTAATATCCAAAATAAAGAACTCAAAAAGTTAGACCTCAAAACACCAAATAATCCAATTTAAATAATGGGTTACAGAGTTAAAGAGAATTCTCAACAGAAGAGTGTCAAATGGCTGAGAAGCACTTAAAGAAATGTTTGATATCCTTAGTCATCAGAGAAATGCAAATCAAAACGACACTGAAATTCCACCTTACACCAATCAGAATGGCTAAGATCAAAAACTCAGGTGACAGCAGATGCTGACAAGGATGTAGTGAAAGGGAAACACTCCTCCATTGATGGTAGGTATGCACACTTGTATGACCACTATGAAATCAATCTGGTGGTTCCTCAGAAAAATTGGAAATAGTTCTACCTGAAGCCACTCTTGGTCATATACTCAAAAGAGGCTCTACCATATCACAAGAACATGTGCTCTACTATGTTCATAGCAGCCTTATTTGTAATAGCCAGAGACTGGAAGTAACCCAAATGTCCCTCAACCAAAGAATGGATACAGAAAACTGTTTCATTTACACATGGAATACTATTCAGCGATTAAAAACAAGGACATCATTAATTTTGCGGGCAAATGGATGGAACTAGAAAATATCATCTTGAGTGAGGTAATCCCAAAGGACATGCATAGTATATCCTCACTGATAAATAGATATTAGCCAAAAAGTACAGAACATCCATGATACAGCCCATGAACCCTAAGATGTTAAACAAGAAGAAAGGCCTAAGCAAGGATGTTTTAATTCCACTTAGAAGGGTGAACAAAATAATCATGGGAGGCAGAGGGAGTGAGGAACTTGGGTGGAAGACTGGAGAGAGAAGGGAAAGGGTGTGAGATAGTGTATGGGGAGAGACAGGAGAGAGGCCCAGAGGACCAGGAGAATAAATGAAATATGCTTGTTCTGGGATTGGGGGCCGGAGTGGCAGGAACCTCTAGAAGGTCCCAGAGATCTGGGATGGGGGAGGTTCCCAGGACTCAATTTGGATGACCTTAGCTGAAATTCCCAACAGTGGGGATATGGACCCTGAAGAGACCACCTCCAGTAGTCAGACAAGACTTACAGTGGAGAGATGGGGACACCAACCCACTTACAACATTTTCAACACAAAATTGCTATTGGTCTTGTCTAAAAGAAATTCAGGGACAAATGGAGCAGAGACTGAGGGAATGGTTGACTAGTGATTGGCCCAATTTGGGATAGATGCATCCCATGGGCAGGCACCAGTCCCTGACACAAATCCTGATGCTGTGCTTGCAGACAGGAGCCTAGCATGGCTGTCTTTTAAGAGACTCTACCCAGCAGCTGACTGAGATAGATGTAGATATTCAGAGCCAAGCATTGGACTGGAGGTGGGGACTCCTATGAGAGAGTTAGGGGAAGGACTGAAGGAACTGAAGGGGATGGCAGCCCCATAGGAAGACTAACAATATCAACTAACTTGAGCTACCAAACAAAAAGCATACACAGGCTGGTCTGAGACCCCCCACCCCCAGCACATATGTAGTAGAGGGCTGCCTTGTCTGGCCTCAGTGGTAGAGGATGTTCCTAATCCTGTAGAGACTTGATGTCCCAGAGTTGGGGGGGGGGTACCTGGGTGAGAGCACCCACCAAGGGGTGAAAGAAGGGGAATGAGGAGGATAAGTCTGTGAAGAGGGATGGGGACAACATTTGTAATGTAAATAAAATTTAATTAATTAAAAAATTCAGGAATAAGACAAAAAAGAAATGACTCTTTTAAGGAAAATTACTAACTTCATATTTTTATTTATTTTCTTAATTTTTTTCTTGATGTGATCTCAGCAATGGACCCCACAGCCTTCTTACACCGGTCACTAAGATTTTTTCCTGAGCAGGACAGAGATTAAGAATGCCACGCAGTATCATAAAGCATTAAAACAAGTGGCACAAGATCATGTCTCAGGCCAGATGAAACCTGCTCTGCCCATATCCCCTACCCAAAGCCAAATGGTCCAGGGCCCAACTGCTGAGCATGTCACCTACTGTGGCTCGCAGTTGCAACCCACGCTAGAAGCTGCCCTTAGGGTAGAGAGCCTTCCCAGCTTGCCGAAGGGCTAGTTTACAGTCATGAGTGGCTGAAGCCAAATGTAAGAACTTTACCTTGGTTTAGAACAACTTCAGTTACTTTAAAGCAACTCTAGCTCCAGAATTCCCATTAGGACTTGCTGGGTCCTCTGCTGATGCACTATGAACCAGGTTTTTTCCTCTGTTCAAAAAAAGAAAAAAAAAAAACCCAACAAACAAACAAACCAGTCCTTGCTTTCCTATAGTTATGTGCCCCAAGAGTGTTTCCCAATAAACCTTCTGCCCACACCTCTCTGTATCATTCTCTGTTTCAATGATATCTAGTTTAAGACACAGTCTATACAGTTCCTGTGGCTCAGTCCCTCTGGCACATAGCTCTTCCCCTGTGTCACCTTGCAGAGAATGTGTGTGCCCACACCTCATCAGAATTAAAGTCCTCTCTTGTTAGAAGGAAATATGTTTGCTGTGTATGCATCCTGTGCTATAATCCCTCTGGCTGACTTTGCTTTTGAACTTACAGGAAGACTGTCCCATAGAGAACTTGGAAGAGAGAAGACAGACCACTAATAGTGAATGTCATTGGAGTACAGAGAAAGGAGGGATTGCTGATGGGGCCTCAGGAGTGTGTTCTTGAAGGAGGACATTTTGAGCAAGGCTCACTGAGATGTGCAGGGTTTGTGCAAAGATGTGGCCAAGCACATTCCAAAGGACATGCTGAACATGTTCACCAGCCAAAATGTTTCCCTGTTACATCTCACAGATTAATTTTAGTTCCTCATCTGCTCACAGTTCTTTGTGTTTCTATGAAGTTAAATCATACAGTTAGAGACCTATGGCATACTCCTCAGCCTTAAGAATAAAGATGTGACTCAGATCTGGTTAATCAGCTTTTTAATTGGGATTAAAATCCAAATTGATTACATGGATGGATGGACACACAATCTAACTGTTACTGTGACCTCAGCACTAGATTCATGTTGACTTTGCTAGGCTATAAACGTTAACCCATACACACTATGCACCACACACACAAAAGCCAAGTATGGCTGGGGAAGCGGTTAACTGGTTTCTATCAAATGATATGTTTGAGGCCTGTCTAGTTTTTGCAGTTGCATGGACTTCAATCAAAACTTCTTTCTATGCTTAAGCCAATTTGATTTAGACAATCTATCGGTTGCAATAAAGGTCACATAACAAATGTCAGGAAATCAACACTCAAATTCAGTCTGGGATACAATTCAGAGGCATGTCACCAAACTTGCTGTGAGCAGGAGGCTTGCTAGAGAGCTTGGGCCTCCAGGTCAGCCATGAGTTTTCGAGGGCATCTCTCCATTTCTTCCCTTTGAACATGCACACCCATCTATAGTCTGTGATCTTAAGATGCTGTCAGTCTGTCTTCAGTGATTAGCCTTGTCCGTGAAATTTTCTACAGAACCTCAATATTTTAGTAAATTGCTTTTAGAAGCAGCTTATAATTCATATTTTTCTCAGTGAATTCCAGATGCCCAGAAGCTTATGTGACCGGCCTTTTAGGAGAGTTTGAAATGGCTCATTCAAAATTGGTTCTCAATTTGAACAAGGAATGGATGAGAAACCATGCCTTGGAGTAGACCCCTTCCCCAATTTTTTCTGTGATGTGTGCACTAAGGGGCATTGTGTGCAGAGGACGCTGACCCATCCTGCCCATCCCCTCTAGGATTTCAGCGACTTTGATAATCTCTCTCTCTCAGCTTTTACATTTCTAGAACAAAGTGTCCCATTTTGATCTCCCCTTGAATGGCATCCCTGTCCCCCACCTCCTTGATCATTCTCCACGTCCTCCTCTTCACTTCCCAGTCGTCTTTATGTCTTTTAAAGGCTTGCCCAGAACTACACACAGTATTTCCAGAGATCAGAGAGCCAGCCTTTTATCTCCACCCATTGATGTTAAAAACTTGATCATGATCAGATGAATCATCCCTCGGAATCTGCATCAGAATATCGGCCCAAAGTAATTTCTCCTTTTGTCCACTCACACCCTGGAGAAGAAATGGAGAGCCTACTGGCTAAGCACGCCTGCACTAGGTCTTTTGGGATGCCAAATAGGCCACGTTAATGCTTTCCTTAAGAATCTTGCATTGAAGCACAGGCCTGGTTTGGTCCTTATGCCAGCTACAGTTTCCTAACAAGGTCACAGAAGTGAAAAGCCTCAAGCAGGTTTGATTCATCTGAATCAACCTTCTCCATGTTGATACTTTCCTCCAGGACTGGTGGAGTTTCCCCTCTAGAAATGCACATTAGGAGACTCTACAGTTTATACTCTTGTGTGAATTATAGTTTGAGTTAAACACGAGAATAAAATGCTTTCATAATATCAATGGTTGGGACAAGTGCTCCCAAAGGTTGCTGTGTAAAGGTTTAGTCCCAAGGATGTTGCTTCCAGGAAGTGGTGGAACATTTGCAAAGGAAGACTAGTGGAAGAATGGTAAGGTCACCAAGGACATGCTATTTAAGCGATTCTGAGACCCGTGTGTCTTTCTTTCTTGGCATTTATTTATTTATTTATTTATTTATTTATTTATTTGAGACAAGATCTTACTATGATGCAGCTCTGGCTATCTTGGCACTCACTGTAGACGAAGCTGGCCTGGAACTCACAGAAATCCACCTGCTTCTTCCTCCTAAGTGCTGGGATTAAAGTCGCAGATCACCATATCTGGGTTGGCTTTTGTCTTCATGTACCACTCTTACCAGAGTCTCAAATCAATGATATCACTTGATTATGAGCTAGAACTTGCCAAATAATGAGCAAGAATTTTTTTTTTTTAAAAAAGTAATTCATCACAGGTATTTTGTTGTGTCATTGGAAAATTAGCTAATGCAAGAGCAGACTTGGGGAACAGAACTCTCTCAGGTTGGGGTGTTTAGGATCTTCTTAGTAGAAGTAGACCAGGATGGGTTGGCTTCCTTCCTACTTCCACCTACCCTAGAACTCTTTTTCCAGAGTTTTGCCTACCATGCTCTCCCCAACCAAATACTATTGCAACAAACAGACAAGTTGTCAAATACTCAGTCTTCCAATCTCAGTTCAAATGTGATTGTGTCTACCCGGTAGCCCCACTGAGAGAACATCCCAACCTTGTCCTCCTTGGTAAGCCTTGTTTTCCTATGAAGCCAGACATGCTTATATATTTTATGGTCCTTCTGAGACACTGAAGGTTGGTTCTCTTCCTTCTGGAGGAGCTGAGAATGGCAAATTCTTTTCCAGTGCTCTAATTTCGAGGAAGAAACATGGTTGCTGTTAGCTCTGAATCTCATATAGGAGTGGGGGGATACGGGTGGTGGTGGTGGGAATGAGACAAGTCACACAGAGGAAGGTAAAGTGAAGGGTGGAGCCACATTGCCTGTGCCCCATTACAGTCCTGACCACTGAGAACACTGTGCACGACCAGAGGCATGGACTTCCTGAAGTTTGCAAGCAAAAAAAGAGCTCTGGACCATTTTTCTCGTCTGTGTACAATCTAGCTTCTGGCTGGGTGGGTTTCTTGCTTCCTGTCCCTGTCTCCCAGTCTTGTCTTTCCATGCCCATGATGAATGTTGGTGTCTTTTTCAAATTTCCTAAACTCCAAGCTCCTCATCTGCTATGTGAATTCACATTTAAGACCTAGAGTGTGAACTCTGTCGGCACAAGGAGGTTGCTGCTGCCTTTCTAGAAAATGAGAGGTCAGCTTCCCACTGCTAAGCCACTACCTCATGTAGTAGATTAAGTAATTTAGTAAAAAAAAAAAATCTAACAAGCCAAAAAGGTTGTAAGCGATGATTTATCTTTCTCTAACCCATTCACAGACTCAGACAAAATTCTTGCTTGACTTATTTTTTTCCTGTGGCATGTACCCCTTCTTCACCTGTACACTGCAGCCTAGGTATTGTCCTGGTTTCTTCAGCTATGTTCCTATGGTTTTTCTGTTTTCTGTTTGTTTGTTTGTTTGGCTGGTTGGTTGGTTAGTTAGTTGGCTGGTTGGTCTCTCTCTCTCTCTCTCTCTCTCTCTCTCTCTCTCTCTCTTTATTCAGACTAGAGCCTTACTGATCTATCTCAGGTTTGCTCTCTCTGGGCTTCGTAAACTGCATCAAGCAAGCCAAATGACATTTCCATCTTGTTTATCATAGTGTTTGCTTCTAACGATCCTTGTTTTTTGAAAGCCTGGTTTCTTCACTCAGACTTTACATCTTTCATCCCTTTCAAGTGCTTTTGTCTTACTGCTTGAAGTGTTATTGTAATACTGCCTCTTCGGCGCGTTTGCTGACTTCCCCATCACCGTGGCTTTGCTTAGTGTCTGCTGGTTGTCCTTTCTTTTCAAGCTGACGAGAGACTTTTCATCCCGTGTTTGGATAAGTGTTTGGAATGTGTCCCAGACATTTTGAATACCATGCTACCATGCTTTGCGATGTTGGATCTTGTTTTAATACAATAGTTTTGTTGTGCTTTGTTTTGTGTTTGGTGTTTTGTTTGTTTTTATAGAAAAACAATCAACTCAGCTACATTTGGGTCACCGTCAACATTTCATGGGCTGTGGTTTCCATGTCAACTTATTTTCAATGCTTCTGCAAAGTAGTCCAGATTCGTTGGTCCTATAGTTAGCTCTGAGTGCCTCCAGGGTGCTGTTATAAATCAGATGCATTCAAGCACAGCTTGGGGATGGTCCCCTACGCTCATGTTCTCTGAACTGTCCCTGTTTTCACCTTTCCCAGTACTCTCTTTCCCAAATTTCCATTTATTTGTCATTAAGCTTGAAGGCTAAGGTTTCAGTTTCTCTGTCCCACTTCACAGTTCGGATGAAGAACTGCCCCACGGTCAAATGGCAGGAAACAGGGGAGTGACTAAAGCAAAAATGTTCTTTGTCTTGTATTTGGAGACAATTGTTGTAGTCAGAGAGAGGTTTTTTCCTTTCCCAGAAGTCCTAAGTGTCTGCTGGCACTCACCACCAGTTCTGCCTGGTCCAGACTATGTACCACACATGTCCCAATGGGTCATAGCCACACGTGTCCCAATGGGTTATAGTCACACATGTCCCAATGGGTTATAGCCACACATGTCCCAATGGGTCATAGCCACACATGTCCCAATGGGTCATAGCCACACATGTCCCAATGGGTCATAGCCACACATGTCCCAATGGGTCATAGCCACACATGTCCCAATGGGTTATAGACACATGTCCCAATGGGTCATAGCCACACATGTCCCAATGGGTTATAGACACACATGTCCCAATGGGTCATAGCCACACATGTCCCAATGGGTTATAGCTACACATGTCCCAATGGGTCATAGCCACACATGTCCCAATGGGTCATAGCCACACATGTCCTAATGGGTTATAGCCACACATGTCCCAATGGGTGATAGCCACACATGTCCCAATGGGTTATAGCCACACATGTCCCAATGGGTCATAGCCATGGGGCTGGGGATGCCAGGGGATGCCAGGGGCCTGGGCTGGGAGATCGATAAGATCAGAAAACCAGTCTCAAAGGCATTCACTCCTCCTTTCCTATTCTGCATCTTTGCTTCTAATTACATTTCTGAACTACAGGTTAATGGCTATTCTTCTGCCTATACCTTGTGTGAGATTACAGCCCTGGAGAATGGCCGAGCCTGCAGGGAGGTAAATTCACTAAGTTGAGGCTTTGGGAACCTTTTTGGTCATTGCTTTTGTAAGCTCCTTTTCCTTCTCCAGTGTGTCTACTGCTGTTTACTTTTTAATCCTTAGGTAGTGGCTCCATGAGTTGAGTCTGGGTTCACAGTCGCACTTGGTAGACAGGACAAGGTGAAACATGCATCGTTCCTCTTAGAACCAGAACCCCCACATCCATTTCTTAACAGCATTGCTTCATGCAGTCTCTGCCTTTCGAAACCACGAGCTGCATCCTGGACTATGACGTTGGCACACATGGACTTTTCTCTCCAAGGTACCTTTGGAGGCGTGTATCATTATTTCTACCTTCTAGATCCAAAATAAGTCTAAAAAAAGTTAAGTAATTCATTTAAGATCCATCCACGAGCAGATGGGTGAGAGTCCTCACTCAGGCTTGTAGATACTTTTTTACTTTGGCTTCCTTATTGTTCAGATAGATAAGGTCTCACAGAGACAGCACAGGTCAGGATCTATGTGTCAGAATTAAAAGCTGAGTTCCTTATTAAAGATTCCATAGGGGTTTTTTACATGGTTTTCTATATGAAAGAGGCTCAAGAAATAATTATTGTCAAGTAAGGGTTTCCTTAAGGGAAAAAATATGTCACAACCTAAAGGAATTATTTAATAACAACGGGAGAATCAGGCTAATGTTCTATCTCTCCACAGACTTGCATGGTAACTCATAATACAGTCTTTCATCTCTGTACAGATATGGTCCCTCTACTTATTCCATGGATTACAACATGTTAAATTTTGTATTCTTAAGTGTGTATAGCTAGTGAAACCAAATTACAACTGGCTGTTGTCCTGAAGACTCCATATTTCCTATGCAAAAACAAGTTAAAGGCTGTTGGAGGTTTAGTCCCCCCACGTGTAAAGAGTGCTGCCCCCACCCTCCCCCCACAGGAACTACAAGGCAAACCTACAGCCAGTGCTGCTGTCATCAGAGCAAGGCAGAGAACTACGTCTGGAATGTTCACAAGCTGCTGTGGCAACCCATTCCCCATGGCCTTCAAGTCCTTCAGACAGAATGAAAATGGCGCTATAATGACAGTTTATGAAATGAAAGCAAATATAGTGGCCTTGCACTGCAGACTTTCTATAGCAGAAAGGATGGTAATAAAGACAGAAAGTGCATGCTGACCCCCCATCTTGCTGTATTTCCATAACAACGCAGCTCTGTAGCTCCAGTGGGGCAAGGCATCAGGCGAGAGAGTTATGGATGCTTCCTTTATGTGCAGATTCTTCGGTGTTAGAGAAGGGGGAGGGGTTTCTCTGAGGTGCATTTTCTTAGGTCATTGATAAAAGACAAATTCCCTAAAGTGAATCTTTGGAAATCGTTTGTTTTCTAGTTGATTCTCAAACACTCTTGCCAAGGAGAGAAAGCCTGAGAGTTCCGTTCCACAGAAGCACAGTGTGCCTTGCTGAAATTGAGCTCCTGGCAAGACATCCTTGGTGTCTCGGACATCTTCTGTGTCCTCCCAGCCAGAGCTCTTCTTTGTATCTCCTTCCTTTGCAGATTTTTTTTTTGTGAGTACAGAGGGCATTTGGATGTGCATAACCAATTCAGTATCTGCTCCTGAGAGAGAAACTCCTGCACATACGCACTACTGCAGCCTCTTGTGGGAGAAAACTATTCAGAATCTTGTAACACAGGTTTGGAGATAGTCCATGCAAGACCGAAGAGAACTGGCTATTCGTGCCATGGCATACCATATTAAATTATTAAAGAAAGGTTTTCTTTAACAATTTGAGGCTGTAAATTCCTAGGGTAGTGTGTCAGATAGGGTTACAATTTTTGGTATGAAGTACCATGGCCAAAAGCAAGTTGGGTAGGAAAGGGTTGACTTGGTTTACAGTTCCACATCACTGCTGATCAACAAAGGAAGTCAGAGCAGGAACTCCAGCATGGGCAGGAGCCAGGAGGTGGAAACTGATGCAGAGTCTCTGAAGGAGTGCTACTTACTGGCTTCTGTCTTACAGTGTAAGTCTGCTTTCTTATAGAGCCCAGGATCACCAGCCCAGGAGTGGCCCCACCCACAAAGGGCTGGGCCCTCATCCATTAATCACTAATTAAGAAAATGTCCTATATACTTGCCTCGAACCTCAGATCTTATGGTGGCATCTTCTCCATTGAGATTCCTCCTATCAGATAACTTAGCTTGTGGCAAGCGGACATAAAACCATCCAGCACAGGTTGGAAGTGAGACCTCTACCGGATGCCCATCAAGGAGAAGCTGTTCATTTCACTCTGACCTGAAACCTTAAAACTGTTTCCTGGACACTGTCATTTACCTTATACATGGCTGAGGATTCTTTAAAAGGAAACTTTTGTAAGAGGGAAAAAAAATGCACCAGTAACAATTACAAAACCCAGCACTTCATCCCACTGAGCTTTATAGATTCTAGTTGCAGGTGGTGAGCACACAGGCACAAACAGCCAAGTCACCAACTGAGGGCAAAACCTGCCTGGTACCAGTAACCCACACTATCATATTGAAAGAAAATCCCAAACACAAAACCGAATAGTCCCACCAAGTCAGGTGTCCATGGTTCTAAGAACTGGAGTCCAGCTAAGAAGAGATTCAGCTGTTAACGTTGTTGTGAGGCAAGGCCCAGAGATGGAGGAGAATGTCAATGCACCATGGAGTGATGAGAGTGACGTCACCTGTGCTCAGTGACACTCTTCTGTTTTGTCATTTACCCCCTAGCTCTAATCTTCTCTGCGTGTATTTTCTCAAGAGTTTTGGGGGAAGTTCAGATGGGTGAACACAAGACACAACTTTGCAAAGAGAGACTAAAAATAATATAAAATGCAGACTAGTCCTTTGGTTTTTAGTTCTCTCTTTGCCTCCCACTGACATCATTGGTTCAGCCGCATGCTAAGCCATTGACTTAGCTCATATTCAAACTTATTTCTAATAATATTTGTCTACTGAGTGTTTGTTGGGTGTCCTGGTCTAATTTGAAGATGACTAATGTGCACCTTTTGCCCCCTGAGAGTTTAGCATGCACAAGAATCGAAACAATGCTAAGGGATACACAGGACAAAGAGTGGATAATAACAATATAATAAATGCCACAGGTATTTTCAGTAAGTGACATTCTGCCCAATGAACTCCAATGTCCATTTTTACTTTTAATGTTAAGTTACATTTATTTGTGGGAGGTGGGACTGTGAGGCGCACATGCCATGCTGCAGGGCTGGAGATGAGATGACAACTTGCAGGAGTTGACTCTCTCCCTCCACCATGTGGGTCCCCAAGGCTGTCAGGCTGGGCAGCCAGCACCTTTACCCACTCACAGCTCTCAGTAGCCATTGGCTAGTTTGTGAGATGGAGCCTTGCTCAGCAATCCAGGTTGGTCTCGAGGTTTACATCTTCCTGCCTCGACCTCCAGAGTGCTGGGATTGCAGGCATGTGTTAGCGCACCTGGCTCCCCAAGTTTTAAGTACAGTGTCCATGGGGAATAGATTCTTTCAGGCATAGTGAGGAATTCATGTGTGAATGAAGGACTATGTCATTTGGATGATAATCCGAGGGAGTTGAAAAGAAATAGAGTATTTTTAAGGAGCAGAAGGAGAAATGACCTGAAGGGTTGCCATCGGATTGGGACTCCCGAGCTGAAGTATTTGGAGGTGAAAGGAAGTGTTTCTCGGATGAAGGGAACAGCATGGTTGCATCCAACAGTGAGTAATAGAAGAGAGCTGGACAGTGTGTAAGCCATCATTTCTGCTGAGAAACTCTCACCATGTGCTCCAAAGTACATAGGGACGCACGGAAAACTAAATAAAGCACGCACTTGCTGAACTAGCAGAATATGGAGCACAGCCCCAGGGGGAAGTGACCTGTCATCGGAAGCAAACCATGGTCTAGTCCTTGAAACACTGAAGTCAGTTACGGTGACATTAAAGATGGACAAGGGCTCAAAGTTGTCTGGACCCCAGTTTCTCTGTCTGAACAATACCATTAAGGGTATCTATACAGGAAGGCTGTCTTGAGGATTATGAGTGGTCTGTTCTATAAGTTAGCTGGCATGTAATAGACACTTGGCATATGCTGATCAGTTTGGTTCATAATACCAACAATAATAAAGCAGATATTATTTGGCCAGATGTGACAGCACATGACAATGAAGGCCCCATTTGGCCACATTCTACTAAGCTGCTATAATTAAGATAATAAGACAACAAAGGACTGGCCCATTAGTTCACTCTCCGTTTGTGATTTACCTCAGGCACGGATCTGCCCGCTGCATATGCTACGAAGTGTAAAATGCTGTCACCACCAGGGATTTAGTGCATTTCATGTGGATGATCATGAAACCAAATGTTTTCAAAGGAAGCAAGCTAAGGAAGAAAGCAGGCTGGCAAGAGACTGTGTCGGCCTGGAAAGGGAGCACGCTTTAGAGTCAAGTCTAAATCTGAAGGCTTATTTAGTCACTGATTATCTCTGTAGTCTTGGACAAATTACTCCACTACTCTTTGTAGAAGGAAAGGGGTTTTGGTGATGGCAACAACAAGGAAGAGCAGCCAACAGTGTAAGAGCAGTGAAGACAGCACTTACCTCAAGGTCAGGGTTCAAAGCAGCAGGTATGAGACATAAACATTACAGTGTTTTACTGATGGCCAGTTTTTCTCTATATGGTCTTCAAAACACTCCCAACCTCAGGTCATCAGCCAGTGGGAAGGAAGTGCAAATGTTTTCTTGGGAGCTATAAAACCCTTAGCCTGTCTCCAGCTCTGCCACCAGCTCACTGGGTGACCCTGATCCAAAACTCCTTCTTACTTAATTCCAAATTGTTAAATTTCCTTACCAAATGTAGAGATTAGTTGGGTAAGTTCCATCTTTGAGGTCTGACACACCACGATTCTATGTCTCTCTTATATGAGTTTTACCATTAAGCAGAGTCTATGGGTACATGGAAGGAGTCAAACTGGAAGATCACATAAAACCAGCATGCCGTTTAGCACCCACTTCTCAGTGTGGAAAGGAGAAGCAATGATAGTTACCTGTGCATAGCTCTGGCAAGGACACCTGGAGGAAGCGACTCCAACAAGGAAAGACTGACTCTGACTGCAGGTTTCAGCTCAGCTTGGTGCTGAAGGCATGGTGAGCAGCCCAGCTCGCGTTGGTGGGAGCGTGTGATGCAGGATGCTCACACCACGGCAAACCAGACATCAGAAAGAGCATCACCAGAGCCAGGGCTGAGCTCTAGCCAGGTCCGACCTCTAATTTGCAGAAGCATCCCCTTGTGGCCTACTTACACCAGCTAGGTTGCACTCCCTAAAGGTCCCACAGCTTTCCCCAAATAGTACCACCATCTGGGGACAGGCATTCAAATCACAAGCCCATAGAGGATATTTCAGACTCCAATGAAAACAGAAGTCCTACTTCATGCAGGCTCTCTCAGAAGGACCCCATAAACTTCCCTTTAATGCAGGTCTGGGTTAAGGCTGTGTTGTGTAAGGCAACATCCAGTGGGAGAGTTTTAACTGGTCTAGTTTTTTTGGCAACATGAGTGGAGGCCATTCATATTATTTAGTGATGTTTTGAGTTGTTAAAATGAGTCTACATGGTTTTGGGCAGACCCAGAATAACTCAAGAACTGCTAGCTCTCAGGATTGAAAGCCATCCCAGAGACATTTGAAGATCCTGGATATTATTTACAGAGTCAATTTGTATAGCACACCTTATAATGGGCCCACAGAGTTGGAGGCGGGTATTTTTAGACTTCCCTGGCCACCTAATATTGCACAGCACCTGTTTTTCTGAAACCAAATGGCAGAGACATTTTCTGTCTGGTTTCCTTGGCACATTTTGGAGTACAGCCTGGACCCTGTGGTGTGCTACATTTCCCAGCCACGTGGAAAAAAAAGATATGGAACTCTGAGGCTGCACACGGAGAAGGAAACCAGAGACAGACTTTGTAAATTGAACCCTGGAAATGGACTGGTTGTTTCAGCACCTCGGACAGCTCACCCAACAAGGCCTCCTTTGTATGTCTTGGATCCTCTTGCCTGCCTGTAGTCCAGACTAGTGTAAGGTAAACAAACCCTCAGGCTTGTTCCTGAGAGTGAGTGTCTCCTTATGTGTCTGCCAAGGTGCCCTGTTGGGTTCCTCCCACTTTTACCCCTTGACTACTCACTTGTTTCTTCACTATACAAACAAGCTAATGAAACAGAACCCTTCCTGAAGGGGGTCTCATTTTCTTAGGGAACGGCAAGTTAAGGTGAGCGGACTCACTCAGCAGAGACAGACTCATTTCAAAATAATTTGGAGACTTGCTCAGTGTGTGTGTCTCACTCAAGAGGATGAAGCTCCACTACATATTAAGTTCCATTGTTGCAGAGACCAGTTTGCCTTATTTACTATTATCAATAGCTCTTAACAAGAAAACAGGTGGGGTGTTCTATATTGACTTGTTAGTTGAGTAAATAACTATGCTGTGTGATAGATGGTGTCTTAGTTACATTGTCACTGTGACCACACAGTGGTCTCCTGATAGAAACAAATGAAGTGGGCAAGGATTGCTGGCTCACAGTCAGAAGGTTTTAGCCCATCACAGCAGGGAGGCAGCACAGATCATGGTGGTAGAGCATGGATGGAGGCTGCACAAATCAAGGTGGACCAGAGCAAGACTGGAAGTGGGTAAGGATAACGTCCTGTCCAGCAACTAACTTCTAGGTAGGCTCCGCCTTTCAGACTTGCCAGAACATCTCAAAATAGAGCTGCCAACAGGGAAATAGCTTCCCTAAACTTCCAGGTTTCAGAAAGTTTAGTGGTCTTTTTCATTTGCATTTAATGACTATGATCTGGCAACATCACAGAGCTAAAATGGGGAGGGAGGGACCAGAGGCAGGAAGGCCAATTAGAAGATGATGCTGCCCTTCACGTGACGAACTGATAAAGCTGACACCAAACGCCAAACAGGCTAGAGGAACACTGTATGCAAGTGAGTTCCTTACACAGTTTGATAGGAGCCCTGAATCAGATATGTGGTCAGTGGGTTTTTCTTCCTGTGGGCTGTCTCGTCACCTACCGTGACCTTTCCTGAGCATCATCAGGTGCCACCCACTCATTTCAGCTTTTCAATTCCCGTGGTTTTGTGATCATGTGCTAAAAAGCCCCATTAAGGGTTTCTGCTCTATTTCTTTTTTTTCTTCTAAGAATTGTCTGCTTTCACATCTTAAATCTAAGCCCTTAATCCACTTGAAGTTAATTTTGTGAGTAGGATAAGATGTCCACTTCTATCCCATTGTTAGTGTCTAGACACAAACCTAGATCTTGTTCATTCTTATTGATTTCTGTTTCCTGAATTTAGCTTTGACAGCTTTTTGTTACTCTCAGGTTTCTTTGTGTAGGATCGTGTTGGGGATAGACAGAGGCAACTTTACATTTTCTTCTCCACTTGAAGTACATTTCATGTCTTGCTCTTGCTTAGCTGCTCTCTCTAGAACTCCCGGGGTGCTGTGACCTGAAGTGGTGAGCGTGCCGCTGATCTCACAGAGGTGTGGGGACTCCCCACCATGCAGCACCGAGCGAGCGCCTGTGCACTGCGACCTTTAGGGTACTGAGGTTCATTCCTCTGTGCTCTGGTTTGAAGCACTTCCATAAAGGGTGTCAAACTCTTTCTTGCATCTCCTGAGACGAGAGGTTGACTTTATCTTTAGACTGCTAGTGTGTGTCTTTTCTTTTGATCTGCACATGCTAACCCATCCTCACATCTCAGAGCTAACTTTTTATTTGCTCCGGCCTGTGATGCTGGAATTTCCCCACAGTACCCTGATTTGAATGATGCTCCCAATCTGGATTTTTATTGGTGCAGAATTCTTTCAGAAAGGCCATCTCTTCTTCATTTTTTGGAAGAGCATTGGGAGGACTCTGGTGAATCTGGTAGAATTTTCCAGAGACTCTGTTTTGGGGCTAAGAGGCTTTGGGTTAATGGACCAATCTCTTTAATCACCATGGCTCTGTTCAGACTCTGTTTCTTAAGGATTCAGTCTAGGACCTAAGGCTTAGTTTACTCCACACAGGTAGTAGCTTGCGATCACATTGTGATGTGCACACTAAACTCATTTATTTGAGCTCTTTCTCCTTCTTGGTTAGTGTAGCTAAAGCTTTGTCAATTTTACTTGCATTTTCAAAACCCAGATCTTGTTTATTCAATATTTTCATTGCATCTCTGCCTCTACTTCCTTGACTTTTCTTCTAGTCCTAACAGCTTTCTTCAGCTGCACTGCCAGAATGCCTATAACTCTCAAGCTATAGGAACCAATACAGCAGGCATGTTTTACTACAGAAATTGTAATGCTGGCAATTCTAATCCTGATGCCAAGAGCCTGTTTGATGCCTCTGCACACGAGGAACTCAGGATTCCATTTGTCCATGAGGTTCAACTACTTAACGCTATAAACAGTTACTTCTAGAAAATCCTTGTGTTTGGAGAGTTTGTTTGTACACTTGGTTGTTCTTTTCCTAGTTCTTTGCAGCATAAAGCTGGCTGTTTATTTAAGGTCTCATCTCACTAAATCAGCCATTTAGAGTTGTAAACTTACCTCTTACAGCTTCGACCAGGCCTCAGATGCCAGCCCTAGACTGGTGGTAGCTCACATTTTTATTTTCGTGGTTTCCGGTTTCTGTTTTTTTTTTCACCGTGTATTGGTTTTAGCAATGAGTCACTTACTTTCTCTATCTTTGTGACTTTTCCAAATGTCCCATGACTGGTTGTTAGCTTCATAGCACCGTTGTCAGATATGAAGCTGAATAGTTCCAATCTTCTTGCATTGTTAAGAGATGTTTTGTGGTCTAACCCATAGTCTGCCCTGGAGAACAGTCTGTGTCTACTTGAAAAGATCATGTTCTGCTGCCCTGGCATAGAATACAATGTGCACACCAGTTAGGTCCATTGGTCGATAGTGTTGTGTACATTGGCTGGTTTCTTATTGACTGTCTGTGTGACAGATCATTGCTGAGAGTAAGCTTTGACATTCTTCCCATTATTAAATTGCTTTTTGAGTTTTTCTTTCAGTGATGGCATTTTTATATATTTTATATAGCGAGGTGCTTTGTATGCTGAGGTGCTACAATGCGCATGCATAAATATTTACAGATGTTGTGTTTTACTAACCAATTGTCCTGATCGAGGACATATTTAGACCAGCATACCAGTTATGATTTGGCTCCATGAATATAATAATATGCCATTCATTTTTTGCTTGATCTCAAGAGTAATCACAAAAAATATAGATTAATGCACAACTACCTCTTCTGCAGATGGCAGACAAAGTGTCCATGAACTTGAGTATAAAAACCCAATATGGGGGTTGGGGGGCCCTTTCTAGTGAGACTTTGGGTCTGGCCCAGAGATCAAGCCACTGAGCTGTTTGTCATTGTTTCGGGCTATAACTCCTTCAGAGAGTAAAAAAATATGCAGCTAGTGCCTGAGTCCTCAATGCCCATGTCCCTTGGGAGAGTCTTGCTTGGTCATGTGTATCTAAGCACACAACCTTGGTTACCCAGGAAACCAAGGCCAAGTGGGTCTGGATGCTTTTTCTCTGTTTCTTCTGTTCAGCAGTGATGCTACCAGAGCAATTAAACAGTGAGCATCCCATAGACGAGAGAAACAGTGAGCATCCCATAGACGAGGGATTCACACAGATTCCTTCACAGATGCGATGGATGTCATCAGGGGCAATTTGTGGTGACAAACACAACTGAACACAAACACATTGCAATTCCTCCAAAAGGCTTCTGTCTGGTACACAAAATGAAGAAAACCCTCATCCGCTTGCAGATTTATTAAGTGCCAGCTTGGTGACAGGCAGGGTGCTATGATCTGAGGAAGAAGTGGTAGCTCAGACAGACACGGTCCCTGATCTCATGACTTCATCGTTAATTAATCTAACAAATAAATAAACAAGACAAGTTCAGTTACTAATAAGGGCTATGAAAGAAAACAAGATGTGGAAAGGAGGTGCCTGGCATGTATTGGCAGAAAGCCACTCCATCAGGAGATGGTAGGGGAACCCCTGGGATATGGCATCAGATCAAGAAGACCATGGCACCCTCAGAGAGGCAGCACCATTGGCATCTGCAGTCTCTTCCCAGCAGAGTGAATGCACAATACTGCAGGACTCTCCAAAGTGTTCCCACTGTATGCAGGTTAGGCTTTTACTGCTGTGAACAGACACCATGACCAAGGACAACATTTAATTTGGGCTAGCTTACAGGTTCCGAGGTTCAGTCCATTATCATCAAGGCAGCATCCAAGCAGGTATGGTTCAGGAGGAGGTGAGAGTTCTACATTGCATCTGAAGACTGCTAGTGGGCAACTAGGCAACTAGGACAAAGGGATTAAAGCCCACACCACAAGACCACACCTACTCCAATAAGGCCATACCTCCCAACAGTGTCACTCCCTGGACCAAGCATATACAAACCATCACACAGGTATACCTTGTACCCATGACCAGGGGAGACTGAAAATAGAAAGGAACTCAAGTGAGTTGCTAGGAAGATCCCCAGTCCAGAGGAAAAATTCCCAGGTGCTGGTGTGGTATCTGCCCATTGCCAGCTGGGCAACCTTGAGCATGCTACTCTTATTTTGAACCTCAACTTCTTCATCTACAACCTAATGACCATGTCTGGAAATCAGGATCGAATGATGTGATTTCCTCTTGTGTGTTTGTTTTTGAAGCTTCTCTTGTAAAGAAAGTTCCATCTGTTAGTGCATATATAAAATTAACAAAGATACAGTGCCATCATCCAGCACTGGGCAGAGTGGTAGCCTAAGACCCCACACATATACTCCAGAGACCTGGGGTTCTAGGACTGCAGGGATCAGAGCCCCCCTGCTGAGCTTCAGCTCCAGCTGTGTCTTAGTTTGTTTGTAAAGCCTTCTTACCTAACTGTGGTCTCAAAGGTGCTTGGAATCTAGCAGGGGTGTGGCTGTGAAGATTGCTAAATCAGGGTGAGAGGACCCCAAGAGGTAAATCAGGAAGGCTAGGCCTCTAATACTACAGGAGGTCTGCGGCCCAATAGTACAGATGGGCAGGATTTGAGTCCCACAGACAAACCTAGATTGAAACCTGACAGAGAAGTAGACACCATTTTCTGAGTCCCATGCAGGGCCCATACTGTTGTGAATGCCCTGTGTTCATTCTGTTGGACACCCCAGGATGACAGAGGTGGACTGGGGCCTCTTCACATTATGGCTGCACCCCTTGTCCTCATGCCTGTCCCCTGACTTGGTGCCAAGGAGAACGGGCTGCTCAGAGCAGGGTCTGGGATGGCGATGTGCGAGCAGCTTCACCCTGAAACACCAAGGGGACACCTTCCCATTGCTCCCCGGGACCTGCATATTCCCAGGGGGAGAGTGAAGAGCCCATTAGATGCTTATCTATGAAACAGGATGTAGCTAAGTTTGGAACCTACTTATCTGAGCACAGGACAGGGAGGTGAGAAACGGAATCTGGTTATGTAAATAATGCATGCCCCCAGCACTCGGGTGAACGGCCACCTGGCTGTCCTTCGGGTTCTGTTTCAGGATCACCAGGTAACGACAAAGCTAATTGCTTTAAGTGA
Organism: Mus minutoides; assembly: GCA_902729485.2. Taxonomy (NCBI): domain Eukaryota; kingdom Metazoa; phylum Chordata; class Mammalia; order Rodentia; family Muridae; genus Mus; species Mus minutoides. The sequence continues at coordinate 105,069 of LR750123.1, forward strand.
CGTTGTTTGTTTGTTTGTTTGTTTCTTGAGACAAGGTCTCACTTTATAGCCTAAAAGTCAAGAGAGATCCGCCTCCCTTTGCCTCTGGAATAATGAGATTCTAGGTGCTCCCCATTCTTCTCTTTTGTAAAAGTGCATGTGAGGGAAGTAGGGGCGGGGTCATTCGGTGTGGGATGAGAAGCAAACTTTTTGCTAGTCTTGCTCAAGAGCACACAGAGGTCTCAGAGCCGATGCCTGGCCTAGCCCCTTGTGATCTCGGAGTCACTCCTTATTTTTCCAGGTCTTGGTGTCTGATTCAGACAGAGCCATTATCCCCAGCTCTCCCCAGCTCTCCACCCGCTGGGAGGAGTGAAGACAGGATGAGATGGGTATACAGGGCACAGCTACTCAAGGTGTGATGTTACTGTTACCTGCCAGCCGTGAAACCATTACAGAACAGAAGGGCCCCGCATTTAGAATCTGTATCTCATCTTGGCATTGCACAAGTATCCAAATATTCCATCGGGTGACTCAGTTTATTCAACAGGTAATGAAGTAATTTGAGAATTGTCAGGTTCAGAAGTGAAGCCAATGAGAACAAAAAACGGGTCCTTTGTCACAAATCCCTTGAAAACTGCTGACATGGACTCTTGCTTTGAGAAGCTTGTCCAGATTAGCGTGACCTCTAACTGAGGGGGACACTGCCTGTGACAGTGTAGCAGAGTAAGAGCCCTGCAAGCCTCCTTCTCACTCTTGCAGGTTGGGGTGTCCTGTGTGAGGCCACCCTCAAATTCCAGTTCCCAGACCACTCGCCAGCAAGCCCAGCTAAGACCTCAAGAATCATCTGGTTTAGTCTCTGAGTCCAAATGGCTGACCTGTAAGATAAATGAGTCTTGTCAGGGACTGTTTCTTACAATGCAGAAGCAAGCTGACCTGCAAACAAACTGTGATGCTGTTGTTATGGGGTGCATCGGCTGTGCCCCAAGATAGGGCCATTTGACATGATCATCTTTTTACACTGTAAAATTAATGCAGTTAACTTCTCCTTCATGGTAAATATCCAACCAGTTGAAAAATCCACGCTTATATTTGCTGATTTTAAAAAGAGCAATAATGTTTTCAAAACTATCATCAGTTTAAACAAAACAATAGACGACCAGGAATCCATTAAAATTGTCAGGGCTTAGGACTGGCTCCCGGACATACCACGCTCCCTTTGACACCCTTGGCAGTGGTGTGAAGTGCCACGGCAGGACTCAGCACACAAGCTTTCCTGGTAAGGATTCGGTTCTCAGGGCAGGGTTGGTGGTACCCAAGGTCTTCCAGCCGGGAATGGGCAGCAGGAGACTGTGGTGCTAATCCAGGCAATGGCTTCTCGGAGCTGTGACATAATGCTGTCGTTACTGGGTGGGGATTGTGTCAGAAAGACCCGTGTGACGACAAGGACAGCATCACAGTGGTGGGGCTGAGATCTAGACATAAGCCAACCTCACAAAGGTGGGGTGCACTGCGAGAGAGGGGTGGAGAGGCTCAGTGCTATTTTAAGCTAACCTCATTAAAAAAAATTCTCACTATTAACTACATCTACAATTTATATATATATAAAACCTCCCCGTTTCCCTCTTCCCAAAAAAGGTTGGACTCTCAGCGTCTTTCACACAGTACAAACTTAGAATGATTTACACTTCATCTTAAACATGCCAGCCTATACCTTTTACAGAAAACCACAATTGTTACATTTATTTTTAAAACAACCAAGAGGACGACTCTAACTTGGAGACTTGGTGTTCTTCAAACAAATCTATTCACTGAGCACCCGCTAGGTGTAGTGTCTTATGCTGGGGTGTGAGGTCAGAAAGATAGGTAAAAAGACCTCCTGGAAACGGGTCCATGCCATCAGACCCTTTGCCAAAAATGTCATATATATAGCTGGGTGTCTCCATGCATACAATAAAGGGAAGTGAACTCAAGGAAGTCAGGGAGGTGAGAAACACCTGGGGTGAGCCATCTTCCTGGAGTCCTGCCCATTCCTGTGCAGAGGGGAGCATTTGCTCATTTGCATCCACTGTTTCCTGACACCCCCCCCCCGCCCCCTCCCATGAAAGTGCACTGGGCGGGGGTGGGGCAGTGTGATGGGAGTTGGCCATGTGCTCTCCTCTTCTGTCTTGTCCACTCAGTCATGAGCTCCTCAAAGGCAAACGTGTCTTTTCCTTCCAGCACCCATAGGGCACAAGGCCAGGGACTACACACTGGGTGGAACACCACAGGGCAACAACAACAACAGCAGCAGCAACAACAACAACAACAATGCTGTTTCCAGAGAGAAGTGCCTGAAGTGGTCTTCAGAGATATATGTTTGCAAAATGGTCATGTTACATGAGTGCTAACCGTAATAACACAAACCACTGAGGAAAGCATGACTTTCAGGCACCGAGCACAGTACTAGAAATGCAACCTTTTGTCAAAGCACAGAGCTATTGTTATTGTGCCTGTTGCTGTTGCTGTAGGTGGTGGTGGTGGTGGTGGTGATGTGTGTGTGTGTGTGTGTGTGTGTGTGTGTGTGTGTGTGTGTGTGTATACACATGTACCTGTGTGTAGGCCAGAAGTTGGCAGCAGGTGTCTTTCAGCTTATTTTTGAGACAGGGTCTCTCACTGAACCTAGACCTTTTTCTATTGACTGGGCTAGCAAGCCAGTGTACCCTGGGGTGGGGCGGGGGTGTCCTCCTGCCTCTGCCTCCCTGATGCTGGAATTGCAGGTGCACTGCAGAACTTAGCCTTTTATGTGGGGTCTGGGAATCTAAACTCCAGCCATCTCTGTGATGATAATCTTGTCCTTTCAGGACAGGGCAGTTTGGATTTTGAGGGATTTGTTTTGTTTTAGTTTCAAGCTGGGGCTATCACTGTGTCTCCCAGGCTGGCACAGCCCTCAGGCCTCTGCCTTAGCCCTCTGGGCATACACTGATGTGCCAGCAAACCCAGCAAGAACATCCGAAGGAGACGGAGTCTGAAGCCCCTATTGACACTGCCTCTGCTTTGATTTACATGATCCAGAGAGATGCCCCACCCATCTCTTATTCCAACAGAAAAATTCCTGCTCTATATCCAAGAAAAACATGCTAAAGAACAGCTTTGCCCACACTGTTGTCTCTGACTAGTCAGGGGACTCTGGTCTCCAATAGGCAAATCTCTCTCCTCCAGGATTCAAGGTAACAGAGCTCGCATCTGCACTGTTGCCATGGCTCCATTGGATTGCTTGGCATTCGGTGAGAGCATTTCCAACCTCAGACCCCTGGTGTTTAAGAAGTGTTCTATTATCTACTTGGGAGCTAGAGAAGAGGCCATGGCTGAGTGCTGAGAGCCTCAGCGAATGGGAAACACAGATAGGGGGACAACAAGCCAAGGCCAGCACACGGCTCATTTGGTATACGTAGATTCCGATCCTACAGGTCACTAATTTCTTAGGGGCTATGCCATCAATTTATAGCTCGATTTCAAAATGATGCCAAAGGTGAAATTAATTCCTTATACAAGTGTATGAATGGTGTTTTAGTTAAGAATCTTTGAAATGAAATAAACCAACTCAAGAGTAGTAAAAGGAATTTGCTGAAAGGAAGTCGAAGATCTCTCAGGGAATCCTAGAGAGACCATCACAATGTCTTCCTTAAAAGGCTGTAGCAGGATGTCTCTGGCCACCCCACATGTTACTGATTTTGGCTGCACAGCATTAATGAATGACTCTTTACTCCCATTTCCTCTGGAAAAAAAAGGCATTTTCCTTTGACTATAATCTGGTAAAATATTAAATGAGGCCCTACCCCCCCCCCCACACACACACCACCCACACACACCAAGTAAGGAAAGCCACACTACCCCACAAAAGCCAACTTGACATATTCTCCTTAGGATGTGAGTCTTGATCAGAAATACAGATAGTCAGAGCTCACAGCTCCTGGCTTCAGCTTCCATGCCAGGTTGTCCCTGCTTTAAGTCTAGTTTCAGCCTTACCATTTCTTAAAATCCCCAAGGCCACCTCAGTTGTACAATTTTCAACTTTGTCTTTTTGCCTTTGTTTCTTTTTTTATTATTTCCAGCAACTTTTCATGATATTCACACCTGACAAACACTAATTGTGATGAGTGACCAGAGTCTGAGTTTTGCTGAACCCTCAATGCCACCCTCTGGAAGCTGGCCCTCTTCAGCATGTATCTGCCATGCTCTAAGCTCACAGTCAGACATTTTCAGAAGTCAGAATCTTTCAGGTTTAGAGGCAGGTATCCACTGGACAAAGTCAGGGTCACAGCCTAGGAACTTGCCTACTAGAGGCTCATGATCTTTGGGTATGGGTGAGCAAGGTTGTTCTTTAGAAATAAAAAGATCAGCATATTGTACTGGACTATAGACAGAAGCATTCTGCCTAACAGAAAACATAGCAGGTCTTGTTGAAGCAGACCTGTAGTTGGAAAAAGATGTGGGCATGAGTCATCATGAGGTGAGGTGACTTAGTGGCTTACATCTAAGGAAAGTCAGGTGGTCATGATGGCTGAAATTTAAGGCATGAACTAAACCACCCAGTGGGCTCCCATGGGAGCCACACTTAGCTCCAATAAGAACTATGGTACTGTTAATCTACCCTTCAGCCAAGCCTTCAGGAATCCAGTGCACAAGTGTGTATCAGAGAGGCATAATAACTGAGGGTCAGATTTCAGAATTCTGGTGTCTTTCCTACTGTCTCTTTGTCACTTTCATATGCCAAGCCAGCAGTTTGACAGCAAATATGAATTATCCAGATATTTATTTTACTCAATTCCATTATTTACATGAGAATGGCTACCAGTTATTTCCTTCCAGTGACATTCATTTTCTCAGCCATTGCTGGGATTATTAAAGGAAGGAAACTTGAAAGTCAAAATTCCCAGTATGTTTGCCTGTTTGCATTTGTTTCACCCAAATATTTGCTCCTACCCTCAAACAAATAAAGATCCTTGGCACGTTTGGCTTGCACATGTTTAAGAGGCTAAAATTCTAATATCCTTATAGGCCAGATGTATAGGCCACAGAACGGCTAATCAGAAGTGGGAATCACATTTGTCTCTGACACAGAATGCTCAGGGCATTTTCCTCAGTGTAATTGGAACTGAGCTGTTCGGTCTTTCTGTTTCTCCTAGATCAACCCTCATAGGATGCAGCATACTATCTCAAAGTCAGTTTTTGACTCTTACTTTCAAGGGTCAACTGGAGCTCGTGTCACGGCTTGGCGGCTATAAGCGGTCCATGTGGTGGTACTCTATGAGCCCCCAATTCCCTCAATTTGTACTTTGGCTGATCATAGAACAGGGCTTCTTTTGTGTGGTACACAGGCCATATGGTAATGTATATTACGATCTTAGGACTGAGTTAGCTCAGTAGTAGAGCCTACTTAGCCTGCAGGAGGCCCCACATTTCACCCTCAGATATGCAATATGAACATCCTTAAAATCATACGGCCAAGAGATGGAGGCTTAGAGGGCTCCATTAATACACAAGGGACTCAAACCCAGTCTCTGATAGCCAAGCTCATGCTTTATGGGAAACACAAGAAACAACTTGATTGCAGTGGGATGCTCTGGCAATCTAGGGTGAGCTGGATGCAGCCAGATAAAGGTGATGGGGGAAGAAGGGTCCTTGTACCCCACTATGGAAGGAGAGAAAGATGGAGGTGGCCTAAAAGAACAGAAGGCTTTCTGAAGGGAGGAGGAGTAGAGACTGCTGACTCTTTGATGTGTTTAGAAAAAGAAAAATTAATTGACAACTCTTACTAATAAGACTCATCAAGAATATATGGACCAATCCAATGACTCTGCCTTAGCTCAAGTAGGGACTACTGCAAAATATGTCAGCCTTGGTAGCTCATAAACACCTTAACTTGTTAGCTTTAAAGGCTGGGGATTCTAAGATCAAGGGGCTGGTAGTGCAGGTAGGCCTCTGGGCTTCAACCAGATGTTCAGATTATATAGCAGTTATTAAACATGCTTGCACACAAACACATGTATGTATGCATGCACATGCACATTCATTAACACATATTATATACATGCATGTACACACACACACACACACACACACACACACACACACATACATATACTGTGGAATAAATCTGTGTGAATTTGGCCAGATGATTGGTTCTATCCAGGAACAACAATGTAGCCAGCCCACTGTAATTATCAGAATAATGATCCGAGCCCCAACCACCCTTTACTGAGCATTTATGACATGCTGGCCTAGCTTAATGCTTTGCATTTATACCAATTCATTTAACAAGCTGGGCTAAGATATATAACTGGGAGGTCCCAGAGGTAAAACCAGACACAACTCTGAGTTCATAGTTCAAGCCTTTAAAATGATAGCAGGTCACTCAGAGTTTGTGACAGGCCACCGCTTCCTGAATCAGAACAAGCTAGAACAGCTACATTAAACTGGCAGTTTCTGGGTTCCACTGTGGGTCAGCTGCTCTACAGATGCTGGGGATCCCTCGATGCACACCAAATTACAAGATCCTGGGTACTTGGGGGCCTCTGCCCACATGCCTTCTTGTCTTTGGGCAGGGTGGGGATTGTCAGTTCTGTCCCTGGCTCTTCTCTAGCCAGGCTCTGCAGACTGACTAGTTACTGACCTTGCTTTGTAAGATCAGAAAGAACCTTCTAGGGTGTGATCTTAGTCCCCTTGTTTGTTAGAATGGGGACTGACTGAGGACCGGGACAGTGCGAACTAGATCCAGGGCTTCCACTCTCCCTGAGTGTGCCTATGCCCTGTGCTCGCTCTCTCCCCAGTGTGGCTGGACCTCACTTCCTTCCGCTGGTCCTCTCCCTTCCCGGGGACCACACATGCTTACACACCATAGCGAGATGGACTGAGCCTCAGCTCTGGGGTCACGTTGAAGGACAGAAGAACACACACAACCAGATAACCTGACCTGCATTTTCAAAGACAGCACACCACACGGTCTGTCTTGCACTTACAGAAGAAAAATTGTCACCTGAAGCCCAGGCAGCTATACCACTTGCTCTTGGGCTACTGAGCACAGTCCAATACCCTCTCTATCTGAAAACAGAAAATTCTCTCCACTTGGCCTTTCTCCTGTGCTTCCATGGGGAGCCTGGGCTCCTGCGTCTGTACATTCTTAGTGGGCTGTGATGCAAACCTTTACAGGCCAGGGACCTCCAGGTGTCACTTCCTTCTGGCTTTGTGGTGTTTGCCTCCCCCTCTCATTTCTTAGCTTTCTTAGTGAGAATCCTCTATTTGGCCCTGACAGCGTGATCTCCCAGGGCACCTTTGCCTTGCGTCTTCTGGGCTTGATCAATAGATTCAAATGCCAGTCCTCTGTCAGCACTGCTCACTTACACCCCCCAACTGTCCTAGACCAGTGAGATTGTGAGGCTGAGAAATGTCATGGGGAGGAAGGGCTGTGAGCCTCTGTCAGTGTGCAGGGGGAGGGGTGCTGGTGGCAGTTAACTCAAACACTGCCCAGGCACACCCTAAGGGAAAGCCAGAGGGAAACGCTAGGCAGAAAGGCACTCCTTCTTACCCTGGGTCACTTGCAGTGTGGGACAATTCCCATCCCAGTGCAGGTACAGAATGAGGTACCCCCAAGGGCTCACACAACCAAGTTCATTAAACGGTTGTCTTAGTTTGGATTTTATGGCTGTGAAGAGACACCATGACCAAGGCAACTCTTATAAAGGAAAACATTTAATTGGGGCTGGCTCACAGTTTCAGAGGTTCAGTCTATTACCATCATGGTGGGAAGCATGGCAGCATGCAGGCAGACATGGTGCTGGAGAAGCCAAGAGCTCTACATCTTGATTGGAAGGAAGCTAGGAGATGGTCTGGATTTCACTGGCCAGGCATAAGCATATACATGAGATCTCCAAGCCCTGCCTTCACAGTGAAGAGGCCATACCTCCAATAATGCTACACCTCCTAATAATGCTACTTCCCATGGGCCAAGCATATTCAAACTGCCACATATACCATGAAATCCTCAAGGGGGAAAATGACACTCATAGGGAGTCCCAATATGCCTTTGGGAACTTGGGTCAGCAGGGACAGTCATCATCTCATGGCTTCTAATATGGGTTATATAAGAGCTCCGTCAAGTCTGGCTTCTGAAAACTCTGCACCCATGCTGGCTACTAGGAGGTGGTACAACCTGTAGGATGTGAATCTCTGAAGTACACCCTTGGGTTGTTGGAAATGTGTCCTTGGAGGACCCTAGTTTTGCTTCCTGCATGAGACGAGAGGTTTGTTGGCTGTACACACACCTATTGTGATATTGTGCTACCCTAGAAGTTCAAAGCTGTGGGGCTGCCTAATCCCTTAAAGCCATGAACTATATCTTTCTCTTTGTAAAATGTCTTGAGTGTCTATGTCAGTAGCTGGACACTGACTGGTACACCCTGTCAGTCAGCTTAACAGAGCCCCAGTTTCCATATTTCTACTCCAGAACATCATCATCCTCTCAGTCAGAGGCTATAAAATAGGTGTCTGGTGCTTTAGCCTCACTGAAACTAACAACAATTCTGTCTTTGTACCTTAATGGTGGTCTCTCTGTAGAGACCAACTCAGAGTTGTTCTGTTTGCAGATCCAGCCTCACTTACTAACGTAAGTTAAAATTACAAATGGATGTGGGAGAGAGGGGGACTGGATTGCTGCTAACTTATTTGCAGAAGATCAATTTGACAGTCTCCTTCTATAAGGCCTGACTTCTGCTGGTCACAAGTCCAACGCTTTTGTCCCCAAGAGCTACTCACAGGCAGTCCAGGACCTGCAGGAAGGTGGGGTGAGTGTGATGTGGATAAATGACTCTGCCTCTGTTCCTTCCTTGAGATGTAAGTGTCTTTTAACTCTATTTCCTCTGCTAAATAAAGTGTCTTGGATCTTTGTTGATGGAGACAGACACTTCTCTTCAGATTTTATTAGAATAAAAACCCCACAACCAAAAGTTCCGATGCCTCGTTTGGTGTCAGAGACTAGAATATTGTCTTATTTCCTTGGCAAATAGCTCTGTGTATATCAATGAGGGTTCTCTTGCTGTGATGAAATATCATAACAAAAGCAGTTTGGGGAGAAAAGGGTTTATTTGGTTTACATATCCTAGGTCAAAGTCCATTGAGGGAAACCAAGGATGGAATCTGGAGGCAGAAATTTAAGCAAAAGTAATGGAGGGGTGCTGCTTACTGGCTTGTTCCTCATGGCTTGCTCAGCCTACTTTCTTATATAATCCAGATTCACTAACCCAGATGTGGCCCCACCTACAATGGTCTGGTCCCTCCTGTATCAAACACTAATGAAGAAAATGCCCCACAGGCTTACCTATAGGCCAATATAATGGTGGTATTTTCCAGTAGAGAATCCCTCTTCCCTAGTGACTTTAGCTTGTGTCACACTGACACAAAACTAAGCAACACAATTGGCCCCTTGTCAAGGTGACACAAAACACATCATTAAGCCACAAACTTTCCATTTCTGTTTGTCCATATTAATATCACTATCACAATATAAAACATCCCAACTTTTAAAAGTCTCAGTCTTTAAAAATTCAAAATCTTTAGAAGTACGGTCTCTCTAAAACACCCAAAGTCTCTTTAGAAGTTCAAACTCCCTCTAATTCTCCTAAGTCTCTTTAATTGGGGGATCCTGTAGGAATTGAAAATAAAAGTCAAGTTAAATATTCTCTTGTTAATTACAGCTTATTCTCCATTTCTAGCTAACCAGAACCACAGATTCTTCATTCAGACCATTACATAAATGTCCTTGATACAGTCTTTGCTTCCCTCTGAAACTTCGCAAGCCAGGCTTCCATCCTCTCTGCTGCTCTGGCATTATCTTCCAAGTTACCACAACAACCCACTAAGCTCTGGACAATCGATGTCTTTTCTAGCCCAAAGTTCCAAATTCCTTCTACAATCCTGGCCAAAACAGCATAGTCAAGCTTGTCACAGCTATAATGACAAGTGACTATTATGACTGGTTCTCTCTGGTACCAGTTCCTGTAAGGTGAGATATTTTATTCTATTGCTAGAATAAAATATCTGGACCAAAAGCAACTTGAGGAGCAAAGGGTTTATTTGACTTACACATCCCATGTCACAGTTCACTTGGGGAAAACTAAGGAAGGAACACTGGGAGCAGGAACTGAAGCAGAAGCCATGGAGGGCACTGCTTACAGGCTTGCTCCTCATGGCTTGCTCAGTTTGCACCCAGAGCAGGCTAGGCCCTCCCACATCAATCATTAACCAAGAAAATTACTGACAAAATTGTCTGCAGTCAAATATTATGAAGAAATTTTCTTCATCAGGAATCCCTCTTCCCATGTATCTAATCTGGCAGAGACTTGATGTGCCAAGGCAGGGGGACTCCTAGGGGGGCCCACCCTCTCAGAGGAGAAGGAGACGGGTGGGGGAGGGACTCTGTGAGGGAGGGACTGGATGGAGGAGCAGCATCTGGGATGTAAATAAATAATTTAAAAAACAAAAAAAGAATCGTCCTTCCCAAATGTCTCTAGCTTGTGTCAAGTTGACATAAAGCTAGCCAGCACAGTCTGTGGTCAGAGCTAGCACAATGGGGTGTATCTAAGGACTACTCCTCCCTGCCCACATACTTGGTGATAGTTACCCCCCCACACACACACAAGGAACATGTTGGTAGTGAATATTGAATCATCAGGCTAGGCTGGTTGGCTCTGAAGCAGAGAATACCCCCCACCCCACCCCCCCAAGCCTCAGACCGTTGCTGTCATGGTGATTTTAGCTGAGAACTTTTAGGTCTCCTGATGTTCTGAGAGGAGATCAGAATATGAGTTTTGATGGTAAAGCAATCAAGCTTCCAAAAAAAAAATTAAAATGAGGGAATGACTAGAGAAATGGCTCACCGGTAAAGAGTACTTATTATTCTTGAAGAGGACCCAGTATCAGTTCCCTGCAGCCACATGGTGGCTCACACTCATCCCTGCAGGCCCTAGGCACCCACCTGTCTCCTTGGCCTGCGCTGGGATTAAAAGCATCTGCTATCATGTGCTGTCATGCCTGGTTTTTCACCGGGAGCTGGAATTCAAGAGCTCACGCTTGCACGGTAAACACTGTACTGGCCAAGTCATCTCCAGAATGACAAATCTTTAAATGACAAATCAATTGTCTTAGACACAGACTGCAAACTCTCAGTTGCCAATCTGGGCTTGTGACCATGTGACACTGAGCATGGCTTTCAGTGGTGACAGAAGAATGTTTGGGGGGCTGCTTGAGTCCTGACTTTCATCTCTGAAGCCTAGAACTGGGGATGGAATGTGACTCTGAAAAGTACTGAGTGGAAAGGCCACATTTTTTTTTGTCACTCAAGAGTTGTTGCACATGTAGATCAACTTACCCCTCAAGTCCCTCATGACCACAAATGCAAGGGCACTCTGAGGGGCAGAGCCTCAGCTGGTGGGCGCGCTGGAATCAAAGCCACTACCCTGACTGTGGAGGTCTCCAGTGTTGTGGAACTGTACAGTGTAGCCTTGTTCCACAACACAAACTCGGGATCTGATTTTATCAACAGTGTGTCTGCTGGAGGCAGAGCAGCAATGCAGGTACCACACCCTCTCTGTTTTCTCTCTGCCCTCCTCCTCCACCCACCTCTGCCCCTGCCCGCTCTACTTCCCCAGGCCTCTCTGTCAGCACAGCTCTGCTTCCCCCATGCATATTTTTATACTCATCAATGCTAATATGCTTTACTGTTCTTACATATGCCTCTCAGTTGGATACCAATTTCAAGCAGCACACCCTTCTCCCCAGCTAGAATTTTTTTCTTCTTCTTCTACTCTGTTGCTCTGTTTACAAGAAATCTTGCTGGCTTCTCTGAACCCAGATTGTGTCCTCAGTCTTTCAGGAGCCCCAGATGCATGCGTTTATACCGACTTGTTTTTCTTCTGTCTGGTTAGCTCTGGTTGTACTGCCTTGCTCACTAGCTGGTAGGGTTCTGCCAGGGTAATCCCCCAGATGGGACAGAGCCTTTGTGGACACCTCTTCATAGCTCTTCCTGCTGTGTGACAGAGCTGTGTAGAATACCCTATGTTGTGTGGCTGGTGAAGACATGTAAAGTAAGTCTTTGACCCACCTAGACCTTTCTAGGTTGCCTTGGTGTCTTGCCTTGGTGAGTTCCTGTCCAAGAGGAACTAAGGAACACACCTGTGATGAGCTCAGTTCCCCATGTTCTTGTCATGAGCAAGAACCCCAGAACTGGTGTAATTTATCTTCCTATCTTACTGCTTTTCATACATTTTGGGAAATCTGAGGAACCTACCATTCAGCTGGCAAAACGTTACTGTCTTTGGGGAAATGCTTCCAAACGTGGAGTTTCTTGACCCTTATACAACATTATAATCACTTGAAAATCTTGTTAAAGCTCAGGCTCCAATGTCACACCTTGTCTGGGATTTAGCTACTTGTCCCTGTACCTACTGTCATAGTTCCATTGTGTTCTACTTTTTTCTTCCACACAACATCAAATTCTCTGCACATAAATTAACCAGTGTTTCCCCAAACAGTACTTACTCTGGGAGACGGCCCAGTGGTGGCACTTGCCTTGCAAGCTTGAGATGCCACCAAGTTCCTTGTGAAAAGACTAGAACCTGTGTTTAAAAAAAAATCAGATGCAGGTCTAGAGAGATGGCTCAACAGGTGACCTCTTGCAGAGGTCCTGGGTTCGGGTCCCAGCGCCCACATAGTAGCTTACGACCACCCTCAACACCAGTTTCATGGAATTCAGTGCCATCTTCTGGCCTCTCCAAGCAACAAATACTGTGCATATATGCACAGGCAAAACACTCATACACATAAAAATAGTGAATAAATTTTTTAAATGTCAGATGTAGTGCCACACATTTATAATAGCCAGAAACTCATAGGCCACCTAGCCTTGAGTACACAGAAGATAGCAACAGAGCAGCAGAAGCAAGAGAGATTCCACCTCAAACCAGGGCAGAAAGAGAGAGCCATCTCCTATGTTATTCTCTACACACACCGCAACAATGTGTGCATTTCAAAGCAGACAGACTGAGCCCCACCCAGCTCTGATGAATCTTAAGTCTTCAATCAAAACTTCTGGACCTTATATTTTTTAGAAACAAATATCCAGAAAATTCTAATCAGCAAAGTCCAGAATGCACAAGCAATGCAACAATTTCCTATGAGTGTTTTCAAACCTACAGACAACTTCAGAATTTTCATGGAAGATGAAGAACTCAGCAGCCATCATCTGCCCCTGGTGTGCCATTATACTGTAACACAGGCCACTCCTCTTTTGACTATCAACGTGCCTGGGTTTTGTGGGGGCATTTGAATGAAAATTGTAGGCATTTATACACTTCCATTAAGCCAAGCAAGAGAGATGCTCTTCACTTGTGTTTAGCGGGGATGCTGTTCACTGTGGTTCAACAGGGATGCTCTTCACTGGTGTTCAGTGAGGATGTTCTGCACCGGAGTTCAATCTTTTCTCTTGAGAGGCTAAATTTACCTGGGGTGAAAGGCATAGATCCTATTTTCACCTTAAAGTAGTTTTGACAAGTATACACCAAGCCATTTCAAGATACAGTTTTCTCCCTAGAAAGTTTCTCTTTCAAGGCATCCTTTGCCCCCAGCAATCAGAGATGGTTTTCTGATTTTTCCACCACAGTCTTCTTTGTTTTGCCTTAATAAAAATAGTCTTTAAAAAATGCAGCCAAATTAAAAACAATGAATTTATGAAATTCTTGGGCAAATGGATGTATCTGGAGGATATCATCCTGAGTGAGGTAACCCAATCACAAAAGAAGTCACTAGATATGCACTCACTGATAAGTGGATATTAGCACAGAATCTTAGAATACCCAAGATACAGTTTGCAAAACACAAGAAAATCAAGAAGAAGGAAGATCAGTGTGTGGATACTTCATTCCTCCTTAGAATAGGGAACAAAATGCCCATGAAAGGAGTTACAGAGACAAAGTTTGGATCTAAGACAAAAGGATGGACTATCCAGAGACTATGCCACCTAGGGATCCATCCCATAATCAGTCAACAAACCCAGACACTATTGCATAGGACAGCAAGAGTTTGCTGAAGGGACCCTGATATAACTGTCTCGTATGAGGCTATGCCACTGCCTGGCAAATACAGAAGTAGATGCTCACAGTCATCTATAGGATGGAACACAGGGCCCCCAATGGAGAAGCTAGAGAAAGTACCCCAGGAGCTAAAGGGGTCTGCAACTCTATAAGAGAAACAACAATATGAACTAACCAGAACCCCCAGAGCTCATGTCTCTAGATGCATATGTAGCAGAAGATGGCCTAGTCGGCCATCATTGGGAAGAGATGCCCCTTGGTATTGCAAACTTTATATGCCCCAGTACAGGGGAACACAAGGGCCAAGAAGTGGGAGTGGGTGGGTAGGGGACCAGAACAGGGGGAAGATAGAGGGAACTTTTGGGATAGCATTTGAAATGTAAATTAAGAAAATATCTAATAATAATAAAAAAATGCAGCCAAATAAAAAATTTCCAGAAGTAGATGCTCACAGTCATCTATATGATGGAACACAGGGCCCCCAGTGGAGAAGCTACAGAAGGTACCCTAGGAGCTGAAGGGGTCTGAAACTTTATAAGAGGAACAACAATATGAACTAACCAGAACAAAGTCATATTTCAGACCTCCAATATATTATTCATCAAAGGTTTTTGTTTAGTTTTGTTTTTTGTTTTTTGGTTTTTTTTTAGCTTTAGGTTTGTTACAGCATTTTTAAAACTGACTGTCGAGCCGGGCAGTGGTGATGTATGACTTTAATCCCAGCACTTGGGAGGCATAGGCAGACAGATTTCTGAGTTCAAAGCCAGCCTGGTCTACAAAATGAGTAACAGGACAGCCAGGGCTATATAGAGGAACCCTGTCTTGAAAAAACAGAAACAAAACCAAAACAAATAAAACTGACTGTCTTTATGCTGCTCCTGCTCTGCCCCTCCTGCATCTTCAATACCTGCTCCTGCTCTGCCCCTCCTGCATCTGCAATACCTGCTCCTGCTCTGCCCCTCCTGCATCTGCAATACCTGCTCCTGCTCTGCCCCTCCTGCATCTGCAATACCTGCTCCTGCTCCAGGGGCTTCTTTCCACTTTCATGTTCACCTTTGCTCCATCCTCCCTCTGTGCCACCCTCCATCTAGTTTCATAATCTATATCCCCATCATAACCTATAACAAACAAACATCTAAAACTAGGATCTACACTCTAGAAAGAACCTGTGACTTTTGCCTTTCTGAGACTGCACCAGCTTGCTATATAATACTTTCCACTTCCACCGGTTTTCTCACAAACATCATAATTTCATTTTTCTTAATGGCTGATAATTTGACACACTATTTTAAATGTCTGCTGTGTGGTTCTATGTGTAGGCAGAGGCCCTGAGGACCTTGAATAGCCTATAGTGTCTCTGCTAGCCTGACCTCCTGGGAGCTGTTGTCTTGGGGTTCTGCTTTGGTCATTAGAAAGCTGCTTCCATCTGGGAAATTTTATTTCTTTGTAAAAGAAAAGAAGTATTGTAGGTTCTGGGCTACCATTAACTAGAGTTTTTTTTTTTTTTTAAATAAAGGCTCAGTTATTTCTTTCCCTCTTTCTTTCATGCAGGGGAGGGGTGTTGCTCAAATCAATCACATGGGTAGCCCAGTTTCATTTCACAATTCTCAATAAACCTACCATATTCTGATTGTCTCAGCAACCTCTGGCTACTTCCCCTGCATGAGGCCTGTAATATAAGCCTGTAATTTTCACCGTGCAGCAGGGGCAGGCTTTATAGGCTGAGGGGACACTGAGAGTTTCATCTTTCTACAGGATGCTGGCCTGGAATAGAACTCACTGGCGTAATGGCAGAAAGAATGAGAGACTTGCCCCAGCCTGAAGAAGAGCCTGTGGTCCCCAGTGCTTGGGGCTGCGAGTCTCCTCCTCAAGATGCCTTCCAAAGCAGCTACACAGCTCATTTCAACCTCCAGGACTCCCCAGACAATCGGCTGCTGCCTGAGATCCTAGGATGGTTGCAGCATGGCCTCTCTTGGTCCTGGCTTTGTACTCCTGAAGTTGCTTATTTATGCAAAGCACATTGCTAAGTCACAGGTGGAAAGTGAGGCTCAGGATCGAGCAAGCTAGTCCTATGCTAAAGTCATGGGGACTTGGGGTCCAAACCAAACCAATTCCAAGGATGCAAGGGGCTGCTAGTTATTATAATGATGCAAATGCAAATGCAAAAAAAAGTGGGGGGGACATGGTGTCTAGGCACTGGAGGACTTGGCCAGATCCTGGTCAGCCCAGGATCTTGATCCTGTTTTAATTCTATTGGTTTATCTTTCTGCTTAATTGACCAGCCTGAGGCTTGTCCCCAACTTCTGGCTATGTGAGCAAGAGCTAATTTGTCAGTGGGAGAGGGAAGAAGATGTGTGAGAAGACTCAGAAGTGAAGGCAACTTCGGTTCTAGCCTCAGCTCAGATTTTATTGGTCATGACACTCTAGGACAGACATTGAACTTCTATGATCCTCAGTTTCCACTTTCCCAATGTAGAGGTTACTGGATACTCACACCACAACAAATGGGACCCTACACACCATCCCTTGTCAGTGAGTCAGAGAACTCTGACTCTGACTTGCCTCTGACTACATTGTGATGGCAATTCCCTGCGTCCCTCTGGGCATCTCCCACTATGCTGTCTCCTCTACTGATCTCCAAGCATTTTATACAAAGCAAGTTTTCATCGGTCATTTGCTGAATTCCTGTGCATAGCCGTAGATTCATTGTGACCTTATTTCCAAATATTCCCCTCCCTCAGCCATGCACCAGAGAATCGCCGTTAGCTTCAGGCAGCCAGTTATTGCTCCAAGAACTGACGCAGACACTGTCTTGACCTTAACCAGCCACAGCAAAAGTCATTACCACCCTAAGCAAACTGCTGCCTGCTTTCAAGCAGTGGGTTGCTTGTAGATGTAGATATACAGTAAGAACCAGAAATGGATCAAGGCTCATTTCTCGGCTGTGAATAATGGTTCTTGTTAGGTTACAGCAGAGGGTGTGACTATAATTACCCAGCCATAGCAGAGTTGACTGAACTTGAGTCCCTGCTGTGAAATCCAACAGTATTTTCTGTAATTCACATACATTGGGTAGGGACGAGATCCAGTCCACAGGTGGCTGAGTCCAGGAACTGTCTGTCTCTCATTTGGTTTGAATCCAGAGCTCTGCCCCACTAGGCTATTGGGGATTCAGTGTTAACCAAGACAGGGTATTTCTCCACACCTTTCCACACTCTGGAATTTGCCGAGCTATTGATATGTTTCCTCATTCAGTGAAAGAGTCTCTAGTATTGTTTGCTGAATATTCCTCTCCTCCTTCATCTTTCTGGACCTCAGTATGCTGTTACTCCCCAAGTCCCTTCTGGTTGGGTGGCAACAGGGGTGTCATAAATAGGAATATAGATAGCAATGACCATCAAGAAATCTGAGGTGGAAGTTATGGAGTTGCAGGGAGGATTCTGGGAATCTGAGTATTTCCTCCCTTAACCACTTCCTTTCTTCCTGAATCCAATGTCTTGTGAATTCTGGGTAAATGTTCTACCACTGACCATCTCCATCCCAGAATCTAATCCTGTCTGATTTTTGGTCCAAGAGATAAACCACAGCAACCTACCTGTACCTCACTCTGGAGGCTGTAAATGGAACAGGAACATGGTACATTGGGAGCAAAGTACTAGCCTTACAGATCACTTCTAGGAATGAGGCTGGGGCGAGTCAACCCACCCAAGTCATGGTTTTCTCTGAAGAAGGGAACCTGGGGCTAAGTGAGGAGCTCTATAAAGCTCCCAGAAAAGCACCTACAGACAGCTGGCTGTGACTCACAGCTGTCCTCTTGGTCCTAATGGGGGCAGGTGGCATTGGGCTCTAGACAACTGATGCTTCCCCTCGACATCTGCCAGGTCCTCTGCAGAGATATGTCAGCACACAGAGCCAAGTAAGACATTTGCTGGAAAGGGGGTGGGCAGCTGCAGAAAACACACTGGTTCTCCGAGTCAGGTTTGTTATTTCAATGAACCGCTAAATGTCAAGCGAATGTTTTCCTCTGGCTTTTCGACCTCACCAAGATCATCTATCTGTAATCCCAGGGAGAAGGATTTGGCAGTCTGGACTTACAGGCTGCGCATAAAAACTTAGGGGGGAGGGGAGTTAAAGTTAACCAGTCCTGTGTTAAGACAGACTCAAAACTCTAGCCCCGGAAGAGCCATATGGATTATTTTATTTAAATATGTATTCATCTATTCAGACATTTATCAAGTCCCTGATACTTTCTAGGTCTCTAGAATCTAAGGACACCTGGATAAACAAGGGCGATAAGTAGCCTCTCCTTAGGGATTTTTGCATCTAGAGGGGACACAGATGACAAGGGAAGTAAATAGTAAGGCAGCAAATGTTAAAGAGGAAGACTGAAGCTTGCGAGAGGAATCAGAGCTATGAAAGTGAGGCTGAAATGTTAGCCTGTGAGATGCAATTCCCAGGTATCACTCTGCCTTTCTATAAGCAAATAAAGGAATGGCCATCACACAGACCTATAAGTACAAGGGGAAACTGGCAGGTTTATCTATCTATCTATCTATCTATCTATCTATCTATCTATCTATCTATCTATCTATCTATCTATCTATCTATCTATCTATCTAAACACCACTTCTATTAATAGAGTTCAGCCAGATTGTGACAAAGGCCCAAGGATTTGGGAGGAGGGAGAGGCACCCCCTGGGTGCTCAGCGTTCTGAGCCCCAGCTTGCCCAGAGGAAAAGGGGTTGGGATGCTGGTACCTAGAAAAAAATATCAGGAGAGGGAAGCAGCAGGGGTCGTGTTCACACACCAACTGTGTCACCCCGGTGGGAACTTGAGGTGTATCTCCCTGAGGAGCTGTTCACAGCATTTGTTTCTGGTAAACACCTTTGTTCCTCAGGTTGACTATTTTTAAACTTTTCAGGCTGAGCTAACTCCAAGTGTGACATTTCAAAACAGTTGCCCAGTTTCTTATTAGATGAGTTTGGGGATGGGGTGGGGTGGGGTAGGGGGGAGGAACAAATTAATGAGGGTGACAAATGAATGTCTGTCATTAAAGATGATGGTGTGGTAAGCTAGAGCTGGCATGGCAGACATCCTGACAGGCCTTTGAGAAGACTTGGGTACTGCAGAGGGGGAAGGGTAGATCTCCTTTCCTCAATTAGGCACCACTGGAATAGTAATGTAGGTCATGTGACCATTGCATGTGCATCTCAGTCTCCTGCTAAGTTTTAAATCTCCAAGATGACTCTTGGAGATGAGGTCACATTTGAATGTTTTAAAGAAGCTGTCTTAGTCAAGGGTTCATTGCTGTGAAGAGAGACCATGACCAAGGCAACGTTTATGCAAGAAAACATTTAATTGGGGCTGGCTCACAGTTTCAGAGGTTTAGTCCATTATCATCATGGCAGGAAGCATGGCAGCATGCAAACAGACTTGATGCTGGAGGAGCTGAGAGTTCCACATCTTGATCCGAAGGCAGCCAGGGGAATATTGGATTCTACAATGGGCGGAGCTTGAGCATTTAAGACCTCAAAGCCACCACAGTGACCAAGTTGTTCTAACAAAGCTATACCTCCTCCAATAAGGCCACACCTCCTAATAGTGCCACTCCCTGTGGCCAAGCATTCAGACACATGAATCTATGGGGGCCAAACCTATTCAAACCACCGCAGAAGCATATTTTCAAAGACTAAAACACTGCTTTACTTACACAGGAAGAGTCAGGCTAGCTATTGTGGACCCCAGAGCTTCACATGGAACTCTGGGCACAGGAAATTCTGGAGTAGATGTAAAGATGTTTGTCAGGAAGTGACAGGTATTCCTGGGAAGGTCATGCAGGCAGAGAGACATGGAAAGTTGGGGACACTCCCCTGAGTTTGGAACACTTCTAAATGGAGAAGCTTACTTCTTGTCCCTTAGGAGACTGTTTGGAAAACATAATGAGCTCTTGAGAGAAAGCCTTCATGTAGAACATTTTGCCCAGGATGCAGTTTGGTCCAGGGATGGAGATGGTGCCATGAAGCATGAAGGCTGGCATCCCCACCTCTCAAGTCTCCTTAAGTTATAGAAGAAGCATTGCTCCTCTGCCCCTTCATGGGGTGGGATGGCTGTGGAGTTGCATAGTGGGGATCTCTGGACCTTGGTTGGAACTGTGTCACCTGGGAGCTTGGTTCTTTGGGTTCATTCTTCACCATCATGACTTCAGTCATATATATGAGTGTGACTTCTCTAAAGCCAAAAGGCTGGGTTCTCCTCCCAGATCAATCCAACCTGGTGCCTTCTTCCTCAACTCTGCCCTCCCGGGGAAGCCGCCATTGACCTCAGCATTGAGGGTTAAGGACCCTTGATGCTCAGGCATCCGTTAAGAGGTTTAAATCCTTACACCTCATGACCATCTGGCAGGATGGGACTAATAAGAAACTCAGCTATAAAGTACAAAGGGTGGGAATATCTTCCCCCCACACTTTTTTTTTTGTACATTTGAGGGAAACAATAGATCTGCTCTTCTGCTTTAACTGAGGGGAGTATTCCGACATGAAATCAAACAGTGAAACATAAAAAAGATGGAAGGTTCCGAATGAGTCAGGTGGGACAGCCAATGGGTGTGTCAGGAGGGTTAGGGGTTAGAGGTCTATGGAAGTCTATGTTCCGTGAGCTGACGACAGAGTCTCTGAGGAGGAAGAACTGGGTTGCCTAGGTAGACTGATAGGCAGAAGAGAAGTTACATCCCACCTTCAGGCCTCATGTTGGGTATTTCTACCACTTCTGGGGTCATTTTTATACGGACTGCCATAGTTTATTGTGAGAATCAAATACTATATAGATATCGAAAAGTCCCCAGGGCAGTTTAGACAAATCAAAAGAGCCACGGTGGGTCTAGGCGGCAAGCACGCCTCCCAAAGCCTTCCTTCCTTTGGCATGATGAGGTCTTCGTCACTCATTGGTTTCTGTGCTTGGCACAGAGACCTGGAAGAGGTGCTCTGTCACCCACTTCTGATGTCCATGTGATCACCAGAGAGTGCCTTCTTCTCACCGAAACACTTGGAACAGTGGGAGCAAGGAAAGGGTTTGGACCAGAGGGTCAAGGTTCAGTGAAGAGGCTGCCATGTGGAGAAAAGCCATAAAGAACCCTCATCCTGCTCTGTGAAGGATGTAGGGACAGCCCTGTCCTGCTGGCTTTAAGGCCATAAAGGATATCCTGTTCTGTGAGAGGTGTAGGGACAGCTCTGTCCTGCTGACCTTAAGGCCATAAAGAACCCTCATTCTGCTGTGTGATGGGTGTAGGAACAGCTCTGTCCTGCTGGCTTTAAGGCTATAAAGGACCCTCATCCTGTTCTGTGAGGGTGTAGGGACAGCTCTGTCTTGATGGCTATTACAGTCCAGAAGCTAATGATGTCATGTGCTGGGATCCTTTGGCTAGTTCTTAGAGAAAAGAATATTCTTCTAGAACACTGTTATTCTGGTTTTGCATGGAAACTTTACTTCCTCAACCCTAATGGGTACAGAATAAAACCCATTGTTCCAGAATAAATATCTTTTCTGGTTCCCATGCCTGACTTAGGACTTGCATTGTGGGGAGAGCACAGCCTACTTTTTAAAATCTTCACAACCCCATCCTTCTACAGAGAGACTTCCCATGAAATGCATGTGTCCTCTTCCAGTGTCTCTGCCATGCCTAGTCTCAACAAAGACAAGGGACTAGCTCACATGTTTTTAAGTTTTTTTTTCATAAATGACATCTTATAGAATCTCATTTTTGCAACCTTCTTTTTTTCACTCTAAAGAAAGAAAGCCTTCTTTCTCTTGGTGTGAATTCACGCTTAGTTAGACTTTACTCCAGGCTGAATCACCCTCCCCTCAATTCGAATGTTGAGGTTCTAACCTCCAAGTACCTCAGAGTGTAGAGATATTGGGAGACAGGCACATTAAGGAGACAGAGTTAATCATGAACCCGATCCTAGTCCAGGATGTTAATGTTCTGATAAAAAGAAGGAATTGCATCATAGACTCACATGAAGGGAAAACATTGTTATAAAAACAAAACAAAACAACAAAAACCCTCAGCTCTCTTCTTAAAGGGAATAAAAGAATCTTTATTTTAGAGTCAAATTCGAGTGACCTTGGCCCTAGAACACACAGACTTAGATTACCTCAAATTCCATGTTCCAATGTGGAAGCAGTTTCGTGAAGTTTTATAGTTTTACAGAACAAAGAAAGACATCAATCAAGGCAGGTTTAAAATACACTGATGGGTATATCAGAGAGGCAGCTACAGTAAGGTAGGGGGAGCTTTCCTAGGGCCCTCGGAGGCTGCCTGATGTCTGTGGAAGCTAGTGGTCTGTTAAGTTAATAGAATTAGAAAGACTTTATTAGTTGTAAGATGTTAGTTCTGACACAGGTGGGTAAGGATAAACTCAGAGGGCTACTGTCTAGGACCTGAGACATTCCAGTCTCTAAACCTTACTGCAGTTCTAAGCAGTCTCTGCAGACCCAGGTTCTTTCTAGGAATTTTTTTCCCAACATGAAAACATGGGCCCAGATAACCACCCATGAGCCTTGAGAAGCATGGAGTAACTTCTCCCCTCAGCCAGGAAAAGCATCCTTATGAGCACCTTGACCCCACACTTCCAGCCCGCCCCCACAGACCTGGGAGAATAAGTTTCCCTTGTTTCTATCCACCCACTGTAGTGAGTGGTGGCTGCAGTCTGAGCAAGTGAGCCACACAGATCCATCCCCAGAAACTACTGCCCTGGAGCTACAATTCCGTTCCTGTGTTTGGATGAATGTGGTTTCTCCTTGGGTCTGTGGGTTTTAGAGGAGGAAGTTACAAAGTCTTTTAACCTGCTGTCTTGTTCTGACGGGGTTTAGACTGAGCACAGGTCACTGGAGAATGACTTTTAGAGTTAGGAACTGTTACAATTCTCCCCACAATTCTCCCGTGTTGAATATATAGCAGGCCTGAAATGAGAGACCAGCCCATGTCAGCAATATCTGAGACGTCTCAGCCACAGCCTTTACCTCCTCAGTCTGGGACTCAGACTGCTCTGTACAGCCCTGGCTGTCCTGGAACTCACTTTGTAGACCAGGCTGGCCTCGAACTCAGAAATCCGCCTGCCTCTGCCTGGGATTAAAGTGCTGGGATCAAAGGCGTGTGCCACATGTCATTCTTAATGAGACACCTGTGGCACTTTGCCTGTACTTACTAACCTAAGCCATCATTTGAAAAAAACATCTGGATGTGTTCCATCCAATAAAAGCCTGGTGTGGGGATGTGTGTGTGTGTGTGTGTGTGTGTGTGTGTGTGTGTGTGTGTGTGTGACTAAGGCTTTGGTTTGTTCATGAAAAAAATGAACTGCTCCACCCCAGCCCATGCCCTGAGGGTAGAATAAAATGACAAGGGACAAGATAGTGTCCCATATGTCTGCAGTCTTCCAGGAATTCATAGAATTGGCTGGAAACTCAACATGCTGCTGTTTCCAAGAGATTTTTAAATGCTCAGAGGAAAAGGAAACACAGGAACCCCTTGGGAAATACTTTGGAGGCACCATGTATAGTGGTGAAATTGGAAATATCCTGAGTGCCCACGGAAAAATATCTTTAAAAGAGGAATTTATTAGATTACACAAACTACTGCATACTGATGCCAATATGGCTATTAAGAGGAAAGATGTTGAAAGGAGCAGCCGAGCGGCTTGGAGGAAAAGGTTACTTCTTTTAAGTAATCAGGACTCCATCTCTCCTGTGAAATATTTATAAGGCAAAGAGTAGGTGTTTAGGAGTGTGATAGCTGGGTCTCTGTGATAGGCTTAAATACTGTTTTCTTCTTGCTCCTGGTAGCTGTGGTATCTATAAGTGATAACACATAAATTCTATAATATTATAATTGCATATGCCGTTAAGAAGGCTTTACTCACTCTGGACTTTAGTCCTTCACCATCTAGTGAGACAATCATGATCCTTTAGCTTTCTCCCAGTTATAAGGTTCCAAGATAGTGATTTTGAAGACCACAGTAGCAGTGCATTTCAGTGACATAAATTGGTTGCTGGAAGAACATTTGCATGGTTACAAAAAAAATTGGATAGGTGTGGTGGCCCACTCTGTTAGTCCCAGAACTTGGGAGGCAAAGCAGGAGGATAGTGAGTTCCAGGCCAGCTTGGGTTACATAGCAAGACCCGGGCTCCAACCCAAACAAATGAAATGTGGCTGGAGAACCTGGAGCTGGCTTCTGCATGCACACAACCTCTCATTATGCCATTGATGCTTGGGTTATAACGATAATGTGAGAATAACTCACAGCTGCTCAATTCATTGAACACTTGGTTCTAGGCTGTTTCAAGAAATCATTTATTTAACTCTCAGGATTATTTTATCAGGCAGAGACCCTCATCTCCTATTCCTTTTCAGTGAGGAAGACTGTGACTCTACAGGATAAGTTAGGGCCAAAGTCAGTAACCACCTGATAGCAGAGAGTGTATTGGAACCCCAAGACCAGAGCTAGTTGGCAGCCTGCACCTTCCTTTCTGCTGCCCACTGTGGAGCACTTCTCTTTGCTTTGAGGGGCCCAAAGCTGCCCCCTTGGGGCAGCTTAGGAGGTAAATGGAATGCTTGGGTCAATGGGCACAAAGTCGACTGGCAGCATGAACTCCACAGCTGAATGGAACCGCTCACACACTCAGAGCCAAGCTTGGCTTAAAATGAGTCGCAAGCATCATCCCGGAGAAAGTGCAATGTGTTTCTCTGCTCATTGAGAGACTGCCCGGGAGATGGGAGCTCAGTGAAGAATCTCTAGTAACAGAAGAGAGGCAAGGGCGAGCGGTAGCTATACCTAAGGTGTCTGCATTTCCTTAAAAGTGTTATATAAAGCTCAATACTGGGGATGAGCGAGTGAATCACGCCACCACCATCAAGTGCTCTAAACCGGGCAGGGCCTTCTGTAAGGAGCCCTGTGATCTGTTCTGTCTACATCCCCAGGGAGGGGGTTCTGGTTCCCATGCCGACTTGGGTTCAGCTAACAGTAGCACTCAGGGAAAATCAGCTGGTGAGAGGAGAGGAGGAGATGATTTCACCTCTACAGCAACTAGCAGTATCTCTCCTAACAAGACACCCTCCCTTCAGCTCCATTCCCCACTTTTGTTGGGATGAGTCTAGGTCCCCCGGGGAGCCTCATGGCCCATATTGTCTACCCTACTGGTGGTGTGTGGCTTCTTACTGTTACTGAACTTTAACTAGCTTGATATCCTTTGCTGGCTTTCTTTGTTCCTCTGTTGCCATGTAAATGATTACGATGTCAGACCTCAAAGGGACTTTTCATGATTGGATTCTGCTTGACGTGTTCCCTTGGTAATTTATTTCTGATATTCTCGGGAATAGGGTAGAGCATTGCAAGAGGGGGAGCTTCCAGGAAGTTCCTATGGCACCACAGAGATGAAAGATATTAATTCCAGCTGGGAGTATCAGGTATGTCATTGATTTGGTCATCAAAAACCGAGGGAACTTCAATAGGTACGGGGTACAACTGGATAAGCGGAACAGCTTCTGGTGACGTTCCATGGCAACAAGAAAAATAACCAATTGAATGTCTCAAAAGAGCTAGCATATAGGACTCTGAATGCTTCCATTGCAAAGAGACGGTCCATGGCTTAGGTTACAGGTGAGGTCATCACACACGTGCTCACAGTGCATTGTCACTTTGTGCCCTGTAAACATGTACACTTACTATGCATTAATTGAAAACAAATTTTAAAAATAGAAAAGAAAAGAAAAGAAAAGACACGAGGGAGCTGGAGGGGACATGGATGTTGTAGATGAGAGACTATGAATAAACAAAGAAAAATTCCAAAAGAACTTGTGGATAATGTGGGGGCCAAAAATGACCATCAGGAAAGTGCTCAATACAGTGCATGAAGCTTCTTTACTTTTTTTTTTGAGATTTATTTATTGTTCCTTTTATATGTGTTGGTGTTTTGATGTGTGTCCGTCCTGTGTGTGTGTGTGTGTGTGTGTGTGTGCGTGTGTGTGTTTGTCTAGTGCCATAAGAGGCCAGAAGAGCACATTGCATTCTCCAGAACTGGAGTTGCAAGTGGTTGTGAGCTGCCATTGTAAGTGCTAGGAATCCAATGCAGGTCTTTTGCAGGACCAGACCATTCTCTTAACGGCTGACCCATCTCTCTATGAAGGTGCCTGAAAAGATAAGGCTGTGCATGCAGCAGTGACACTGAGGGAGGTGGACATGTCTGGAAGGAGTCAGAAGGGGTAACCCCAGAGAGCACAGCGAGTTCTGACTGAGTAGAAGACGGGGGCTTCATCGGAAGACCACCCGACTCACCCCACTCATCCCTGACTCCCCACGCCTAGGACAGAGAAGCTCTTCAGCTAGCAATGATGACTACACGAACTCTTAAAATCGTGATAAAAGGAAAGGCTTACCCCAAACCATGCTGTCCCACTCCTCTGGTAGACCCTGTTGACTGGTTTGGAGGGGGTAGAAGAGGAACTAGTTAGATGGCTATTATATTCCATTGTGGCTTTGAGACAGACAGCATTACAAGCATTTCATAACTGGAACTTCAGGGAAAGGGCACCATAAAAAACGTCTTGGAGGCCCAACACCCAAGAGACTGGATGATAGAAACACTGCCATGAAGTTGGCCATGGTGACCTCCATCTGTGTGTGATCATAGAGTCTGGGGCAGGATGATGTTTGGTTTGAAGCCAGCTGTCTCAAAAACACGTATAAAAACCATAACAAACAAAAACAAGGGGAAAAGAAAGAATTCTCCTGTAAATACATTCATTCCCATCAAGCAAAGAAACAAGAAGGATGCAAATGAAGAGCTGGGCTGGAGGTATATTTAGTGCAGACAATTATTTAATAACCGCCATTGAGTTTTCTGGCCTTTTCTTCCTGTTATTGTAAAGACATTCATTACTCTTCAAACCAATAAATTATTCTCTGTCAGCAAGCTGGTGGGGGAGGGAGGAGTAAAGAAGGAGCTGCGTTTGCTCTCGGCTTTGCCTCTGTCTAGTCCAAACACTGGAAATGTCAAGTTTGCTCACTAATTAAACATGTCTGTCTCGGACTGCACTTGTATCTTTCACTGAGAAGGTGTAGATTTCCAGGGAGACATTACACATTCATGTTTCCAAATACAGCATTTTGAAATCTTCCCATGTGACACAAATACCAACTTGGTGGAACTGTCTCCGGGGAGGACAGATGCCTGAGTCAGGCAGCCCTGGTCTGGGAGAGCAAGGACAGGGTTGGTCCACGCCCTTTTGTTATTTGTTGGGGAAGCTGCTGTACGGGGCCAGCCCTGGGCCTTCCTGGATTTCTGAAAGTCTTGTTCTTTGGCTGAGTTGCAACAGTCCCTGCCACTGGCCTTGTATCTGGATGACAAGATACACAGTTTGCAAGCTCATCTGTGCCTGTAACGTTGCAAAGCCTTCTGGGATCTTGTTCTCCTTTTTATACAGAACAGACTGAGGTTTGGGGGTTGAAATTTTTGTAGATAAGATTTGCTCTTTCTGTATCTTCTGGGGAGCAAGCTGTGTGCCTAACACTGGGTTGGGTGCTGCAGATACAAATGCCAGCCAGATTGGCATGGTCCTTGCCCATACGGATTTTAAGTACAGTAGGAAGAATGCAAGTATTCAAATATTGGGGTATCATAGAGTTTAGGAACATCCCTAGAGACAAGATACCACTGGTTAAGAGCCAGGTCAGGCCCACTTGACTTCACATCGTTGGCTCATCTGGGAAGTAAAGACCTTCAAATGTGATCTGGGGGCTAGAAAAATGGCTCAGTGGTTAAAAGCACTGGTTACTCTTCCAGGGGACTTGAGTTCAACTCCCAGCACCCACATGGCAGTTCACAACTGCTTGTAATTACAGTTCTAGAGGATGCAATATCCTCATACAGACATGAATGCAGGAAAAAACAAAACACATATGAAATAATATTTTAAAAATGTGGTCTGGGGGCTGGAAATACCGCTCACTTGCCTAGCATGTGGAAAAGAATGGGCTCAAACCTCAGCTAGCACCAGAGGTGGGTAGAGTTAGGGGGGCAGCAGGTTGATGAGAGTCGTAGACATGTCTGAAATCTGGAGAAGGGGGGAGAACAAAGCTGGAAGGGAGATAACCTGATTATTCTGTGTATGAGGATCTGTCCTCTCATTTCCAGTGTTCCAGTCAGTGTCCTGCTTAGAGAAGGCAAGTCAGGCAACTTCTTCCCAGGCCTCTAATAGCTAAGTCAGAAGTCAGTTTTCAACCAACTTTGCTGGACGTGTTGTAAATCTCAGAATCTTAGGTCGCTTCTGAACACCGCCATTTTGATAATTAGGTCAGGAGTCGTCACTTTGTTGAGATCCTATGGAATAATAATATTTTTTAGGATATGTACTTGTGTATTCAAGTTAGGGCATGTGTTCTGAAAATACATTTAGAATGCATAATAGTATATTTTGTGTGGCTATAATGTAATACATGATGCTGGGTAATAAAGAAGAAAAGGTTTATTTTGTGGTTTGGTTCATGATTCTGGTGGCTCTCATAGTCCAAACAGCTCTGATGAAGTGTTCTGGTGATGTCCTAGCATGGAGAGAAACAAGAGGGGCAGTTGGACACGCTCCTAAGAAAACTGGCTCTCCCTTACCCTGAAGCCATAAAGTGTCCATAGCTCTTCAGCTAGATCCGGGGGCTCATGAGCCCCTCCATGTGTTATACTGGAGTGTTCTCTTCCTTGGCCTTGCACAGTCAACCACAGTACCTGAAGTCATGAGCACACTGGTCCTGTCATGGCCATAAGATGTTTCACTCTAGTCTGCCCCAACCTCTTGCTCTTACAGTCTGTGGTGGTTTGAATATGCTTGGCCCACGGGGAATAGCACTGTTAGGAAGTAGGCCTTGTTGAAGACAGTTTGTCATTATGTAGGAGTGCTTTGAGGTCTCCTACCTCAAAGCGTGGAAGAGGGTCCCCTCCTGGCTGCGTGCAAAAGATAGTCTGTCCCTAACTGCCTTCAGAGAGAGCTGTAGAAAAAAATCGCCTGGCTCCGCCAGTACCATCTCTGCCTGCCAGCTGCCATGCTTTCCATTATGACAATAATGAGCTAAACCTCTGAACCTGTAAGCCAGTCCCAGTGAAATGTCCTTCGTAAGAGTTTCCTTGGTCACGGTGTCTCTTCACAGCAATAAAACTAAGACACAGTCTTTCCTACTTCCAGATGGTCCCGAGCCTTGCGGGGAGTGGATGTGGCATAGATACCTCACTGTGGCTGCATGCTCCCTCCACACTTGTTCTCTACATCATGTTTGCACAGTTGTTCTTTTCTGCACCCAGAAACTTTTGAGGGCTGCACTAATCTATGGGTATGAATTAAGAGGGGAGTCGACACTGTGTCCACTTAGTAGAATAACAGTAGTAAAGTTGTACCTCTATTGCATCTGTTAGTTCATCTTGCTACCTGGTTATTACTGTGGCTTACAGGGTTCTCAGCTTGCTAAGATGATTACTAACTTGTCTTTCCCAGCAGCCTGCGTAGAATCGCCCAGTACTGTGAAAGCTAACTGTCGAGGAGGAAGCTTTCTGGTCAGTGCTAATTTGATTTTCATGATCTGTGACCAAAGTATGAGGTGTTTTCAGCAAAAGGGTCTTCCTGTCAAGTTCTGGTGGGCAATCCCTGGCAGATCAACCATGCTTCAGTGGCTGGCCCCACACCTATGCATATGTGGGCAACAAAAACTGCACAGGAGAGGGAGAGAGCAAAAGTGGGCAAAAGAGGGGGGAAGTAGGGAGAGAGAGAACGTGAAGCTGAGAGGAGTGAGGTGAAGGCTGGAATGTGGGTCTGAGAAGAGTTAGGGGGAAGACAGGAGATATGTATGATCAAGAATATTGTCCAGGTGTACGCAATTTTCAAAGAATTAATTGAAAATACTTTACAATAAATACTGTTAAAACTTCAATAAACTCAGTTAAGAAGAGAGAAGGGGAGAGGCCAGCTGTGAAGGAGGAGCAATCTCTCTCTAGCCATGTGTTCTGTGAGACCAGCCCAGACCATAGGCATTAATCTTCAGAGAGGGTTACCCCCATAATCTACCTACCTTCTACTAGGTCCCATTCTTAAAGGCTGAGTCACTTCGACACTGCCATGCCAGCAACCTAGTTTCTGGTTTATCACCCTCTGGGGGATGCACTGGACCACACTCATGTCACAGCAGACACTGCCTACACTTCCAGGAAAGCTATGCTGCATATAATAACCATCTTTCCTTAAAGAAAACATTCTTTCACATGAAGAAGAAATGATACAAAATTCAAAATAACTTTGAGTTATTTTAACTGTTAAAAAATATGACTCTGTTGTCATAGTCCTTATATTGCTGCAGACTGAAAAAAAATCACACCTCGGACAAACCCTGACTTTGGAACCAGGCCCAGCAGCTGGGAAGATGGTCCCTGGGCCCCTTTCAATTGTGTAAGTTTTGTATGTGAACGTCCACTTGGCAGGCTGGGGTCTGGAGCTTTTCTCTTGGAAGCTGGCAAGGCCTGGCTCCGTGCCATCCTTGGGTGGCATCTGGAGGCCTTTGCCTGCCGGTGGTCACGAAGTTAGTGGCATCCTGTCAGAGATCCTTCCTCCACGTCCTGCCATATGGGGGCTACACTTCCACGGGGTCTGGCAGGTCTTTTTCTCAGAACATCAGTCCCCGTGGATAGATTCATCCCTGTCACACTATTTACTGAAACTAGGCCACTTAATTAAAAGCAAAGCTTTTGCAGAAACTCCAACAGTGGCTTGATAAATTCCAAGCATTGTAAAAGGGCCAGATGGAAGAATGGACCAATTAACATGGGGCCCAGTGTTCCCACCCTTTCTACCATGCCCCTTAATTTTGCTGTCCTTGGAGATTAAGCATGTTGTCAGCTCACTATGAACACTGGAAAAGCCAACCCCAGCACAAAAATAATAATTTTTTATTAAAAATGGATTCTTCTCTCATACAATACATCCCAACCAGAGATTCCCCTCCCTCCACAGCTCCTAGCTGGCCCCTGCCTCCCCTCTTCCACAGAACTGCTATACTCTGTTTCAAAAACAGAGCAGGTCTCCAAAGGACAACAGCCAAACAGGACAAAAAAAAATGACAATACGACAAAGAAAAAGCCCTCATGTTGAGGCTGAACAAGGCAACTCAATAGGAGGAAAAGAGCCCCCCAAAATAGGCAAAAAAGTCGGAGATAGAACTGCTCCCACTCTTAGGAGTCCTACAAAGATGCCAAGGCATGAGCCATATCAGAGCCAATGTGTCAGAGAATTGTTAGACGGACATGGAGCCAAACTATTATGAAAAGAAGGTGTGGAGTTGTGTCCTGAAATGGACACTTTAGGCAGGGGTGCCGGGGAACAGACCAGCTTTCAGGGGATTATCCGGCAGAACCCTGGAGTCGGGCAGCAGCTTTGGGTCTTGTGTTCTTCTGTCTTCCTGTGTGATCTTCATAAGGCTTCTCCAAACTGTTTCTCCACTTTCCACACTGCTCCATAGACACATATTGGCCTTCATGAACGGTATCATCAGATCCCCTTGCCTCTGATCCTGCTTAAACTTGGTCAGCGAGAGCTGCCAGAGGACCATGAGGAGAAGTCAGGCTTTTATTGCTCATTTCTCTCCCCATGTGTCACTGTAAGTTGCCACAGCTCCCTCCAGGTGGTCCTCCCTGTGCTCCTGCCTCCAGTCTGGAATGTCCTTTTTTCCTGTGGAGTAGGGACATTAGCTCCATGCTGGGGCTGGCTCTGCCTTATCCTTTGATAGCTTCTTTTTCTTTTTGAGACAGAGTCTAACTTTAGAATTCAGACTGACCTAGAACTCATGACCCTCAGTGTCCAGTGTCCAGTGTCCAGGGATTATAATCCCACACAAACATGCTCAACTCAACAGCATCGTTTAACCTTGTAGATTAATCCCTTTGTAAATACATCCTTACTTGCCCATCCGGAAAGAGCCATTTCTTAACCACTAGGCCCTGGCCAAGGACAGAGTCCTTAGGTTATCAGAGATGAATAAGACACAGCCCTGTGCCCTGGGAGTTGACAGTGAATGAGGAACACAAAGCACACACAGAAAAGGAACAGGCTGTCCTATGAAACGAGTCTGCTATGAGGCCAACTTGTTGTGTTTCTCTCCAGAGAAAACAGCAAAACAGGCCTAAGCATTAGGAAAGAGGGTTAGTTACTCTCTCACCAAGTACCTGACAGAGAAGAACAAGAGAAGTGATTTCAGCTCTCAGTTTAGAAGGGACTGTCTTCCGTAACAGCTGGAGTGCTCATTATGTGCTGGTAAAAGCTTGCGGTATAGCTTGTTCACATCTTGAAGGATTGGGGAGAGAAAATCCTAGAGAACCAGAAAGAATCACATATAACCCAGTGTTTCACAGCCTCCCAAAACAGTGCCACTAACTGGGGAGCAGGTGTTCAAACACATGAGTCTCTGGGGGGCATTTTTCATCCAAATGACAAAAGGAAGCTTCTGAGAAAAAGAGGGTGGCTTGAATGGGGTCTCAGAATGGCCAATGTTTGGGAAGTAGAGAAAAGAGACAGTGTACTAGGTGGGAAAACTTGGGTTTAAGTAAAGAAGGTTTGGGACACGGGAGCCTGAGTCCCCAGTCCTGAGGGGTGGAGAAGCATGGGTAGCCTGGAATGTAGGGAGGATACACCCCAGTATCTGCTCACATCTCTCCCCAACACCTAATACATAAGTAAGCACTTCTTACTGTCTGAAAGAACTGGTCATCATGGAAGACATGAACATGAAACAGCCCCTCTTTGGAGAATCCTTCAGGGGTAACAGGCCTTACTATACTCCAATTGCCCCCAACGACACCCATTTATTAGTATCCTGTCTTGTGTGAACATTTTTTTTTAAATAGGGATGGGGAGAAGCAGGACAGAGTGGCTTGGTGTGGAGAAATGCTGTCTTCCCGATGTGACAACCATTGCCATTCTCACCAACTACAATTACCTCCTTGAGATCAGCACAGGAACAAACCAACTAATATTCCACTAATGGGTGGGGCTCATGAGGCCCCACCCTCACTTAGGGCATTTGGGCAATTACAATTAACAGTTGTGGGGAAGAAAGAGTGTCCATGGTGGTGAACTACCCACACTCCCCTGAGTAAACTCTTATGTATAACCCCAATTTAACTCATTCACCAAGCTAGATCTGAATGGGTTCCATTTTGGTCTATTAGTGACCTACCTGTGGTAAATAAACTTCTGTTCATTTCTCCAGAAAAAAATTCACACAAACTTGGGTCTAAGGAAAAGAGTATTTTGCTTGTACATACACATTATGTCTATGTCTATGTCTATGTCTATGTCTATGTCTATGTCTATGTCTATGTCTATGTCTATGTCTATGTCTATGTCTGTCTATGTCTATGTATATATGTGACTCAGATAGAAGAGGCAGCTTGATCTAGGTGCCTCCACAGATTCCCTGGGCTGGAAGAAGTCAAGGGTCTTGTTGTGGAGACATTCCTGATTAGCTGTGAAGAGTCTTGCCTGGCAGGGAGCTAGGATTGCAGGGTGGTTGTTGCATTCAGTGGGCAGATCCCAGCTGTCATCTAGACAGCAGTATGTGATGTCTCTGAGCCAGGCCTTCTAGACCCTTGACACAGAGGACCCAAGAGAGAAGTATCTTTGGGTACAAGCTTGTTACACCAAAGTAGACAAGCAACCAAACTTCCCTGACCACAAGAATTACAGGGGCATGCTTGCTCTGTAACCATCCTTTCCAATGCTATGATGCCCATCCTGGTCCTAGCCTTACAAGTCCCACTTTGACTGAATGTCACCTCTGCAACCTCCTCTTGTCCCATTCTGTCTCTCATTGCTCTGGGTATATACGATTTCTTGCTGCCTTTTGAGCATGGGCATTCAAGGCATGCTCCTGCCTAATGTCTTCACACTACTGTTCTTTCTTTCTTTCTTTCTTTCTTTCTTTCTTTCTTTCTTTCTTTCTTTCTTTCTTTCTTTCTTTTTCTTTCTTTCTAAAACATTCTTTTCCAGTTATGAGCATAACTTCTTTCTTCCTTTGTGCATTTCTTCATGAGTTTGTTTCCTGTAAGCCTTTCACTGACTGTTGTGTGTATTCCCCAGCTCTGTCCCAGCCATATTTCATAGTCTTCACTACCACCCCCCCATCTTCCTCTTGGCTTTCTTTTATATGTGAAAGGCAATGTGCAGAATTTGTTTTGTGGAACTGTCTTGTCTCGCATGACATCATGGTTTCCATTCTCCTACAAATGACAAAATTATTGTGTTTTCCTTTATGGCTAAATAAAACTTCCGTGTGTGTGTGTGTGTGTGTGTGTGTTGTGTGTGTGTGTGTGTGTGTTGAGTGTGTGTGTGTGTGTGTGTGTGTGTGTGTGTGTTTGTGTGTGTTTCAGCCTGAGTCCACCCCGCTGCATGCTGGGCTGTAGGGAAGCCCTGAGATATTGCTCCAAGAGTGGGAAAGAGCAGTCTGAGATGTGGGAAAGCCAGAGCTGGCTCAGAGGTCCCCAGGCCTGAGATAAGGCTGGGGCTTCAGGGTACTCTGACTATTGGACATCTAGGCACTGCTGGCAGCCATGGAAGAGCAGAGAAGGGAGTGGGGGTCTACAAGCTGGGGACAGAGCCTAGCCTAGGGCTAGGGGTCGGAGGGAGAAGGGGAGAACCAGCTTGTCCCATGAGGGATGATTGTCCTTAGCTTGGCAGAGGCAGGCTTGGTGGCAGTAGTGTCTGGGAGTGCAGGGAGTCCTTCTATGGGAGAAAAAAGGTGTGGCTCTGTAGACAAAGGCCTTCCCCGGGTTCCTCACGGTGGATCTTGACAAAAGAGACAGTCCATGGTTCCAAACAGTTTATTGTCATAGCGGAAAATGGATGCATAAAACCATACCCCACTTCTCGGGTGGGCCTGAGACTAAATACCATTTGCAGGGAGGAATGTCTGGGAAGGGAAGCTTATTGGCTAAGCCCTCCGGGCCTCTCAGTACCTCATTAGCATGGACAACTCTGTTTTGAGCCTATGTGACCATAGGACACGTTTCTTTTATGTGAGAAGTATGGCACACGTTCTAAGTCATGAGTCTGGCAGGAAGCTGGAAGTAGCCTAAGCCTCAGTTGTGTCCTCACAGAGACTCTGGGACTCAATCTGCTCTACCTTACCAAACTTCTCGGCATGGTTTTATGTCTCGTGTGTGTGTGTGTGTGTGTGTGTGTGTGTGTGTGTGTGTGTGTGTGTGAGAGAGAGATACTTCCTTTATGCTTTCATTTTATTGGTCTTATTCATTGACATCTTTTTCTTACTTAAATATAAGTTCCCAGAGGCCAGGGACTTTGGTGTACGTTGTTGACTGGGCTATAGTCAGCACTTAGACCAGACCCTGCTGCCACTAAACTAAGTGAGGACTTTGGAACGTGTGGTTATTTAGATTACAAAAGGATGATAAATGGACACAGTGCACTCATAAGTCCTTGGAAGAGAGTGGTGGCAGGAAGAGTCACAGCTTGAGAAGGAGCTGACAAGGAGCAGGGCTTACATAAAGAAGGGTATAGGCAGCCCCAAAGGAGGCAAGAAGAAAGGTGTCAGATAAAAAGCAAATAGGGTCTCTGTCATCAGTCAAAAATGGGGCTCTGTGTTGCCTTGGTGCAGTGAATTCTCCAGAAGAGCCACCTGGCTGACATCTTGATTTTGGCCTCTGCTTCAGAGCAGGGAATCAGGTGGGGCCACTGTGACCTCTCACCTGCAGGACTGTGGAGCAAAGGGTGCCTCAGGTGGCTACGTTTGTGGTGCTGTATTATGATAGCAATATAAACAGAGGCCTGTTAACCATTAGAGATTGAGTCTGCCTGCTCGTTGTGAGCATAGAGCTGTTGTCTTCCTTGCAGTGCCCATGTGTGCCAGTGACTGGTGTGCTGAGTGTCTGCTCTAGAAACTGTTGAATCAATGTGTGAGCTTCCACTTTTCCATAGTGTGAGCATCAGCTGGCTGGCCTTGAGAGCCAATGGGCTGATAGACTGGTCAGAGCCAAAGCTAGTTATATCCAGACAGTTTAAGCAGATCAGATGGACCCGCATGTGCAGAAGAGCCTGGCTCTGTGTTTAGGATTTTCCCCCCACTACCCAGAAGTTGAACTGCATGTACTAGAACAGAACCATGAGGCAGAGTTTGGTTTCAGAGTGAAAGTCAGCTAAGATTACACCAGCAGTGTGCCCTGGACTAAAAGACATCATTATTCTGGACTCTAGTTTCCTTATCTGTTGAATGGGCACAATAGGTTTTCTAGTGAGGAACACTGAGACTATGTGTAAGTAGAGGACTTCTCATACAGTGAGTGATCAATAAATGGTTGTTATTACTTTCTTTGTTAAGCGTCATGCTTTGGTGTTTTCCAGGGTAAAGCTCTGGATGTATATTTAAAGAGAATTCCCTTTGTGGTGGATCCAAATCTGATCAGTAGCTTTGCCTTTCTCCTGCTGGGATCTAATAATCCAAGCTGGATTCATCCCCTGCTTCACCTTCTCCCAAACAGGGCTGGCTCCTCAAGCTACATCACCCAGTGGCCAGATTTACAGAAAGCAAATGTAACTGATACTGAAGGTGGCTGAGTGGAATGGGCTGCTTTGGAAGTGAAGGAAGAAATTAAGTATCCAGTGATACAGAAAATATGCATGTAACCCAAAACACACACACACACACACACACACACACACACACACACACACACACATACCACATGCCACACCACCACTCCGAAAAGGTTAGACAGTTAAATTATTGTGGGAATAAACACAAAATATTGCACAGGGAGTTAGAGGCAAGAAACACTCAGAGACATAATGCACTGCAAATTAAAGTCATTTATAAAGTGCAACAGGCACCCAATAGAAGGAAAATGATTAGTCAGCAGAAGTGGGTGGCCTGTTACCTATTCACAGGGTATTTCCATGGGACAACAGAGAATGTATTTATTGGGGACTTGCTGATGTACAACTATATTAATGCCAGGCACTGAGGACACTAGGCTAAATTATTGGCCTGAAAATAAGTTTGTGTTTTTCTCAGCCCCGTGGTCACCTCTGGCATTCTTTAGCAGGTGTACCCTCCCACAAGATAGAATCTTCAGCTCTGGGGCTGCTCCTGATGGCTCTGTGACCGACCACACAGGGCAGAGGGGCCTTCTTGAAGAGGTCATCACAGTCCTCCAGAGCTCATAGGGCATGGCCATCTCAGCTTCCTATTGTTAACAGAATCTCTGTGTTGGGCTTGGCCCTGCCTGTTCTTGGTGGCAGAGCTCTCCAAGTCTGGGAAGCCCAAGACACTTGGCGGGTTCCCTTGGTCTCTCAGGCCTGGAGACAGAAATAGGTGCCAGCAAGCAGAGCTTTTGCTGATGGGAAGAAAAGTGAACAAAGCCAGAGAAGGCACTGGACAAGACAAGAGCGCCATTGGGAAAACCGAACAGTGTGCAGTGTGGGTGGGGAGAGATGGAGGGAGACACAGAAACCTGCCCTGCTCAGACAGCTGACATAGCATGGGAAGCTTTGGGGGTGGGGTAGATGAGAAAATAATGCAGGACATTCACAGTGGTGCCTGGCACCTAGAAAACACTTCAACAGTGAGAGGTTCATTAGTGCTACCTTTATAGTATGAGAAATAGTAAGAGTTTGTAAGTTTTGGTTACTTTTCATTATCCGAGTGGCGTTTCTGAATTTTAGAATCATCCAAAAAGCTTGTTGTTGCAAAGAGCATGCTTTCTGAATCTGTACTATCAGTTTAAAAAAATAAATAAATAAAGCCCAACTAAGCTCCCTAGGACAGATGACAACAGCACAAACTAAAACGCCCACCATCCTGGATGCTTTCTGAGATCAAGGGCACAGCCTGATTCCAGGGAACTGGAAAGAGAAATACAGTCTATTCTTTACTAGCTATTCCCCTCTGCCTCTTTACTGCTGTCCTTTGAGCATGGTGACTGTTAAGTTCCTGAGTGCTTCTCCTCAGGGTGTGTCCTCCATGCTAATCCTCCAGGAGGCTTTGAAGCCATGCTGTTGAGGTGCCCTGGCTTTGGGGAAGAGGATGGGTGATGGTGATGAAAGCTGAGTATATATGGGTAATAGTGAATAGACATCCCGGCATGCCCCTCAGTGGCATGGGAACTTAGCTCCCCAGTTCGGATGTCAGCTTCACCCCAGGAGCCTACACCAGAGAAGGCATGTTCACAGAAAGGCTGCTTCCAGGATGGCTGTTAGTGAGATGGCTAGGATAGATCAGGGATGTGGCTGGGTGCCTGGTATCACAAGAAGTCAAAAGTGGAAAGATCTGGAATCCTGTGTGGGCTGGCATTGTCTTACAGGGCCTTGTAAAATTCCACACAGCCACATCCCCAATCTGTAAACAGAAATAAATATGCCTTCGTGCTTCTTGGGGCTTTTGGAGACTCAATGGTGATTAGAGAGTCATAAAATGACACTCTCTGTTTATTAATGTGTTGGGCTCCACATTCAGCACCTGCCTATCTTCCCTTGTGGAAAGTTCCTGAGAGGTAGGTGGTATTATGAGCCTTGTCACAGAGACAACAGAGCCCAGAGAAGTTTCCAGTTCTCACAAACTATGTTAGTAGCAGAGGCAGAATTGAGTCTCATTGTGTGGCTTGGGCTGTCCAGTGCAGCTTCCCTATGTACCCCTGACCACTCAGGCCAGAAAAGCCAATTACTCAAAGCATGCTGGGCTCTGAGATTTTTAACTTGTTACATTTCTCTCTAGGTAAATGTTCTCTCTAAAGGCCTTTGCACCTTCAGATAAGCTACTGTTTTAGTCCAGGTAGATATTTTAATATATAATCTTGAAACTCAGTAAGCAAACACTTTAAAATTACACTGCCCAGTCATAGACTGTTGTGAAGGTCTTTTGTTGGTGACCGTCCTGTAGTGATACAGAGCCCTGAGATCATTCTTGCAACACTGCCATTCCCTGTGTCCCTAGATGTCCTGCTGCCTCTTTTATATACATTTGGAGGACAACAGAAGAGAGACAGGATAGCACATGGAAAAATTCCTGTGCTTCAGGACCAGAACTTGGCAACTGAACTTCAAACATGTTTCTTGGCCAGAATTCAACCATACCAAACCCTGAAGATGAGGAGGTTTTTTGAACATAAGAGTCACTGCCCACAAATGATAACCAGGATTTTCTGGATTATTCTTTGGTGATTTAACTGAATTTACTTCTGCCTATCTTCTGCCTAGGAAACCATGGCAAAAAAAATTGTCTTTAGATAGGTATTTTAAATATTACAGGACATATGAGAAAGAGGAAAATAAGCCATCTCTCCATCTGTCACATGATAGCCATGTGATAAGATTATAGCACCAATACACACACACGCCCTGCCCGACCAGTGTGTCCTCAGCTGGCAGATCACAGCCCAATTGCTCTCCCAAACTGTGAAGACCAATGCCTCACTTGAGATTGTGACATCTTCACAGGGCAGCTACCAGCCAATGGCTTAGTGATATGCAAGAATACAGACCCAATTCTCTTGGCTCAAGGTGGATCCCAGCTGCAGAGCTCTTGTGGGAATCCATGGAGAGACCATGACTGTGTCACAACTCAACCATTCTTTTGTACAACCCTAGTCTTTCTCTCCTCGACAGATACAGTCCTCAATCAACTTCCTCTGGGCAAACCTCATCTCCGAGTCTGTTTCCTTGGAAACCAACCCAAGGAAAT
Source organism: Mus minutoides (assembly GCA_902729485.2). NCBI lineage: Eukaryota > Metazoa > Chordata > Mammalia > Rodentia > Muridae > Mus > Mus minutoides. The sequence continues at coordinate 144,934 of LR750123.1, forward strand.
TGGTGCCAAATGTGGTTTAAAGAAGCAGACTCAGGCTGGACCACCTGCTAAGTGGCTGACAGTGCAAACACCATCATGGTTGTCATGGAGAATGACTACTGTCCCCTTCCTGCCCCCATCAGATGCCATAGCAGTTTGATCATTAACCTCACCAGTGGTGGCCAGGAGTTGGGGTAGCCATGGAAGAGACAGGCAGGGATGAGATTCTCTCTGACCCTAGAGAAGTATGATGAGGTAGTAATTGCAAGGACTGTGGAATTAGAAGGCCCTGCAGCAATCCACACACTGGGAAAAACAGCAAGTGGTTGAGGGCGTTTAGTTATACATTAAAGCCAAATTGGATGCCATATGTTTTCTTCGGCTGGGCAATAAGTCTTTTATTTTTTTGTAGCCAAAACACAGAAAAATACCAAGGACTAGGCCCCATATTTAATTATGATAGAACCTTGGTCTAGAGGTGGCTGAATTCTCTGCCTTGGAAAACTTGAAGTGAACCCCAGAATCCCTTGGTATATTACTCACTAAATATACTCTTTATATCCCCTTGGTGCTCAACTCCTCCCAGTATAGGCTAGTGCTTTCTTGGTGCCAAAACGTATCTTTGTTCAAGATTTGGAGCCAAATACCATAGATTGGGTGTGTGGAGGCAATTTTTTCTGTTGTGGAGGCTGGAATTCCAAGGTTATACTTACTGCCAGCACCACTAGGCAGGGGACAACTTCTCTTCTTATAGATGGCTGCCACCTCACTATGTCCTCATCTGGCTAAAACAAAAAAGAAATGAAAAGAGGAAAATACAGAGAAGGCAAAGGTAGGACACACACACATACAGAGAGAGAGAGAGAGAGAGAGAGAGAGAGAGAGACAGACAGACAGACAGAGACAGAGAGATAGAGATAGAGAGATAGAAAAGTGGCAGTTCCTTCTCATTATTCTGATACCAGTACTATGAGATTAGGGTTCCAGACCTTTAAATCTCCATCACCGTATACAATCATAGTACAGTTAGGACTTTAATGGGTATATTTAGGTGACATAATACAGTCCATAGCACCCCCCCTTCCTTGGTGACTAAACAGGCTTCTGCTTTGCATGAATACATACATTGCCCCTGTCACCTTATCTTCTTGACACCAAACAAGTGACTAGGGTTTGGTTACAGATGAAGTGGAAGCCCTAAGCCTTCAAGAGAGGATAGACATACTTCCTAAAGGTAGGGTGGGCCAGCATATGTGTTCCTGTAGGGAGTATGCATGAGACTGGATGGAGGGTCCTGGACCAATGGCACAGTCTGATAAGATGACAGAGAACAATTTGAATGCATGGAAGATATCAACACACCGACAGGGTTCCTCTCAGAAGCATGAATAGAATTGTGATCCAAGTTAGGTTAAAACATGAGATTTCTAGTACAACCTTGAATGAAGAAATTAAAAGATTTAGAATTTACATTATGTGAAGCCAAACACCAGTTAGCTGACTATGTCCTGAATTTGGGACCAGAAGACACTATTTATCAAAGAAGTTAGCAGGACATGGATGTTATTGAGAGTACAGTGACAGGCAACCTCTGTGGTCCAGGATAATGACAGGAAGCACTATTTCAAAATTGGGCTCCTTGATAGCAGTGGGAGTGACAGAGTCTCTGGATGACAGAGGTGGGACTGCAATGCTCATCCAGCCAGATGCAAGATGGATGTGATTCCTGTGAAAGGTGGCAAGGTCAGAGTAGCAGCCAAGGGGGTCCTGTGCTCAGGGAGCTCTGGAAAAGCTTAATGGGATCTGGCATGGCTGAGGTGAGCTAGAAGGATAGTCAAAGACAATCCATAAAACCAAAAAATGGAAATCAGCCACAGACAACAAGCAGAAGGCTGGAGCTGTTGTCTCAATAAAAAGTTATGGTCCATAGAACAGGTTTACATATAAGACAAGACCAGGTTTATAGCAAAAAGATCTACAATATATAGCAAGTATATAGAGAATAATTTACCTAGATCTTCTATAAAGGGACCCACAGCCACTTAACAGTATGCTGAGGAAAATGTAATATCAAATATTGAGTTTGTGGTTCCATGTAACATCATGATCTCCTGGTCAAAATGGGAGATTTGGGTGGTCAGCTATTAAGTGGAGTCTTAACCTAGTTGTATCATTATTAGGCCCACCAGGTTCCCTGTATTACACAAGGGTCATTTTCCCACCCAAACCTAATAGCCTAGGAGCTGAGAAGCTTGCTAATTGGAAAAACCATCATACACAGTCCCAGACTTAAATGCAAGAGCCGTCATGGTATAAAGGCCAGCGGAAGCTTCTAAAATAGTTCTCCCCCTGACACACAAGGCATAAATCAAAGCTGAGCATGGTAGCACATGCCTTTAATCCCAGCACTTGGGAGGCAGAGGCAGACAGATTTCTGAGTTCGAGGCCAGCCTGGTCTACAGAGTGAGTTCCAGGACAGCCAGGGCTACACAGAGAAACCCTATCTCGAAAAAACAAAAACAAGACATAATCAAACACTGTAATGTATGAGGTGAATGGTGAAGTCAGTTCCATCCTTAGCACCTGAAGTTACAGAAGGTGTGAGGTCTCCTCCATATCCCTCTGCATAGGCCTAGTTCCTATAAAAGCCACAGAGATCTTGAAGAATGAAAACATTCAGTGGTGATCTCTGTCAGGAAGAAAGCTCATGTAGCATCTTAGCCAAAAGCAGGTCTACTTATGACCCATGGCCATCCTGTATATTAACTGGATGAGCATTCTCCACCCCAGTGAGTGAAAGAAATCAGACACTGTATGTGTTCACCTGGACCAAGAACAGCTTGAAGTGCCATCATCCTCCCCAGGGTTATGTTTTCATATCACTGGAAGGTTATGAATCATCAGGACCTTCAGGGAACAATCTACTGGTATATTATTAATGGCATCTGTTGACTATGAACAGGAGAACAGGTGAACTTCATGGGAGGTGCAAGCTTTAAGCAGGGTGGGAATTAATCCCACAAAGACATATGCACTGTGATAACATCAAAAAAGTGAGGGGCCTGGAGACTTGAAGCAGACTGGGAGACCTATCCAGTCATAATAAACTAAACATTTTATCTTCTACTTCTTACTGTGAAGAAGAAAGCACAGAGCCTGGGTAGTTTTGGGGGTGCTGAGCAAAGCCCGTTCTCTACCTGACATGAGGCTATGACTCACTTGTCAGGTGACATGGAAGACTGCTGACTCTGAGTGGAGCCAAGTCCAGGAAATGGCTCTTCAGCAGCTCCAGACTGCAGTGTGAGATGCCCTGCTGCTTGGGCCATATGGCCTAGCAGACCCTATGGTACCAGAGCTATTGGTAGTAGCTCCTAGTGTTTTTGGCAAGTGCCAGGTTGGAGGATGTATGTCAGGTTCTTAGAATTCTGGAGTTCTAGAACAAAGCTATGGTATCTGTAGCAGAGAAACTCCATCTAAAATGCCCTGGCATGGTATGAGCATCAGTTAGGGATGGAGCACCCGGCTGTAGGATAGAAAATGAGCATGTGGTCAGGATGGATAACCGTGAAGTGAGTTATCATACTCGTAAGATGTAAGGAGGGGCAGACTCTGGAACAATCCCTTGTAGCTCTGTAAAAGTACATCCAGCTACGGTCAGGGAAAGGGGATCAGGGGACCAGGGGATCAGTAAGCTGCATCATGTAGCCCAGACACCCCATAGCACCATACTTAGTACTGGTATCTCTCTATTAACCATATGGGAGTATTTCTATAGATAGCAGGCGGTGGAGACAAGGTTAGTCTTGTATTAAAGTTAGCTTCAGCTGTTAACTTGACAAACTTGGGAAGAGGAAATCTCAATAGAGAAATTGCTTCCATAAGTTTGGCTTACGGGCCTATTTGTGGGTCATTAATTTGATCGATGATTGATACAGGAAGGTCCAGTTCTCTGTGGGTGGTACCACGCCCGAGCAAATCTGGGCCTGGGCTGTACAAGAAAGAAAGTTGAGTAAACCAGAGGAAGCCAGCCAGTAAGCAGCGTTCCTTTATGTTCTCAGCTTCATGTTCTGCCTCTACTTTCCTGTCATGAGTTCCTGCCTTGGCTTCTCTCCATGATGGACTCTAAGTCAAATAAATGCTTTTGGTCTGTGTCTTATCACAGCAACACAAGCCATGGATTCATGGTTGTTCTTGGTGGGTTGGCTTGAGTCCAAACGATTGCTGCTTAAGTATAGCCCCATTTATGGGTGTTCATGGGAGACAGGCATGAAGGGAATAGTGAACACTGCGTTAGGCGATCCACTATGAGTGGAAACAGAAGCGGCTTGAATTAAGAATGGAGATGAATGCATAGCCTTTGGTATTTTATGTGGATTTGGAAAGTGGCAGAGAGTTGGTTTGGCGATCAGGAAGCAGAGTAATTTACAAGTTGGGTCAAGAATGTTGAGGAAGGGGAGCTGTGTGTGGTGAATGTAAATATGGGATGTGGAGTCTTCCATCTCTCGTGTTAAAGCTGTTAGAGAGTATCTGCACTGAATTACACCGGACTTGCAAGTCAGCAGTTTAGCCAGTGTTATCCTGAAGCAGGACAACTCTGAAAAGCTAACCTGCACCACGGCTCCATGGGGGTGGGGGTGGGGATTCAATACCTCACCCTGCATGGATCACCTGCCTGAAGGGGAACCCCAGTCAGCCAAATTTCTGCATACATGTCTCTATATCAGTCAGTCTTCTGGATGGGGAAGCTAACCCAAGGTGATGTCAGCGGTCACCTGTTCTGTGAAACTCACTGTCAGGGAGTGAGTGTGTGTGTGTATGTGTGTGTGTGTGTGTGTGTGTGTGTGTGTGTGTGTGTATGTGTGTGTGTGTGTGTGTGTGTGGTATTACATCATGGAGAATTCCTATTGATGAGATTCTCCTAACATGTATGTGGGTCCTTTCCTGACCTCAACATTGCTTTCCACATGTGAGCAGACTCTTCTGTTATTTTGTTGTTGCTGTTGTTTAAATAGAATCTCACTTTGTATCTCTAGTTGTCCTGGAACTCACTACGTAGACCAGGCTGTCCTCAAACTCACAGAGATCCACCTGCCTCTGCCTCCTAAGTGCTGGGATTTAAGGCCTGCACCACCGTGCCCTGCAAGGCCCTTCTGTTTCCATCCTATGAACTTAGCATCTCATGGGACTTTAGCAGCACACCTAGAGATGTAGGCACTCCCAAAAACCTAGGCACCAAGAACACGTCTTGGCTCTTTCTCTTTGTGCTTAATATCAACTAAAAAAACTAAGAAAATTCCCTAAATTTAACATATCAACCAAAGGAAAAAGAAAATTTTTCAACGTGAAAAAATGCATAGTATTAGTTACAGACTGACAAAAATATTAATAAATTCTGGAGTCTACATGCATAATAGAGATCAGATACCAAATTTGATTCATCCTAATCCATAATCTTCCTATCTCACTTCTAATGGAAGATTATCTCTAAATGTTCTGAGTTGAGTTCCATTGCTTAGATATTATTTTTGTTTTGAGACCAGCATTTTCTCCATGAGGTAGCAGGGCTGGGGATTTTTGGCATGGATGAGATCACTTAGAAAACTTAGAGCTTCTATTGCTATGTTTAAACATCATGACCAAAAGCAAGCTGGGTAGAAAAGATTCATTTCAATTACATCACAGTCAATCACTGAGGGAAGTCAAGGCAGGACCACAACATAGGGACCTTGAGGAGGGGCCAAGGCAGGACCACAACACGGGGACCTTGAGGAGAGGCCAAGGCAGGACCACAACACGGGGACCTTGAGGAGGGGCCAATGCAGGACCACAACACGGGGACCTTGAGGAGGGGCCAAGGCAGGTCCACAACACGGGGACCTTGAGGAGGGGCCAATGCAGGACCACAACATGGAGACCTTGAGGAGGGGCCAATGCAGGACCACAACATGGAGACCTTGAGGAGGGGCCAATGCAGGACCACAACATGGGGACATTGAGGAGGGGCCAAGGCAGGACCACAACACGGGGACCTTGAGGAGGGGCCAAGGCAGGACCACAACATGGGGACCTTGAGGAGGGGCCAATGCAGGACCACAACATGGAGACCTTGAGGAGGGGCCAATACAGAGGCCATTGAGGAATGCTGCTTACTGACGTGGTCCCAATGACTTATTCAGTTTGCTTTCTTATGCCATCCAGGACCACCTGCCAATAGTGGCCTGGGCTCTCCCACATTAATTACTAATCAAGAAAAATTTCCACAAGTTTGCTTACAGGCCAATCTTATGGCATTTTCCCAATTGAAAAAAATCCCTCTTTCCAAATGACTCTAGCTTGTGTCAAGTTGATATAAAACTAGGCAGATCTATCTATCTATCTATCTATCTATCTATCTATCTATCTATCTATCTATCTACCTTTGTATCATCTCTTATCTAACTATCATCTATTATCTATTAATAATCTACCATTCTACCCCTGTTCCCTAATTCTTTGCCAGACTGAGAGATCAAGTTGAGCAATGGCTTTGTTCTGGAAAAGATGCTGCCCATGGGGGAATTGTGTCTTTGAATCCTGAGAGGCTTAAAGGTCCTTCTGTTCACCATACATAGAGAATATGTTCTACAGTATTGCTTGGTTCTTGGAGAATCTTTGAAGTTTAGAACAAAAACAAGTAAACCCACTGGCCTTTGGGCATCATGGTCCCCTTAGTCAGTTTCATAACTGTTCTTTGGAGTTCATATTGATCTAACCTGGGAGACAAAGAAACTATGGAAGCATAGGCCCACATAACCTCAAGCTCTGGAGGCGAAGACTCAATCTCCCATCTAGACCAGATGTTGTCAGGCCCTATGTGGGGGTTTGGTATGCTCTACAGTGTAATAGGATAGGTAAGTATTCATTTTATTTATTATTTAATTAAAGAAATTTAATGTGAAAAGGAGAGAACTCCCCATGTGACTGTAACATCTAGAACACAGGCTGAGCAGAGGACAGAATTTGGGACTCGAGTGACATCATTAGGAATGGATCTCTCCTTTTCTCCTTCTCTTCTGTCTCAGCATTGTCTCGATCTGTCTGGGCTCCACCCCCATGCAAGCCTTCCCAACCTGGAGGCAAGAGTGACACTGAGAACTCTCACTGTCATGTTCCATAGTGTCCACAATTCCTCTCTCTGCTATTGCCCAGCCAGCATCCCAACTCCCTCTGAAAGGCCAACATCTTCTTGTTCTTTCCCATTCCAGCTCTCAGAATCTCCCTGGATCTTCTGATGCATCCAGTGTCTCTTGGGCTAGGTAGGATAGGGCTCCAGGTCTCATTTGAACTTGGCTTACACCCTTTAAGTTGGATAAGGTGCCTTGTTAAAAGTGGTTGTTCCTCCTTGCAGAGAATCCCACCTCATTCTTTAACCATGCTTGCCCAGCACACAGAGAATCATGTTCGCCCTGGGGTTGGATGGTACATTGAAGATAGAGGAGGCTGGTGTTACATAGACATTGCCCTGGTCTTTGTTCTCTGGTAGCATGCCCTTTCTGGCTTGAAAGGACTCCCGGTCTACCGGTTGGCAGATCAATGGGTGACATTGTGCTGGTGTTGGTATTTGTCTTAAAAAAAAAAAAATCTCCCCAACTGACCCAATTCCTGTAATGCATAAAAAAATGACAGAAGTAATATTTGTGTTCTTGTTTCACCTTCATTCATTTTATTTGATCAGGGCTGAGCAAAAGTGACATCTCATCAAACTCCAAAGTGTGTTTCAGCACCAGGTTCATCCGAGGGTGGCATTTAAAACACAGACGTGGCAGGAACAAATGTATTTGCCAATCCCGTCCAGCCATGTAAACCTGACCTTTCTCCTGTAGATTTATTGACATGGGCCTGTTTTGTATCATATTTCATTATTGTGCGTGGAAGGATTGAAAGTTCTTCTCCCGGAAAACAACCCAGTTGGGGCCAGGGTGGCCCATAAACCTTTCCTAGGTAGAGAGAAAGGGGGGAATTAGAAAGCCAGCTACTGCCGGGATTAACACAATTCCTCAAAGAGTGCCTTTAATTAAAAAGACCTGGTACCAGCAGCAGAGGCATCTGGCATCTGTTGGGAGGGTGCAATGGCATCTGAGGTAACTGTGTTCTGCTTTCTGTGGGATCTGCAGCCCCCACCCAGCACTTAAATCATCTTTGGTAGATGAACATACTGTCTGTGATACCACACCTCTGACACGCTCATATCAGAAGTCCACCATTGTCAGCAGGAGGCAAAGGAACTGGTTAGGGATGCTGCATCCAGATTCTTTTTCTTCTGTTGCTAATTCAATTAGAAACACGGAGTCCTGGGAGTTTCCACAGACAGGGAAACTTGCGCCCTGGATCAGACAATGTCTAGAGCTGAATTATGGGTAATCAGGTGGACCGGTGTATTCCAGCTCTTGTGCTTATACTTACTATCAGGTTAGGGTTTTTGGACCTGCTATCAAGACTCTTGCTACACAGAGCAGTGCTGGCTAGTGTGTCACTGCACCGCATCACCACAGCCTTGAGTTGTCACTTTTGTCAATGTCTATAGTGTCCTTTCAGGGTCTCCTGTCTGAGTGACAGCTAGGCCTTTTCCTGCTGGGAGTTTCCCTCTCTGTTTTTTTTTTTCTCAGAAATACCCCTGAAGGTCTGAGGAAAAACCCATCTGTAAATTTAATTATTAGCTATCTCCTTTGCACTTGACATAGATCCATTTTTTTTGCCCGAGATGCAAATTCCTGGAAACTGGCATTATGGGTCATTTGAAGGAAACAAGTATAAGACCCAATAAAGCTTAGTCTGACCATTGTCCAACACACCAGTTTGGCTTCCTAATGGGCCAAGAGAGGAGACAGGAAACTTCAGTGTTTCCCCTCTGCAATTCCCAGTGCCTAAAAAGGCCCCATGAAGCACACAGCACAGCCACTTTCAGGGTGTGTCTGAACTGTGGCTTTTGCAGCTTCCCTGACTGAAGTAGATGAATTTGGATGTTCAAGAACTAGCCTTTGCCATGAGGAAAACAGACTTCTGGTGTGGCTCTCAGCCTGAGCTTAGGAAGAAAGCCACTGACATTTTACCATAGATGTGTCTTAATAACCATTGGTGCTTGGGACTGGCTCACAGCACCTCAGCATGAAAAGAAGCAAGAGACCCCTTCTCTAATAGATAGTTTCTCATTAAAGAAACTGAGATCTAGAGAGTGATAGAAACTTCACTTGGGGGTCCACCTAGTTAGTGTCTGAGTGGTCTTAGGTTAGAGCCCCAGTCCTCTGTTACACTGTCTGTAGTGGCTATCCCTGGTTGTCAACTTGACTATATTTGGAATGAGCTACAATCCAGAATTGGAAGGCTCACCAGTGACCCTAACCTGGAGGCTGGGAGATAGAAGTCTCTGATCTGGATCTTGGTATGGAGATCTTGATAGCATATCGGCTATGGATTCCAGAAGATTAAGACAGAGAGATCTCCGAGCTCAAGATCATCTGGGATTAAAGGTGTGAGATTAAGACAAAGAGATCTCTGAGCTCAAGATCATCTGGGATTAAAGGAGTGAGATTAAGACAAAGATCACCAAGCTCAAGATCACCTGGAATTAAAGGTGTGGTGGCACCTATCTGGGTTACACCTTCTGCTGGAGACCATATAAGGACACTGGAAGAAAGGAGACTAGCTCTCGCTCCTTCACTTGTTCACCGTGTGGGACTGAGTAACTGCTAGATCCTTGGACTTCCATTCACAACTACTACTGAACCATTGTTGGGAATTGGACTGCAGACCATAAGTCATCAATAAATTCCTTTACTCCGTAAGTTCTGTGACTCTAGAGAACCCTAACTAATACTCTTAGGGCTGGGGACACAGGGAATTCAGCTACTTGCTCTGTGTGTGTGTGTGTGTGTGTGTGTGTGTGTGTGTGTGTGTGTGTGGTGGTGGTGGTGGTGGTGGTGGAGGAGCATCTGATCATGCCATGGTTTCTTGAGCAGGTAGTGGGACTATTCCAGTGATGGGGAGGTTTCACATTCACCCAGGGGACCCTAGAGACAGAAATCCTAGATCACAGTGTTATTAAAGTAACATTTCCAACTTCATCTTCCTACCTGTAAAATGCACATGACTAGCTGACCTTTCACCTAGCAGTCCTTCACCACATGGAGTGTGAGCTCCTTTAACACTCTGATCGCTCTGGGAGATCGGTGCCATTATCACCAATGAGGACCCAGGCAGCTAAGACATAAAGAAACTAAACTAGAACATGAAGAATCTGGATTGAGAATCTACTCTTAACTCTTTTGTAATCATCAACAAAGGATAGTAATAATTAATAATAAGGTTAAGTTGATTATTATTAATCCAGGCATTGTCATGCACCTGTAATGCCTGCATTTGTCAAGGCTGAACCAAAAGGATCTTGAATGTTTTGTTTTGCTTTGTGTTTTGAGACAGAGTCCTACTGTGTAGCCATGATTGGCTTAGAATTTTCCATGTAGACCAGGCTAGTAATAAACTCTCGGGGTTCTGCATGCCATTGCCTCTCAAGTGCTGAAATTAAAGGCGTGTGCCACCAGGCCTGGCTAGAGCATTATCAGCTTGAGACTAGGCTGGGCTTCAAAGTAAGATGCTAGCTCAAAAGAATGCTGATAAACTATAAACCATAAAGATGTGCTCTCATAGCCTTCTGATTAAAACTGTGAGCTCTCACGGCTTTCTGATTAAAGCTCGGTGGACTGACACATTGATACCAAGCACGTCTTTCATTCTGTCTCGTGGTGCTTTGATATGTTAGGTCACAGATAAGCTAACTCAGAGAATGTGAGCAACTCACTAGTAGAGGGTGTATCCCTCCTCATTCATTTTTACTTGTGTGTGTGTGTGTGTGTGTGTGTGTGTGTGTGTGTGTGTGTGTGTGTGTGTGATATGCTCATCTGTGTGTGCCATAGCATGGGTGTGGAGGTCAGAGGACAACTTTCAGTAGTCTCTCTCCTCCCGTGTGGGCTCTGGAGATTGACCTCAGCATCTCAGGCACGGCAAGTGCCTTCACCATCACAGTAGCCAGCCACCTGCCTTCTTCATCAAGACCTCACCCTTTGGATGACTGCTAACCTATCACCCCAGGACTAAGGACAGTGCCAAGCCCCAGAGTCTGCTGACAATGTTAACTACTTAGTCCTAGACCTTACTTGCTTTGGCCAGTTGTGGAGACCTCATTCAAAGCTTTTGCCACAGTTTCCCCCGCGCCCCCCTCTCTCTCTGCCTCCTGACCTACCTGGGTGCCTCCTCATATCCTGTATCATGGTATAACTCCTTCCTCTTAGGAACTGTCACAAATTTCCCTCCGTATTGCCCTTGTCATGAATCAAAAGTCCTATTAGTGTACTGTATTTCAGAAAGTAGGTGATAATTGTTTGCATAATTAGTAGTGAACAAACACAAGTCATTACCCTTCTCCAAGAGCAAAGAACTAACATGCTTTGTGTGTCTGTGATTTCACTTCCTCCAGCCCATTGTTACTGTGAGGCTCTGGGTCTCCACGTCTTACCCTTATAGGCAGGACTCAAAAGCTTCCTGAGGTTTCTCTAAGTTGCAGATAGCAGCTGTCATCTTCTGGGTTTCATTTCCAAATCATGTGGACTTAAACTGTCTCTTCTGGCTTCTCTCCAAGAAGAGACTGGAGGGGTGTTTCTACTGGGAACTCCATTCTAGAAGGAATGGGAGAACAGACACATATCAAAAGCAGAGTTCTCCCTTCTTTTCTGGCCTTGTTGCCTCTACTTTCTGCTGTATCTCAAGGAGATTTTTATCCTACCAAACACTTTTACCCCATACCAGCCTTTCTTTCATGTATCAATTCATTCCCAGCTCATTTTTAATATAGAGAGGGATTTCTGGCCTTTAAGTGACAGTGCTTTCATTTTGCCACGTCCTGGGTCAATATTTCTATTGTTCTAAAGGTAACTTGTCTCTTACTGTCCTGTTGCCTTTGAACCCCTCTCTCACCTCATTCCACAAAGACAGCTTGTTGGGCTCCGACAGAACTCCTGGGTCAGGGTCTATGCATGGCAGGTCACACCCCATGATCTGGGAGAGCTCGTGTAGAGCTGAAAAACAATAATGATGGGCGCTCGAGGAGGTAATGTCTCAGGGAGCAGAAGATGTATTGACACCAGCAGAGGTAGAAAGAAGGATGCGCTGAGCAGGGGGAAAGGCCTTAGGTCTCCAGAATAGCATGAAGGTTTCCATGTCACATCCTCCAAACAATCACCACCCGCATAAGGGCAGCATGATATTTAGCACTAAGTGGCCTCAGCAGCCAAGTCTTCCTCTTAAGGAAGCACTTCAAGGCTGTGGTTTTAGTGGGGTTGACACCATCCCTTCCGTCTCCCAGTGTCAGACTCAGTAACTGGACTGTCAGATCCCAAGTGGGGAGTGGGGTGTGGAGTGTGGGTAGGATGCGCTCAAGTCAAGCCAATGATGATCTTATCACTGTGATTATAAATGGAGTCATTGGAAAAACAGTGCCTGTCCATTGAGGAAGCTCATCTAATGAGACGATGCTTGCTGGTGGCCAAATTGCTGGCTTGAGAACCAAGCAGGACAGGAGCAGGGAGCTGAGACCACTGGGAAGGAAGGAGACCACTGCCCTGCTGCCTTAGTTTAAACACCCAGATAGACCTGAGCATCAAATTAGATTCTAACTTGACTCTCAGATGTGAAAGCCAGTAGGCTCAGAACAGACCCTATATCTGCTCCCTCCACTCTGGCTCTAGGTGTTTGTTTGTTTGTTTGTTTGTTTTTCTGTCTTGTTCCATCTTGTTTCTCAAAGCTACTCTGACCAAGAATGCTTCCCCTCCCCCATCTTCTATTCTGCCTGGGTGAATTCTATTCATTCTGTAGAGCTCAGCTCAGATGTTGTGTCCACCAGACAAAGGCAGGCCCACCCCTGTGGGCCTTAGAACAATCTGTAAGGTGTATATTTTGACTTTTTTTAAAAGTTTTCTATCTTCCCATTGGATTTGCAGCCCTGTGATAGCAGAAAGCCTACTTCACTACTTGCTAGAGTCCCAACATAGTGAGTGACACACACAGGGGATGGATCAATCTTTATGAGGACAATGGACATGCCAAATATGTATTTTGTCTCTCTGTAGCTATGTGTTTATACAAATAAGTATTTATCTCTTACCACACGGACACAGGTGACTTGAACTAACATCCAAGTAGGGCTTGGGGCAACAAAGCAAGGGCTTTTTAAGTTTTAGGTCTCAATGAAAAGAGGTAGAAGGTAGGAGTGTGGGAATCACCAGCATCAAAGATCCAAAGCGTGGTCACCTTGGGATGTGGTGTCCCTTCCCCACCAACATAGTTGGTGCAATGTCCAGAGCCGTGCAGCACCCAATGGCATCCATTGTGTTGTTAATTAGGCTGAGAGAGCCCGGTACCCCTGCAGCCAGGTTCTGCAAGTCTCCTAGGTCACCCGGCTCCGCCCAGCTTACCAGAGGCCCACCTACGACCAGCCCACCTGCTCAACCTGAGAGATGTCACGAGACTTAAGGGTTCCCGCCAAACTCCAGAACGCCTGCGCAGAAGACTGGGGGCGGGTTTCCCTTCCTTTATCCCCAAATGCTTGTCCACCATTAAACAGTCGTTCTAAGCAGAAGCAACCATGTAACCTCGGAGATCTTCTTTCTTCCCCCACTCCCTTAGTTTCATTTCAGCTTTGGGCCAATCCTCCAGGAACCCAGTCCACTGCGGGCAGTGGACCCCAACATTGGGAGACGGCGGCCACTTAGTTTATGTCTTTCTACCAAGTAGGTTTCATATAACAAAGACAGATACAAAGCAGGAGGCACTGACTCAGTGTAAGAACTGTCTTAGTTTATATTGTGTGTCTACAGCAGGACTTTGTCCTACCTATGTTACTCTCTTTAGCCACTATCCCTTGGCCACACCCTTAGTACTCTCCCTCCAGCATGCTTTTTATTCCCCTTCTTATATGTCCAGATAAAACATTTCCCAGGTATCTCTGATATGCTCCCCTTTAGTTATAAATCCATCTCGGCACCATTTCTCCCTTTCTCATTCTGTTACTCAGAGCCAAAGAAACTCACACAGCATCATGGATGCTTTGGTACATGGTTGCTTTTGCTACTATACTCCCTCACACATCCTGCTTGACTCTGCCTTACACAGAGTTCTAGATCACAGACAACACCCTACAAAGTTGCTAACAACAGTAAGAAAGGTGGGAGACCTGAAGGATCTCCTTGCTGTATTGATCTATGGAAGCAAGAAAGAAGACCAGAAGGGAGGAAGCAAAGGAGAGACTGAAGGATGGAGGGGGAGAGGAGAAGGGAGGAGAGGAGAGGAGAGGAGAGGAGAGGAGAGGAGAGGAAAGAGGAAAAGAGGGGAAAGAATGAAGAAGAGGTGATGAGAGAAGGGTAGGTAAAGAGGAAGTGGGAAAAGGAGATATTTTATCCCTGGCTACCAGCTCTTGTGTATTCCACCATTAATTGCCATTAATACACTCCTAAGGGAAGAATCTTCATGATTTAAATATACACCACTAAGCTCCAGCTTTGAGCACTTTTGCATCAAGGATTAAGAATCTAATACTAGCCAGACATGTCAATACTTACCTTTAATATCAGCACTGGGGAGGCAGAGGCCAGCAGATCTCTGAGGTGGCTGCAAGCCTAACTTCCAGAGAGTTCCAGAATAGGCAAGGCTACACATAGAAACCCTGTCTTAAAACAAAACAAACAACCAAACAATGAACAACAAAAACCAATATTATATATGAACTTTGAAGAAATGTCCAAAATGTGGTGAGCAAGGAATGACTGGCAGCCAAATGGGAATTAACTAAAGATGGCTTCTGTATGATTTTACTATGCTAATACTTATTTTGCCTCTTACAACGTTGGCTTATACTGGCTTTTTACTATATTTGAAGATGCAAAATCATGAATGCATGGGATTATGGAGAACTAGCTATGCCCTCCTCTTTTCAGAGCACGCCTCCAGTGGTGGAATTCTGCAGACAGACCCCGTGATGAGGAGAGTCCACCCACAGCATCACTAAAGCATGCTTTCTGTTCTACTCTTCCCCTGAGCTCCTTGCCTTCTAAGAAGCTTGGAATTATGTCTACAAGCCACAGTGTGTCTATATTCATCCCAGAAATAGGGCTTCTGAAGAGACACATTGTTGGTAAATAAAGATGAGCTGCTGGCAAGCCAACAAATGTCTTGGCTTCCACTAGGACCTTGCTACTTCCACACAGATGACTCCAATGAGATAAATTACATTCCTGCCAGTATAAACATGCCTGCAATCAATACAGTCAGTAAATAACACGATTTTTCGAAGAAGAGAAAAATGCCGATATTAAATACATTTATATTGACTCAGAGCCAAATTGGTCAGAGGACTATAAGTGCATACACCCAGTCCTGTAGCCCTCAGAGAGAGACTCCCCCAGCTGAGAACCTGCCTGTGCCTCTGTATGGCTCTTCTTTGGCAAGGGCACTGGGATAGAAAGTGAGATTATGCCAAGGAGACTTGGCTTCTCATTGAGAATTCTTCTTCAGGGGAATCAGCTCTTTTTCAGTTGGACATTTGAGGTCCCCGCCTGCCCTTCCTCAGGCTGTGAAGTCTCTGTCAAGCACATATCTTCTCTGGGTTTTATCTGCAACATCGACGAAGGGGATACTTTTAGAAATGCTCTCTAAGCACAGCTGTGTGGACGTAATAGCAGCACTGGATGGCCTTGGGAACCACCAGGACCTTGGCTCATGTGAGGAGGCCTATTCTATCTTTTCTATTGGGTGCCCTCTGGCCTCCTTCATTTCCTTTTGTTTTTGTAAAAGGAAATTAAAGCTGGGTCCTTCAGATGCTGGGCAAGTGTTCTACCTCTGAGCCACATCCCCAACCTCTCATTCTTGCTTTGTAATACTGTTTCAGTGGAGGAGAATATTCCAAGAAGTATGCCATGAACCCCTTGGAATTAGATTTGGCCAGAGCAGAAACTGCAAAAGGAGGGTGGCTAGAGGAATAGAATATAATAGCATCAACACTATTAAATATTTATTAAATACTCATTATAGACTGGCCTTGTGCTAGGCATTTTATATCAATTACTTCATTTAATTCTTACAGCCATTATGTACTATTAAGATCCCTAATGCACAGATGAATAAACATGGGCTGCATTTGGGTAGAAGAGAGCAGGCAGGGCTCTTTTAGGAGGGTGGACAGGGAAAGCCTTAGAAACTACATTTCGGGCAAGAAGCATAAATAGTAATGAACTCTGGTGTTCTCTAGTACAGTGAAAGTCTACTCCAAGCTGAGGTAGAGCATGTTCAGAGATGGGCATCAGAAGTTACTCAGTGTGTTTGACATACACTAGAAGGCAGTGGTCCTGCAAAGGTGTGGGGCAGGGGAAAGGATTTAGGAGATAGGTGAGAGATGGTTGATTAAGGTTCTAAGGACTATGGAGAGTGTGTTGATTTAAGAATGGAACGTGGGTCTACAGTGGTTTG
The DNA here is from genome assembly GCA_902729485.2 of Mus minutoides. Classification (NCBI taxonomy): domain Eukaryota; kingdom Metazoa; phylum Chordata; class Mammalia; order Rodentia; family Muridae; genus Mus; species Mus minutoides. Next base: position 161,461 of record LR750123.1, read on the forward strand.
CGAAATGCAAAGTATTAACCTGTTAATTCTGATTGGCAGCTTGAATGGACTAAGAAACATCTAGGGAGTTAGTTAAACACATCTCTGGGTCTGTGAGGGTCGCTGTGGGCCACTTATCATCAGGGTTCTGACATAGCAGTAAACTGGTCCATTGATGACTCTATAATGTGGACGATGTGAAAGGTAGAAGGTGGGCCTGGTTGGAGGACGCAGTTCACCAGGACACGGCCTTAGGTGCTTCTTGCTTTCTCCTTCCCCTATATCTTCCTCTCTGCTTCCTGTTTGTATGGCATGAAGAGCCTCCTCCACCACGAGCTTCTACCACTGTGGAGTTCTGCAAAGGCACACAGGGCCAAGTGATGGAATACTGAGCCACTTGAAACCATGGGCCAAAAGCCCTCTCAAGTTGTTCATGAGGGACAACTGAGGGAGGAACTTAGTCACAACAATGAGAACAGTAACCAACATGTCAGTTTACCATTTTATTTATTCAGACTCCCCCTGCATCAGTCCACATCCACTTTATTTAAAGAGCTGTGCTTTATTTAAAGAGCTCAGCTGAGGAAATGTCTGTTTCCTGTTAATGAATCAACCCTGACTTCCAAAGAGTTGTATTAAGTACTGATCAGGTAGCAGAAGCCCAGGATACAGCCATGCCTGGGCATCTTTCCCGAGTCTGCCCGGATGAACCTGACACTGAAGGAAGACCTGCTTCCTTGCATGGAAGATGTTCAATGGTCCACAGCAAGATGAGCCATGACCACTCTGAAGATGGCTTGAAGGATTCCAGGGAGAAAGGCTCATTTCAAATTACCCAGAGACCTCTTCTTTAAAGTTAGTATAGCCTGGGGGAAAATTACATTAAACATCCTTCCCTTGAACCAAAAGGAAAATGTGTAACATGAGATTCTAAAGCTTGCATGGCCCCATATTGGCTTGCAGACCTTGAATCTGGATTTGCTCTGTGAATATTTACAAGAGATAAAGCAATAAGAGCGCACAGAGACGTGAAGTGAGTTATAGATTGTGTGCCCAAGTCATGGCCGAGCTATGACAAAATTATTAGGCAGTCCCCTGATTCTAGAATCTTCTTTTAAAAGTAGGGGGAAAGAGCACCTTATTATTATGGTTGATGTAACACTTCTGTACTTTTGAGCACCGGAGTTAGCTTTTCTGAGGTGAATTATGAACCTGCCATTTCATTATAAACTGAGTCACCTTCTAGAGATCATTGAAAACATTGGTAAGTCTCAGTTACAATTAAGAATTGCCTGAGACTCAAGAGAGAGTTGGATTCTTAAACTGTGTTGAGAATGTGAAAGACTACAGGGAATTTTGAAGCCGGACTGGATGCATTTTGCATTATGGATATGGCCACAAACCTATGAAGGCCAAGGAGTGGAATGTGATGGTTTGAATGAAAATGGACCCCATAGGCTCATATATTTGAATACTTGGTTTCTAGTTGTTGGAACTATTTGGGAAGAATTAGCAGGTATGGTCTTGTTGGGGACGTGTGTCATTGGATACAAGCTTTCAAGCTTCAAATGCCCATGCCATTTCCAATTATCTCTCTCTGCCTCCTACATGTGGATAAAGATGTAGCTCTCAGCTACTGCTCCAAGGCCATGTCTGCTTGCCACCATGCTCTCCACCATGATGGTCATGAACTCCAACCCTCTGTAACTGTAAGCCCCAAATTCAATGCTTTATTATTATTATTATTAATATGTTTTGGTCATGGCATCTTATCACAACATTAGAAAAGTACTGAAGACAGCTAACAAGCAGAGGGAGAATCCATACCACCACTACACAAAGGGACCTCAGAGTCACAGCTCTCCACAGATGCTCCTGATATCAAGCTGGCCTACTTCTAGAACCTGGTTCTTCCCTGGGAAAGGTAATTTGAGGTCTTTCTGGGTCCTCGATTACCCCATCTGTAAAATGGGCCATTCATAATTGTCTTCTCCAATGTTGTTGCTTCAGTGTGTACAGTCGAGAGAGAGGGACCCTCCAACCCCATCAAAGCAGCATATGTATGAACAGTGCAGTCCGTGACAGGCATCTGAGGACTTGCAGAAGGGGAAGAAACATTCCCTCTCAACTCACTGTGACTTAGAATAGTCAGTTTCAACTTAAGGGTTGAATTGATGTCTCTCAATGGTTTCTAGATGGAAATACCTAGGTCATGGCCCAGACCAATAAGTAGAGTCCCCCAAGATGGCTTTCAGAAGCTGTGCTTCTAGAAACTTCCTGAGCAACACACTTGCTTTGGGGTTGGGTTCTGGACAAGACAAAACCTAGGTCTCAGAGAGAAGGGCAACCCCAAGAAGGAAGAGACCTCTGTTTGCAGGGTTTCCCACCCAAAGTACTGACCAAAGAAGATGGCCTCAGTAGCCCTCCGAGCTGAACTGAGAGTCTAGGCTGCTGAAGTAACTAGAAATGTGGAACAGGATAACTGCAGAGAAAAAAAAGTCCCCAGCCATCATGGTGGGCATGCCACATGAGGACTTGGTGAAAGCCTGGCAGGGAGCCACCGTTGAGTCCTTAAATACTGAGTGGGAAAGACCAAACGCTATGAGAATGACAAAGTGCGAGAGGACACCTCAGTCAAGACTGCAGAAGGGCCAGGTGTGACTCAGTGGCATCTATGTGGTCCTGGATGTGACTCCCAGCACCTGGAGGAGTGAATGGGGAGGAGGAGAAGAGAGGAAAGGGGAAGGGAGGGGAAGGCAGGGCAGGAGAGGACAGAGCTGTGCGTGCTGTAGCACTCCAGAGGCTTAGACATGAAGGTCAGAAGTTTGCAGCAAGCCAGCACTACATAGGAAGTGCCTATCTCTTCTCCCCACCCCAAATACAAATGGCCACATAAAGGCTGTGCAATAGGAGGCAGGATTTCTCTCTTCCCACTGAACTTAGCCACAGGCATTTTGCAGGTAATTGCTTTTTGGGGGTAGGGCCATTCTGTGCAGTTTAGCTTCTACTCTACCCTCTACTCATTAGATACCAATAGCACTTGTCAGCCTAATGGCTGTAGAAGTTGCGAAATGCCATAGATGGTGGCGAGCCACCTCAGTTGAAAACCCGCTGCTGAGAGTCAGGGCCATAGCTTATGAGAAATGCTGAACTGAAATAGACCAGTCCTAGAGAAAAGTCATAATAGGATTGTGAATAGGCACCAGCATTTTAGAGGACCACAAAAGCAAAATTTATAACCTTTAAAAGAAAGCAACATGACACAAACTCCCTGCCAGGTATCATTCACAATACCCACCCCACTACAAAACACCGCCAGACAACCAAGGCAGGAAATGAGACCTGTAAACTAGATAGCAGTAGTCAACAGAAGCGGATGTTCAGGTGGTGCAGACACCAGAATTTAAAAAAAAAAAAAAGGCCCCTAAAATAGCTGTTACAATGGTGCTCAAGGACTCGCAGGAGCAGAGAGGCATGATGGCAAAGAGATGGGAGCATTCCAGTGGCGAGATGGAAGCCACAGAGAGGACTCAAATGGAAATGATAAAACTGAAATTGTACGACTGTAACAAAGACTTCATAGCTGGGGTGAACGACAGGCTGGAGTCCACGGAGTGATGGGCCAGAGAACATGAAGCTGATCAATAGAAAATGCTTAATCTGAGGAAGAGAGAGGAAAAAGCAACCACTATTTAGACAGTCAATTGACTTTAGACTAATGTGTAAAGATTTTCAGTGGGGAAGGGATGCTTGCCAGCACGTAGTATAGAAACAGGCAGATGCATCATGAAGGAAAAAAACAAAAAACAAAAAACAACCACATCTTATTAAAACCAAGGAGATAAGCCAAAGCCTAATAAAGAATAAAATTTAAAACCACAGGATCCTGAAAGAAAACCAAAGTCGATGTGATTTGGGTACATCGTGGGTTCTAATTCGGGGCACAAACAGCAACATTGAAGCATTGGCCCCACACGTGTGACATGCTGGACACTTTCAAAACGGGAAGCTTCAGTCCTTCAAAGGCACCATTACAACAGGAATGAAGATGTGTAAGGCTCAGGGGAGACGTTTTTAAAGCACATATTTACAAAAGAGTGGTAGCAAAAAGCACAAAAGATTGACTACAACTTGTTTACTTAAAAACAAACAAAACCCCAAACCCCCCAATGTTTTAGGTAAGAGATTTTATAAGATGTTTTATGAATTTTTTATATTATAAAACATTACAGATCCCAAATTAGCCAGTTAGTATGTGAAGTGTGCTCACCACTGTGGGTCAGCAATAAAAATGAAAGCTATCATGTGTATGAAGACATATGCTGGTACTCAATTTTGGAATCCTATAGAGTATCTGGGACTCATATATGATTGCTTAGTACTAATACAAAATAGGAATATTCAGAATCTTCTCATGAATTAAAAACAAAAACAAACCCAACCTGTTTGTTCTGTGACTAAACAATTCTACTTCTTAACATTTACCCATAGGGAAGAAAATTGATATTTATGCACCAACAATCACAACAGCCGGATTGACAGCATCTCCAGATAGAAACAGCCTAGATGCTATTAGTGGCTCAAATGGACCCCACCTTCTTCTAAGCACCTCTCTCTATTACCAGCTTAAATCTGCTCAGCAACAACAGCATAAAGTTCTGTCACTTGTAACATTATGGGTAACTTTCAAAAAGCATTAAGCTTACTGGGGCAGATTATTAAGGGAACACGGAAAGCAAAAGGAGCCACTCACTCCGGGGTCCTTTAAACATCTTTGTCTGATAAGAATCCAGAATTCCAGCTCAAGAGAATGAGAGACCTTGGAACAGTCTTCAGTTTTCAGGAAACTATGGAGGTCGAAAGAGTTTTAAGGCTGAATGAACACAAGGAGACAGAGTCCTCCAGATAAAACAGGGCTGATATTAACTCACAGAGACTATGGCAGCAGGCACAGAGGTTGCACAGGTTCAGGGCAGCCAGGGCCCCTCCCATTGCTGAGAGGGGAAGCAGACATGAGCTCTCACTCCTAACGAAGAACTTATATGTAACTGCCCCCTGCTTGCAAAGAAGGAATTAGTTTTCTTCATTGGAGCCTTTCTGGGTATATTTAACACTTCAGAGTAAGCCCCATGCTAAGCATAGAAGGCCAATACCAAGTGAAACCAATGGGATTTTTGTAGACTTTTTATCTCATTGTTTTGTTTGGTTGTTGATATTTTTTTTTGCTTTATTGGTCTTTTGCTTATATGTTATACAGTTCCTGACCAATAGAAAATAATTGGGAAATTAGATTTAAAAACAACATCATTTGCAAAGCCTGTAACAACATATTTGGCATAAAACACAAGGTTTACATTAAAAGTCATCAAATATTCCTGAAGTGAATTCAAGGTTTAAATAGATAGATGGAGGAATATACAATGTTCATAAACTGGAATGTTTTAAGCCTACCCATCTTGATCTCATGTAGCCCAGGCTGGTCTTGAACTCTTTATGAAGCTGAGGATAACCTTGAAAATCTGACCCTTCTGGGATTACAGGTATGGACCACCAATTGCAGTTTAAGGTCTCTGGGTTGAACCCAGAGTTTCGTGCACACTGGTCAAGCCTGTAACAACAGAGCTGTAGCCCCAGCCCTGCAAGAGGCAATATTCTTAACATGACACTTGGGTGTCTATATTAAACTGAAACCCAACAAACCCACCAACATTGCTATGGAATTAATAATGTCATCCTAAAATTTACATGATAATACAAAGGGCCATTAGTGCTAAAACAATTTTTAAAAAATTGGAGGTCCCATACTATCTAATTTAAATACCTACTAAAAAACTAAAAAAAAAAAAAAGTCAAGATAGCATAATATTGGCATAAGGACAATTAAGAACTTGGGGCAGATTTATATATCCACAGTTAACTGATATCTCATGGAAATTCAATGTGGCAACAGAGACACCAACAAATGGTGTTAAAACATCTAGATAACTGTGGGGAAATGCTAATCCAGTCCTACCTCTCATTGTACAGAATTCAATCTAATAAGACCTAAGGAGGCCTAAATGTAGACACTGAAACTCTGGAGCTCAGAACTACTATCAGAATCTTGAGGCAGGAGGATATTCTTATACAGGATCTTGAAAGCACAAATCACTAGAACTAAACTTAGATTAGCTTTTACCTAAATTAAAAGTCAAAAGCTATATATAAAAGAAAGAAAGAAAGAAAGAAAGAAAGAAAGAAAGAAAGAAAGAAAGAAAGAAAGAAAGAAAGAGAAAGAGAGAGAGAGGAAGGAAGGAAGGAAGGAAGGAAGGAAGGAAGGAAGGAAGGAAGACCTGGGCGGTGGTGGCGCACGCCTTTAATCCCAGCACTATGGGAGGCAGAGGCAGGTGGATTTCTGAGTTCAAGGCCAGCCTGGTCTACAGTGAGTTCCAGGACAGCCAGAGCTATACAGAGAAACCCTGTCTCAAAAAACCAAAAAAAAAAAAAAAAGAAAAAAGAAAAAGAAAAAAGGAAAAAAAAAGAAAAGAAGAGAGAGAGAGAGAACAGAAAAGGAAGTCACATACTAGAAAGACATTAGCTCAATAATTAAAAGAACCACCCCTCCCATAAGCAAAGGACTCAAAGACAGCACATCATAAAAAGGAGATGCATGAAGAAGCCCATGCAAAGGTGTTCAGCATCATTTGTTACCAGAGAAACTCAAATTGCAGCTATGGGAAGAGCCTCCTTCACACCCACTGAAGTGGTTAACATTAAAAAACAAGTCATCACTAAATGTCAAAGCAACGTGAAGCAAGGGGAGCTGTCATGCTTTGCTGGTGGGAGTGTAAATGTTACCAGTACTTGGGAAAACTCACGGCAGCTTCTTATGAAATTAACCATATGACCCAGCGTCCTACCTCAGAGATAGCTCAAGCTACCATGAGACAATAAAGAATACACCATCATCCCAGAGTGTAGATGTGGCCCTACGATGTTGTGACATTCTTAGGAAGGTGGCGGTGATGGAGGCTTGCCATGAGACCCTGGGTGACTAAGGGTTTCTGAAGAAGCCAGCCTCCCCTCTGACACAGCTACTGCAGATGTCAAAGTGATATTTTGCTGAAAGGCTGAATTGGAAGGGATAAATGAACCAGAAGTTTGGAAGTCAATGGGTTCAAATCTACAGTTCAGAGAAAGCACATAGACAGGAAGGGGTGGTGTGCACCCGCCATACAGTGCTCAGAGACAGAAATGGAAGGAGTCTGAGTTTGAGGAGGAAGTTCCAAGTTACTGTCGGCTACATTAGCAAGATCCTTCTCAAAAAGGAAAATGGGGGTGGGGGTGCATGAAGAAAATGAGGAGAGAGAGCATGCTTGTGCGCAAATGAATGACCCACACAGCATGAGATTCTATTGGTGTGAGCAATTTGAAGGAAGGATACAGGCTGTCAAGGCCTTCCTAGGCAACATGAGCTTTGAACTGATTCTAAATCAGTGAGTCAGACCAGCAGGACGGTGACTTCGACCAGGAGGGAAAGATAATGCAGAGAGGCCTTGATAAAGCTGGCTGTGCTCATTCGGGCACATTGTATGGACAGGTGGGACATAGAAAGCACAGCTGACCATTGTCAGCCAACACGGGACAAGGAAGTCTCAATGAAGCTGCCTAGTGCCACCTAACCACCACCCCCGGGGTGTGCTAGGCCACCATGCCACAACAGGTGTGGATACGGGGTGCGGTAGGGAGAGTGAATGCCTTTAGCTAAGTACAAAGTTTGATGAAGGAGCTTGGGGTAAGGGATTATGAGAGAGGAACATCAGGCAGAGAGCATGACTAACACCAGACTAGGTAGGCTAATCATTTGAACCCTGAAAAAAAATTTTAAAAAAATCACTCAAATCCAAAACTCAACCTAAAATTGACATTTTTCTAAATAAAGAACATTTCAAGCCAGAATCAGCTTGAAGGACATTCAAAATGAGCTAAGCCAGTCCCATAAAGACAGACACTGCACAGGGCCACTCAAGTGTATAAAGAAGCCAAGCTCTGGAGAGGGGTAGCAGATAGACTTGTGGTAGGAGGATGGCACCTGGTCTTTTGCGGCACAGTGGGGGCACTGTGGGTAACAGTGTGGCACTTAGCATTTCAAGACAGCAAGGAGAGAGGCTTCTGTAGGCTTTTACTCCAGAGCTGCATGCTTGAGATGATGGAATGCCACAGCCCTACCTCAGACAGTGCTGCACAAAGACACGGGCATCGGAGTGGCACACCAGAGCCTCAGATAGTGCTGCACAGACACGGGCATCGGAGTGGCACACCAGAGCCAGCCAGTGTGTGCAATTGTTATGTGTCAATTCAAAACACAATTTTGGGCTGGAGCAATGGCTTAATGGTTCAGAGCACTTGCTGTTCTTACAGAGGATCTCTGGTTCCCAGCGCTCACTGGCAGCTCCCAATTGTCCCTAACTCCAATTCTAGGGAATCCAATGACCTCTTCTGGCCTCTGCAGGTACTAGGCACAAACAAGGTACACAGATACGCATGCAAGGAAAACACTCATGGACATAAAATTAATAAAACTTAAAAAAAAGACAATTTAACAATGGTAAAAATGCAATAAACCAATTCCATCGAGAAACAAATTTCCATTGTCCACGACTTGGAGCCACGGTTTAGCATGACTCTTGCTTAGAAGGCTTGTCGGAACATAAGTGTGTTCCCAGTTCCTTGAAATGCAAATTCTCAGGCCTCCTGTGCATTTGAGAAGTCACCAGTAAAGTGATTGCCAGTCCGGAGACCACAGGCTGGCACCCCTATCTCAGGCTACATTTTGCTGTTTGTTGACCTACAATTACCCCTGATATCAAGCTTCTTTCCAGATATGAAGTACACAGCTTTTGTTGTTGCCACTCAATCTCAGACCCAAAGTGACACTGGGACACTGAAAAGTGCCACTTAGCCAAGGCTAGCTCCTAGCCTTCCCAGCTTTGGTGACTTTCAGTGGTTCATGTTCAGTCCTGGACCCAGGCACAGATGGCCTAATACAGTAACAGGCTACATCTGCTGTCAAGAATAAGGGTTCAGGCTCCCCGATCAAGCCTTGGGCTAACCACTTTAACCCTCTCTGAGACTGTAAAATGGAGCTAACTGTACATTTAAATACCTCTGGAGAGTTGGCCTTGGGGAGTGTTGGGAACAGAATGTAACTTTATTTAATTTTTTTTTTTTTTTACTGTTTAAACCTGAGGCTGTGTATAAATCTAAACACCAGCACACTACACACTTTTGCATTTTATTCTTCTGAATACAGGCACACATTTTTCAACTACGTCAATCCAAAAGCCAATTATGCATCATTAACACATTCAACTGAAGCTTTAAAAACCTGCAGTCGTGTCCATTTTTAGAAGCACACTAACATGTGACTAGCCAGGTCCACAGATGAATGCCACGCACCCGCTCGTAGCAGCGCCGTCACTGGTGGAAGCTCACCTGGGAAATGTGGGTTCTCACTGATATGTCTTTAAAGATTTTTACTGTGCGGCTAAAAACATTGGCTGCCCTTCTGGAGGACTGAGGTTTGATTCCCAGCACCCACATGGTACCCACAAATACCTGTAACTCCATTTCCAGGAGGATATGATGCCCTCTTCTGGCACTACTTTCAGACAAAACATCCACACACATAAAATAATAAAATAAACTTAAAACACTTTTAAAACCTAAAGTATATTACCAAGGGCATAGCCATTATCTTCCAATGCTCCTTAAAATTATTCTAGAAGTTTCCTGACTGTCCCTTTCTTTCTAGCTGTAACTTGTTTCTGCTACCTCCAACTACTTTGGACCTAGCTTCAGCATACAAACATCCCTGCCCAGTTCTCCTGTTCTGATATCCTGCCATCATCCAGGATCCTTCTCAGAAAGCTCACAGGAGCAGTGCCAATAGTCAGCCAATGAGTTCGTGCCACAAAGTAGGTCCCCGGGGCTCCAGGTTCCCTACCTTACCCCCCCCCAGACCCCCCAGTCCCCTTGCGGTGGAGATTGTCCAGGCTGCCTTCATTAGAGTCCTGACTTCTGGCTGTCTTCACCTGACCCCACATTCTTTTTTTTTCCAACTTTTATTAGATATTTTCTTCATTTACATTTCAAGTGTTATCCAGCAAGTTCCCTATACCCTTCCCCCTCCCGGCCCTGCTCCCCTACCCACCCACTCCCACATCTTGGTCCTGGCGTTCCCCTGTACTGGGGCATATAAAGACTGCATGACCAAGGGGCCTCTCTTCCCAATGATGGCCAACTAGGCCATCCTCTTCTATATATGCAGCTAGAGACATGAGCTCAGGGGGTACTAGTTAGTTCATGTTATTCTTCCACCTATAGGGTTGAAGAGCCCTTCAGCTCCTTGTGTACTTTCTCTAGCTCCTTCCTTGGGAACCCTGTGTTCCATCTAATAGCTGACTGTGAGCATACACCTCCATGTTTGCCAGGCACTGGTATAGTCTCCCACGAGACAGCTATATCAGGGCCCTTTCAGCACTATCTTGCTGGCATATGCTATAGTGTCTATGTTTGGTGGCTGATTGTGGGATGGATCCCTGGCAGCCGCAGTCATTGGATCCATCCTTTGGATTCAGCTTCACACATGATCTCTGTAACTCCTTCAATGTGTGCTTTGTTCTTAATTCTAGGAAGGGGTGACATGTCCACATTTTGATCTTCCTTCTTCTTGAGTTTCATGTGTTTAGTAAATTGTATTTTGGGTAGTCTAGGTTTCTGAGCTAATATCCACATATCGAGTACATGTTATGTGAGTTCTTTTGTGATTGGGTTACCTCACTCAGGATGATGGCCTCCAGATCCATCCATTTGCCTAGGAATTTCATATATTTATTGTTTTTAATAGCTGAGTAGTACTCCATTGTGTAAATATACCATTTTTTTGTATCCATTCCTCTGTTGAGGGACATCTGGGTTCTTTCCAGCTTCTGGCTCTTATGAATAAGACTGCTATGAACATAGTGGAACATGTGTCCTTATTACCAGATGGAATATCTTCTGGATATATGCCCAGTAGAGGTATTGCAGGATCTTCTGGTAACACTATGTCCAATTTTTTGAGGAACCGCCAGACTGATTTCCAGAGTGGTTGAACAAGCTTGCATTCCCACCAACAATAGAGGAGTGAGTGTTCCCCTTTCTCCACATCCACACCAGCATCTGTTGTCACCTGAATTTTTGATCTTAGCCATTCTTACTGGTGTGAGGTGGAATCTCAGGGTTGTTTTGATTTGCATTTCCCTGATGATTAAGGATGTTGAACATTTTTTCATGTGCTTCTCAGCCATTCGGTATTCCTCAGTTGAGAATTCTTTGTTTAACTCTGTGCCCCACATTCTTTTACTCTGGTCTGAGAGGTAGCTGGAGCCCTGGCCTGATCTAATGAAGGGCTAACTTGTGAGAAAAAAAACACGTGTAAAGATACACATACAAGCAGTATACATTGGGTGTGGGGAAGTAGGATGCTTAGAAATCTTTGATGTCTAGGGCAGCCCTGGTGGGGGAGATCTTTAAGAATGAACAGCTGGCACAAGGGTCATGCACTCTGCATCCTCCCTCTGTCCATCCTTTCTTTCTCTTTCTTGTCCTCACCAGGCACATGGATGGGAAGAGGTAGTAGAGGGAAAGACCCCCAAGTTGTCAGGTATAAGTGGCTGTGTTTGTCACTGCAGGAAGGCAGTGCAGTATGTCTCTGTGCAATCATGATGACAGAAGCCCCATGTATTAAGTAACAATTTGGCACCAGGTCCTGGACCAAGAGCTGTGGGCACAGCAGCTTCTGTGATTTTCGTGATGTTTCCACTGGGTTGTGGCTAATAGTGCCCACATTTTCAGATGGGAGGATCAATCATGAGAGTTTGATCACTATTTTAAATACCCACCATCAACGAGCAGCAAAGGACATGATTTTGGACTAATGTAAAGTGGCCAGATAATGGGATGCCCTGGATGTCAGTCATAGATGAGAAATTTATCACTGGAAGAAACATTGAGAGTGATACCAGGACTGGAAGATATCAGAAGCAGGGCCTATGATTGAGAGCAGCCAGGTATCCTGGTGTGTGTGCCCATCCAAATGTAGATATATCTAAACCCTGGTATGTGTGTGCACACGTGTGTGTGTGTGTGTGTGTGTGTGTGTGTGTGTGTGTGTGTGTACCGGAATGTGTGTGCACCTGCGTCTCCATGTGGGTGGGTAAGGTCACCAAGTAATGTTTCCCAAGCCTCTTTCCTTTGCATGTACACATCAGGACAAGGAGATAGGAATCACCAAAGACCCTCAATCTGACTGTGCATGAGACACACATGACCAGACACAGATACACTCAAGCATAGACATACACATGTACAGGTGCATGCATGTATGCATGCATAAACATGTACACAGAGATACTTATCTGTGTGTGTGTGTGTCTGTGTGTGGTTGTCAATGAATGTTTCATGTCTCTTTTCTTTACACACACATACACACCCAAACAAACACAGACACATACATACAAGTTCATATGGATGCATGTGCACACAGATATGTACATTCACACATGCACATACATGCACACACATGCACACAGACATCAACTTGCACTTGCATGTACCTCTTGACTGAAGACCCTCAATCAGGCTAGTACATGGACTGCTGCATCGAGAGAAGACCAGGCAGGGTCAGGCTGAGAAACTATGCTGGGGTGGGGTGATGCTAGGCTGAGCTTTGCAAAAGAGAAAGACACACAGATAATGGAAGAGGTGTGGGTGATCTTCCAGGCAAGAGTGACAAGGCACTAAGGCAGAGGGAGCCTTTGTAGCTCTGCTCCTTCAAATGTCTCATGAGCACCTTCCCTGTGAGCTCTGCTTCTCTCAGGAGTGTGTGTGTGTGTGTGGGGGGGGGTGCTGTCCCACCCTCTAAAGCTGCTGGGTGTCTGCTGAGGACACAGGACGTCAGCCAAAGGTTTAGAGAGAGCACAGAGCCACGGGACAGAGGCTGAGACCCAGGCTTCCCTCCCAGGCTCAGTCTGTGAGACCCATCGGCCCCCGGGTTCGGATCCAAGCTCTGCCCTGACTGAATGTCTGCTGAGGATGTTATATCACTGCTCAGCCTTATCTGTAAGACCCAGATGGCCGCCTGAGGGTCTGCCTTTGAAGAGGGCCCCGAAAGCATTCGATGATCCTGTAGAATGTTTAGTGGAGAGTTGGCAAAGGACTTGCTGTCCTGAAGTTAGTGGCATGTCACCCTGCCTGTACTGCCGACTCTCCCTCTGACATCTCCCTAGATAATTCATTCCATAGAGGAAAAGAAGTGGTTTCGATTAAGTAAGGACAAGGAAGACTGCCCCTCTGCTCCCCCGACTGGTGTCCAGGAAGAGTCACGCATTCTTTAGAAGAGAGACAATGTGCAAATAAATCATGCCATTCAGAGAGCAGGACACCTGATGGTGAAAACTTGGGGACTCTGACAGGTGAAATTGAACACTTAGAACGGAACATTTCCTTTGATTCCTTTCAGACAGAGACAGCCACACCTCGACTGGGCCCTTAATTGGTCACACTTAGAAGCCTGCTGTTTACACTTGACCCAGAGTTAATAAACAGCCAGAGTCCTCTCTGTCTCAAGACACATGTTCAGGAGGAGGTTTGATGGGTACCCACAAGTATTTGCTGGGACGTTAGAGGAAATTACCCATCCATCAACCTCTGGATCGCTAGGAGGTGTGTGTCAGGCCTGGTGTGCTCTGCTAGCCTAACATAAACAAATGATAATCTGCACTTTCCCCGATGGCCCCGGCTGCTTCCATCTCCTCTTCCAAGCCAGCCACCCTGTCTTGCTTGATGCCATGCTGTAGACTTAGTCTCCTCTCCGACACCTCCCTTGCTTTCTCCCCATCTTCAGTCACAAACTGAGAGTTCTGAAGTCTCTCTCCACCCCATTCCCACTGCCCTGAACCTCACTGCGCACTAATGAGACATCTGCTATTGTCTCCCAACTGTTTTCCCTGTCAGCCTTCATACTGCTTTCCAAGCTATTCTCCATGTGGCTGCAAAAGAGAGCCTTCGAAAACGCAAATTCAGACCCATCCTGTGCCTGCTAATAGCCTTTCCAAAGGCTCCCTGTTAACTTCAGGATAAAGCAGGCAGAGACCTTCCAAATCCCAAGGCTGCCCACCTCCTCCCTCCCATGTCTCCCTCCCTCCCATGTCTCCCTCCCTCCCTCCCTCCCTCCCTCCCTCCCTNCCCTCTCCCTCTCCCCCCCACTCTCTCTCCCTTCTTCCTTTCTCCCTCCTCTACTCTATTGCCTGGCTCAAGTTTTGCTGCCTTGATCTTGGGCTTTATTAAGACCAAAGGGCGTGGTAGCGCACGCCTTTAATCCCAGCACTCGGAGGCAGAGGCAGGCGGATTTCTGAGTTCGAGGCCAGCCTGGTCTACAAAGTGAGTTCCAGGACAGCCAGGGCTATAAAGAGAAACCCTGTCTCGAAACAAAACAAAACAAAACAAAACAAAACAAAAACAAAACAAACAAACAAAAAAGACCAAAGGGATCTGGGCGTGGTGGCGCACGCCTTTAATCCCAGCACTCAGGAGGCAGAGGCAGGCAGATTTCTGAGTTCGAGGCCAGCCTGGTCTACAGAATGAGTTCCAGGACAGGAGGGCTATACAGAGAAACCCTGTCTCAAACCCCCCCCCCCCCCCCCCGCCAAAAAAAATAAAGACCAAAGGGGCTAAGGTGTTAACTGACTCCCTCCTACCTAGCCACACAGATGTGTGGTTTCCATCCCAACACACCCTCCTGTCCTGATAAACCAGCAAAACTGTGCCTTTGCCTCCTTTTATGCTCAGCTAATTTCATGATGTCATCCCAGATACCCGTGAGGAAGTTTCTCCTGAAATACCATAGGTATATGTCAATGAGCAAATGCATCTCATTGGATTACAATGGCCAGTGTTGCCGTCTATTCTATATTGTCAACTGGGAGCAGGACGATGTCAGGGTCTTTACAAGAAAGGTAAGTTCCAGGCACAGGAAACATGTTAGCTGCTTTTTCCCGTCACGACTCTTGACCAAAAGGATGCAATAAAGGAGCGGTTTATTTGGCCCATGGTTTCAGAACGCTTGAGTCCATAATGGTGGGGAAGGCATAGCAAAGAGGCTTACACCTCAGTGCAGGGCAGGATCCTAGGGGCAAAGTTCTCCATCTAGAGGCAACACCAAGAACCAGAGCGAGCTGGATTAGATCCAGAGGCCTGATCCCAGTGACCCACTTCAGCTGGCCGTGCCCCACCGTTTGCCAGGTCCACAGCTTCCCAGAATAGTGCCAGAGTTGAGAAACTTCAAAACTCTAGCCTGTGGGACATTGCAGATTCCAGCCTTAACAGCAGATGCCGTGTGGACAGTTTTGCTTCACCAGCCTATCTAGATGAGAAAAACATCATTATTGTTCCCAGTTTTTTGTTTGTTTTTTTGGGGTTTTTTTTGTTTTTGTTTTTTTTGTTTTTTGTTTTTTTGAGAAGGAAATCAGCTCTCAACTTACAGGACAGGTCCCAAGTCACACAAAATCAGAAATAGGCTTGACCTCAGATCTAATTGACTTGCTGTATAAGGTCCTCAAGAATTATTTTCTGTACTGAGTGTTGACCAAATTCTTATCCTTTTGAATTTCCACCCATTCCAATCCTGAAGATACATGCTGTCTATATTTTACTTGCTTTCTGCTGCTGTAACAGAATGCCTAGGGTCGGCTTATTTACGATAATGTCATTTATTTCTCACAGTTCTGAAAGCAAAGGCGGGGGGGGGGGTCCCAAGATGGAGAGATTGACATGTTGTAGGCTCTATTGCTCCAACCCACTGTGAAAAGCAAAGAACCAAATGAGAGAGCGAGGGACAGACAGACAGATAGATGGAGAGACAGAGAAACAGAGAGAGACAGACAGACTGAAACAGAAACAGGCAGAGAGAGACAGGGAGACATAGAGAGAGATACAGAGAGACAGAGACAGAGACAGAAAGCATGCCAAGCCAGCCAGCATATGGAATCCATTCTGTGGAATGGACCCAACTCCCAAGCTAAGCGTATAGATGAGCTGTCAAGCTGTTCACCAAGGCTCTGACCCCTGTTGCAAATGGGAATTCAACATCCAGCACAGTGACTTCAGAGGCAGGCACAACAGAATAAAGAATGAAGCCTAAGAGAGCCCAGGAAAGTGTTCAGGAAAGCGATTGCTGCCTTAAGGGATTGGCCTGTGTGGCCCTTTAAAGCAGAACTCCCTGGAAATCAGCATCAGAGGGAGGGTGACATTAGACAGCCTGAACTCCATACCAGCTCAGATCATCCCCTTCCTCAAACACCGTGTTGAGTGGTGGCACACTGAGAGATCACGGCTGCTACAAAACAGGAGCAGGCAAGCTTCCCTTCACTGATGGCGGGCGGGCGGATGATGTCTGCTCTGAGCTGCTGGTCACTGGAAACTAGCTTCCCCCATTGCTCACTGCTGCATGCGCTAAGGCTTGGGGCCATCCTCCAATCACGACCACGTCCCTTCTACCATGCTGTTGCTTACTAAGGTCCGCAGTGATTAGAGTCTGTGGGTGGTTGGGATTGCCAAGGCAGCCCCTTCTGGTCTGCCTGCTATAACCTCAGTCTGCATGAATATTAATAAGTACAGGACTATGAAGCCCGCCACTACCAGGCAGCTAGAACCTAGTCTCAGGTCTAGTCCCCATAAGCAAAAAATATCATTCTGAGTCCATTGGGGATGCTTAGCATGGCCCCAAGACCTCCAAGAAGGAGAAACAACCAGGAGATCAAGCCTGCATTCTTGAGCACTGTTATCATCAACCATACTGTACACACACACACACACACACACACACACACACACACACACACACACCAGCCCCTTCCGCCTTTTAGCACTGAAAGAGTTAACTTGAAGCTGCTTCCATGATGAATAGCTCTAATACTGTCTACGTAATGGGTTTCCTATTTAAATTTTGTGAGGATTTAATCAGTTGGGCGCAGCTGTGCAAGATGCACCATAAACTATGTTGAAAAATATGTAGACATATACATTTATCTGCTACAAATTAAGCTCACTTAGAGGTGGTCTTAATGGCCCATGTAGCCATCATTACAAGCATAAATTCTAAACTGTCTGTTTCCAGTGAATTTGCTTTGAGAAAAAAAATTAATGCTCACCCTTAGTGGAGCATGGTAATAAATGAAAGGGCCCTTAATTTGCAAAGCACTAATAGCCCGGGCATTTTTCATTAGGCACCCCACACTGGATCATCAGTGGCAGGTGCTTTTGTGGGGATTCCAGGGACCAGGTCCAGGGGATGAGTGTCGGTTTCCTGGCTCCTCTGTGCTTTACCAGATCTCCTCAGGGGACGGCTGAAATCCCTTTCCAAAACTTGGAGATACACCTGCCTGTCCATGGGTTTCAGCCATGTGTTTTTATCCTGAAACACACTGAGCTATGCATGACCATCATGGCAAACTCACTGGGCACATGGACACAGTGGTAACCTAGCCTCTCACTGTTAATATAAGCTCATGATGTCTAGACATCCCCACTTTCTTTGAGGTCCTGGAACCAGAATAGGAAAGAATGCTGGGTTTGAGTTCCAGCCTGATGCCCTGTGGCATGCCCTTCTCAGGGGAGTGAGGAGCCCACAGCTTGTAGATATTCTGGTGTGTGCTTCCTCTATCTCAGGGAATTGTAACATGACAACCTTATGAGACAGGTTCAGTGGGAGTGTGGGGCAGGAGCCAAGAAGAGGCAAATAGTCACATTGGATGCAAAATTAAAGGGTATACTCATTCTTGGGGTCATGCAAGTGCCAACTCCACATATACATGGTTTCAACAGTGGGAGCCTCCTTAAACTATGCTCCCATCCTGCCTCTGATGGCACATCCTAGTCTACACCAGAATACGGACCTTCAGACATATAAATATTAGTTTTTTCCCATGGGTGTATAGTGCTAAAGAGGAAAGAATCCAATTCAGACCTAAGTCTAAATGCCTTTACCTTTCCTTAATCCCTGATGGAGTGGATTTCAGTAAAAAACTTGACCTCATTCAGCCCAAATTGATCATGTACTATAAACTGAAGTATGGCAGAACTTGTAGATACTTGATCTCATCCTCTTACCAACACCTTTTACTTTCAAGAATATCATCAACTCATCTTCTTAAATCTATGGCCTGTATACTCCACTGGATATTGACCACTTTATTCAGTGGCTAAAACAGTGCATGATGTTCAGTAAATTTTTATTGATGAAAGTATCTTTGCCAATAGACATGGAGATGAGAAGGCATGTAAGTCTGCCTGGCTTCCCACTCCTGTTCCCAAGCACCTAAGAATGGGCGGCATCTGATCACAGGGCCTGGTGTGTTCTCATGTCTCTGGACACCACATGTTTGCACAACTTAGCCATCCCAAGAGCAGGAACAGAAGCTGGAAAAAAAAAAACAAAACAACACAACCAGACACATCTTAAAATCAGAACTGCTGAAACAGTACCAAAGTCTGGTGGCAAGAGTTGGGGTGTTCTAGAAGGTGGTGGAAAAATTAAAAGATGGGAAATAAGAATACTTAATAAAAAAAAAACAAACAACAAAAAACAATCTTTTAAACTCAACCAGTTATAAAGACACTGGAGGATACCAGACTCCTCAGAGTCTCTCACGAAGCACACAGCATCTCATGTCCAGGTCTTGAAACAAGCTTCCAGAGCACCTTCTCTCTGTGTCGGGGTGCACGGTCTCCCCACTCAACATACATTTATACTGGCTCGTACACTTCCTCTAGGCAACCACCTACCCTGCAGGTTCATCGTGTGTCCCCAGGGTCATTCTCAGAGCATCCTGCCTACAGGATTCTGCCCCCGTCTTCACCTTTCCAGCCCACGGCGTACAGGCAGCAATACTTCATTGGTTGCTAACTCTTCTCCCCAGCTCAACTGTCAGGATCAAGATGCTGGCAGCCATGAATCATTAGTGTCTACCCGAGGGCATCTCAAATCCCGTGCCATCTATCCCAGGGAAGCTTGTATCAGTGCAGACTCTGTCCAGTAAGTCTAAGTATTTGGTTTTTGAACCAAGTTTCCAGGTCTGGTCTATGCTGCTGGTCTTGGGATGGCACTTTGAACAGTGAGAGTCTGTTACTACTTGAGACAGAAACATGGATCAGCCTGGCTCTTACTTAATGAAGTGAGCAGGCAATGAACAGACTTACCCGAAATTAGCAGCATTTCGCTAGATGCACTGTATATATATGCTAAGTTGCACCTCTTAAATGGAAGGCTGCCATTTAAAGCATCCCCTCATCTCAAGTATTCCTAATACACAGTGAGGATAGGTTACACTGAACATGGGGACAACATAGCCATGCCACAACATCCCCCCCCAGGCCAGCTCCCTTGGTTCTATCGGCTGACTCTGCCCTGAACAACCTGAAGGCCTTGGGTCTGTGGCTCTGGTGCCCCACCTTTTAACATGGAGATGATTTTAACACTCACCCAGGAGTGTAGTAAGGGCTGGATGAGAGCTGTTCTGGGGAAATTTTGGACACTGGAACATTATAAGTTGTTTTTATCTCTCTGTGTCTCTGTCTATTCCTGTCTTTGTCTCTGTCTTTGCTCTCTCTCTCTTTTTCTTTGTGAGTGTGGTATATGTATGGTATAGGCCTGTCAGTATATAGGCTTGGAGTACCAGGCATACCCATGTGGAGACCAGAGAAAGACATCAGATGTCTTCCTCCATTGCTCTCTGCCTTGAGACCCAGTCTTTCACGGAACAGGAAGCCTTTAGCTAGGCTGGCTAGCCAGTTAGATCTTGGGATCCACCTGCCTCACTGTCCAGTCCTGGGGTTACAGGAACTTACAGTCATACCTGGCTTTTTACATAGGTATTGGAGATTCAAACTCAGGTCCTCAGGTCGCCACACTTGCAGATCAAGTCCTCTTACCCACTAGGCAATCAGCTGTTCTTAATAGTAACTTCATGCTGCACCTGCAGTGTATGTCGGTATATACAAGCGCTAAGAGAGCAGAGGCAGGAGGATCATTCATTCAAGGGTAACCAGGACCACATAGCCAGACTTTATCTCTTGTGGAAAAAAAAACAATAGAGTTATGCCTCAGCCTGGCCTCAACCTGAAACAGTAGAAATAACTCTAGGGCAGCTGCTCAAAGCCACACTAGAGACATGGATGGCAAAAAGAAAGCTGCCACCCAGGGTTTATGGACAATTGCCTGCCTATAATAAGATAATTTAAACAAGAGTCCCGCTCACTTGTAGACATATAAAGATGTGAGCTTGAGTTTCAATCCTCTAGGCCCTGATGCCATAGTCCCCAGTCACTGCATCGGCTCAGTGGCAGTCCCTGGGGTCCCACGACTCTGCCCCTCATCACAGCACCCTCCCACTCCACGGGCGCTGTTCCCCATGTTCAGCAAAGTAGCAGATTATTCAGGTAAATGTCCCCAGTGGACTATAAAGAAGAGCTGCTGCATTCTTGCCAGAGACAGGCTGAGGTCACACTGAACTAGATGCCACCAGGTCGTTCTTGGATCAAATGTGGCATCTTGCTTGACCTTGGGTAAATTTCCCTCCCTATCCCTCTAGGAGAGGTCCTGCCACTCCACAGCTCCAGTCTTCCTCTGGCCTCGTGGCCCCATTAACCTCCTCTTCCCACCCCTGGGGCTTCCTGTGCTTTCCCTGTCTGGAGTCCCCTCACCGCTATGCCCGGAAGGCTATCTGAAGGCTGGCTGTCTTTCCAGAGAGGGGCTGGTGCCTGGATCCAAGGATAGAGCTCTTGAACTACTAATTCAGAGTTTGTGCATAAGTTTCTACTTCTATGCTTTCAATCTTCCTTTCTCAGCCTCCCGGGTACAGAGACAGGAACTCAAGCAGGGCTGGAGGCAGGAGCTGATGCAGAAGCCATGAAGGGATGCTTCTTAGTGTCTTGTTTCCCCTTGCTTGCTCAGCCTGCTTTCTTATAGAACCCAGGGCCATCACCCCAAGAATGGAACCACCCTTGGTGGTTCACTAATTGTTAATTAATAGTACACCAGCAACCGGCCCGCAGCCTACTTCTGGAGGAACTGTACTTGCTATTTCCCTTCCTCCCCTCCTGTGTGGCTTTAGTATTAAACTTAGTTTCCTAGACAGACAGACAGACAGACAGACAGACAGACAAACAAACCAGATATATTCAGTTCCTCTTCATGGTCACTCAGGAGGCTTTAGTATTAAACTTAGTTTCCTAGACAGACAGACAGACAGACAGACAGACAGACCAGATATATTCAGTTCCTCTTCATGGTCACTCGGGAAGTAGGTCCATGAGCCTATATATTTTGGTGGAGCACAGAGCTGGCTAGCTTTTACACTCTCACACATGTGTCCAAAACACAGTTCTAAATGAGAGGACAGCTCCATGGGAGTCCATCCAGCTCATCGAATTCAACCTCAGCTATGCTCGCTAGGTTCTTTGCAGAGGATGGGGGGGGGGCGGGGGGCGTCCATACCCTTTAGGGAGTTCCTGGTGGCTTGAGAACAGTAGCCTTGCGATTAATAAAATCCCCAACCTCCTTGCTTTTCTACCATTTGCCAAATCAACTCATCAGCTGCCCTGGGGATGCTAGCCAGGTAGAGATGTACAGAACAGAATGAACTAAGGGGTCTTGGTCTTGGTTGTCTTTGGCAAGCCAGGACAGGTGAGACAGGTCCCTAAGATGGAAGAGGAAGGTTATCTGGACCCCCAGACTGGCTGTGGGACACCTACCACACTGCAGAAATCATTTCAAATTCTTTTAATAGATGCACATCCTTTCTTCAGTGGCTTCTCACACACAGTGATGTAGCCACTGCAGAGCCCAAAACAGAACCAGGAAATCCTCCTAATGTCACCCCACAACAGCAAGGGGATGCTTCTAACAGAGGAAAAAGTCACTAATTACAAAAGGGCTGCAAACTTACAGAGGACAAGACAGAGGCTCAAATGTACCATCTTTGCTCCAGATGTCCCTCAGATTTTGGTCAGCTTTGAAGCTTATCACACAGGAAGCCGATAGGAAGCACCTCCAATACCATAGCCACTGACTAATCGTCTTGATACTTTACCTTTGGATAAACTCACTTTAAAATGTAAATACAATTATTTAAAGTTATAAAAAAATACAGTCATTTAGAAAATACCCATTAAAAACTCTAAGTGGAAAATAAGTACTATATTAGGTGGAATATTAACTATAAACACAATGAAAACAAAAGAATGTAATTAAATTCAAAGCAGATATTATCACAGAGCCTTAACCGGAGGTTGATTCTGTATTTGTTAGGCAGGGGGATAAATACTGTTACAGAGGAATGACTACAGCTCGTCAGGATCATTTCCTCACACTGTGACCATTTGTAATGCTCTGTGAGGCCACGGCTCACCCGGAGCCATCTGGTGCCATCCATGGAACATGAATGGGAGTTTGGGGGTACACTGGGCAGAGTTTTGAGCAATCCTAGCCCTAGTCACTGAACTGAAAGATCTATTCTCTGGGCCTTGTTTACCCACTTGAAAAAAATATAAGGTTTGGTGAGAATTTAGTGAATAGAGACATTTCAGAAGCCATGACTCAGTTCAGTGAACCACTGCCCATGGAAACAGTGTCTTGTGTGAACATGCACCTTGTATGGGCATGCACCTTGTGTGAACATTCACCTTGTATGGGTATGCACCTTGTGAGACCACCTCAAATATACATCTGTTTCACAAGGGGCTCAGTTCTGGTCTTAAGTCAAGTTTCATGACTTTCTGGAGAAAACACCCCCCATTGGCAGATGATATTCAGACAGTGAGAGGACTGGGGCTGAGGCTGAGGACTCAGCAAATAAAAATCCATTCAATTCTAGAAAACCAGCCTCAGTGGGCAATTGGATAGCTCACTTTGGTTAGACTATTTTGTAACCAGTGAGATTATCTGCAAAGCTAAAATTCACAGCTCCCAGCTTTCAAATAAAGAAGTCCCCAGGAGGGTATTGATGGCATCATTGTTGTGGGAAAGAAAGAAAGAGTGGCCTGGAGATCCCATTGTGTACTGAATAAAAGGGCTGGAGAAACAGGTCTATTTTTGTATTAGCTGGCTGCATACCGTTGCACCCCCAGATAGAATCATTCTTAGGCCACATCAACTCCCCTCCAGGAAGTCAGGATGTTCTTCTAGCAAACAAACACAGGCCTGGACACCCTCTGTCCAAGAGCTGGATTTAGGGGCACAAAGAAAGGCAGGTGCCCTGAGCTCATTCTCCATACACCTGAGCCCACTAGAGACTTCCCCCACCATCCGTTTCTCTGCTGCAGTGACAAGTGGCCCCCCACCACTCTGCTCTGCCCATCAAATCATCTCCTGTCCCCACCGGGGACACAATGAACTAAGGAATAATTCTTGGTGCTGCCCACAAATGAGGAATAATAGCGTGGGAGCCTCAAAACTGGCCATTCTGTTCACCAGGACTTATGATCACTTTGTGCTTTTAAATTCATCCTGGGGGAGGTAGGGGTATGGGTTCAAGGAAAGCGACCTTGATGAGGTTTTAAAACAGTGACTGCTTCCCGACAGCTTGTTCATCAGGTACTGTTTATTCTAAGTCTGTGATAGGTATGCTGAAGACCAATGCCTTTCCCACACCAGCCATTGTGGGGCCGATACAGCTACTGTCTCGTTTTACACATGTGAAAACAAAGCACAAAAATGTGAAATGATTTCTCCAGGATGGATGAACCAGGGAGTACCAGAGCCAGAATCTGAACCTTGGCTGGCTGGCTAGCTAGTCTGCACTCCTGAACACTATAAGTCTTGGACCATGGTAGACGCCCATCAAAGAGGAGGCAAGCTTGGCACTGGAAAGTCACTGTCCTTGAGTTCGATTCAGTTTTGTCATCTGTGAAACAGGAGTAGGAATGTAAAGAATAGACTAGATAAAACCTGCCTTTCCCAGGAAATTCTGGGTAAGTACCAATGATGCTTTCTGTTGAAGAAGACATCATTGATTTTGCATGCCCAAGCCTTGACCCTTCTTGTAGACTCCACCATATTTCCTCTCTCTCTCTCTCTCTCTCTCTCTCTCTCTCTCTCTCTCT